>JAOPSE010000153.1:600000-987853 GCA_029449295.1 Zea luxurians | reverse complement strand
TCTTTTGCTGTTGCTTTCTTTTTTTATTTTGAAATCCAAACTTTGGTTTCTTTCAAATTTTGTGACGAATTTGTACTCAACTGTTTGAAGGTATGATTCAAAAATTGCCATGGTGAAATGAATTTATTTATCTAAGGATTTTATTTATCATTGGCCAATATTTCTCTCCCTCTTTTCTAAATTCCAGAATTCCTTTTAAATTCCACTTTGGACTTTTAATATATTCCTTGTCACATTAGTATTTTTTTTTTGCCACAATATGCACACAAAAGAAAATCGAGCATGATTCATAATTTGGTAGTATATATTTTTATTAATTGTTTTTGGGCATGATGTTCACATAAGATGATGCATACAGATCAAACTCACATAAAGAGAAATTGTTTCTCTATTGGTATTATTTCTAGCAAATTACAAAGTGGGTGTTACAAATCCTACCCCCCTTAAAAATAATCTTGTCCTCGAGATTTAAGAAGAACTAGTGAAAAGGTGGGGAAAATCTATGCGAAGCTCTTCTTCTCTTTCCCAAGTTGCTTCATCTTCACCTTGGTGGCTCCATTGCCCTTTGCACATCTTTATAACCTTATTCCTCGTGACTCGAGTCAAAGTATCCAAAATCTTGATGGGGTACTCAGCATAAGTCAAATCCTCTTGAACACTAAGGTCCTCCATTGGTAACTGTTCCTCAGGTACCCTGAGGCATTTCTTCAGCTGAGATACATGAAAGACATCATGAACATCCGCAAGATGATCCGGTAACTCCAATTGATATGCAACTTCTCCCACTCGCTTTAAGATTAAGAAGGGTCCAATAAAGCGAGGGGACAATTTTCCTTTGACCTTGAATCTCCTCATACCCCGGAGTGGTGACACCTTCAAATAGACATAATCACCCTCCTTAAACTCAAGTAGTCTTCTCCGGGTGTCAGCATAGCTTTTCTGCCTGGACTGCGCAGTTCTCAAATTCTCCCTTATTTGCTGAACTTGTTCTTCTGCTTCTGTATAATCTCAGGCCCAAACAACTGTCTTTCACCAGTTTGGTTCCAATACAAGGGAGTCCTGCACTTTCTGCCATACAAAGCCTCAAATGGTGACATCTTCAAACTGGCCTGATAGCTATTATTATAAGAGAACTCCGCATACGGCAAACTCTTATCCCAACTTCCACCATGTTTAAGAGCACAAGCTCTTAACATATCTTCAAGCACTTGGTTAGTCCTCTCAGTCTGCCCATCAGTCTGTGGATGGTAAGCCGAACTAAAATTCAATCTCGTATCCAATGACTCGTGCAACTTCTTCCAATACCGAGAGGTAAACTGTGATCCTCGATCAGACACGATTTTCTTTGGCACACCATGCAGGCTGACAATCCATGCCATGTACAACTCTGCCAACTTGGCTCCTGAATACGTGGTCTTCACCGGAATAAAGTGGGCTACTTTAGTTAGCCTGTCCACAATCACCCATATAGAATCATATCCAGCAGACGTGCGAGGTAATCCAACAATGAAGTCCATGCCAATCTCTTCCCATTTCCACTCAGGTATCTTCAGTGGATGCAGTAGTCTGGCTGGTCTCTGTGTTCAGCTTTAACTCTTTGGCATACATCGCACATAGCCACATGTGCAGCCACATCTCTCTTTAAACCATACCACCAATACTTTTGCTTCAAATCCTGATACATCTTAGTGCTCCCAGGGTGGATAGAATAAACTGAATCATGTGCCTCCTTCAATATGGTTTCCCGAAGACTATCAATATCGGGAACACAGATCCAATTCTTGAACCATATCGTGCCTTGCTCATCCTCCGTGAACTCTGGGCCTCTACCCTCTGTTATCAGATCCTTGATCTCCTGGATTTTGGCATCACCAACCTGACCTTTACGAATTTCTTGCTCCAAGGTAGGCTCCAATTCAATAGTCACTCCTTCCGTATGTGTAACAATTCCCAGGTTGAGCCTCTCAAAGTCTTTTGCTAATTCATCAGGTAGCTGGACAACAAAAGCGGAGTGAACATGCTCCTTCCGACTCAAGGCATCTGCAACCAAATTCGCCTTGCCTGGGTGATAGTGAATCTCCAAGTCATAATCCTTAATGAGCTCCAACCAACGGCGTTGCCTAAGATTGAGATCCTTCTGAGTGAATATATACTTCAAACTCTTATGATCCGTGTATACTTGGCACTTAGTTCCCATAATATAGTGTCTCCAAATCTTAAGTGCATGCACAACGGCAGCCAGCTCTATGTCATGAGTGGGGTAGTTCAATTCATGCTTCCGCAACTGACGAGATGCATAGGCAATCACATGTCCATCTTGCATGAGCACACATCCAAGTCCTTGGCCACACGCATCACAATAAATGTCAAATCCCTTCTGTAGGTCTGGCATAATCAATACTGGTGGTGACATTAGTCTCTCCTTCAATTGATCAAAGCTTTCTTGGCACTTCTCATCCCACTTGAATTCTCTTCCTTTCTCCAAGAGCGATGTCATGGGCTTAGCAATCTTAGAAAACCCTTCAATAAATCTCCGATAATATCCTGCGAGTCCCAAGAAACTTCGAATCTCCGTAACTGTAGTGGGCACTCTCCACTCCATTATCTCCTTTACTTTAGCAGGATCCACTGCTATTCCTCCATTAGAAATAATATGACCAAGGAATGGTACCTTGTCAATCCAAAACTCGCACTTGCTGAACTTAGCGTAGAGTTGATTATCTCGTAACTTCTGTAGCACCAATCTCAGATGTTCCTCGTGATCACTATCACTCTTAGAATAGATAAGAATATCGTCGATGAACACCACGACGAATCTGTCCAAATACTCCATAAACACCTTATTCATCAAATTCATGAAGTAAGCTGGTGCATTGGTCAACCCAAATGACATAACAGTAAACTCATATAATCCATATCGAGTCGAGAAAGCCGTCTTGGGAATATCCGATGGTCTAATCCTCATCTGATGGTAACCGGATCGGAGATCAATCTTCGAGAATACTCTAGCTCCTCTCATCTGGTCAAACAAATCCTCAATACGGGGTAATGGATATTTGTTCTTCACCGTGACATCATTAAGTGATCTATAGTCCACACACATTCTTTGTGATCCATCCTTCTTCTGCACAAATAACACTGGTGCTCCCCAAGGTGAGGAACTTGGACGAATATACCCCGCCTCCTGTAACTCAGTTAACTGTTTCTTAAGTTCCTTCAACTCCTCTACGGACATTCTATAGGGCCGTTTAGAAATAGGGGCGGTTCCAGGTAAGAGATCAATCACAAACTCAACTTCTCTATCAGGTGGCATCCCTGGTAACTCCTCTGGAAAGACATCCGGAAAATCTCTAACCACCCGGATGTTGTCACCAACAAACTCCTCAGGCATAAAGAACATTGCACGCATGGATGAGGAGGTTACTGCAATATTAACTTGAAATCTTTCTCCTTTAGTGGTAGTGAGCTCTACGGTACCTCTACCACATGCTATAACGGCCTTTGCTTTTCTTAGCCATGACATACCAAGGATCAGATCTATACTGCTTGACTCTAATATTATAGCAGTAGCTCCAAATTCTCTACCCATAATGGTCAAGGTCAATCTACGTGTCATTTGATTTGCCTCAACAGGCCCTTTAGGTGTAATTACTATCATGGGTTTTCTCATATTTAGCAGTGGTATTTCATTTGTGTTGGCATATCTAGCAGACATGAATGAATGTGTAGCACCAGAATCAAATAATATGGTTGCAGGAATTGCATTAACATAAAACATACCAAGTACGAGGTCCCCACCATCAGGAGTATCATCAACGCTGACTTGATTCACCCTGGCTATAGAATATCCCTTGCCAGGGGTCTGTTGCTTGTTCTGAGCTGGAGTAGTAGCAATCCTCTGTGGGCAGACATTTGCATAATGACCAGTCTTCCCACACTTGAAACACGTAGTGCCTGGACTCTGTCCTGCAAACTTCGTCGGGGTGCCAGTGGGAGTAGCCTATCGAGGAGGTGGAGTCCTCAGTGGTGATTGCTGAACTGGGCGTGGTCCTCCTGGTCGAGTCGGTGTACCCTGTGGTGAACTGTAGCGAGGACGAACACTGCTGCTACCCTGTCCCTGTGAGATAGCCTTCCTCTTCAAATCGCCCAGTTGAACACGCTTGTGTTCAATAGCAAGATCCTTATCCAGTAGCCTCTGAAATGATGGAAAGGTGTGTGCAACCAGTGCATACTGCAAGGGTCCATTAAGTCCTTCAATAAAGTGCTCCTGCTTCCTTTCATCCTCAGCAACTTCCTCTGGAGCATATCTCGACAACTGAATAAATTTGTCTCTGTACTCGCTAACCGACATGTTGCCTTGCTTTAATGCCAGAAACTCCTTCTTCTTGATCTTTATCATCCCAGCTGGAATATGGTAGTTCCTGAACTGCGTACTGAACTCTGCCCAAGTAATAGTATCAGCAGCGTCATGGGCAGCGGTATAAGAATCCCACCAGTCAGCAGCAGGACCAGTCAGACGTCCAGAAGCATATAAAACCTTCTCCCGGTCAGTGCATTGTGCAATGTTGAGCATCTTCTCAATTGCTTTCAGCCAATCATCTGCATCAAGTGGATCTGGCGAACTTGCAAATGTAGGTGGCTTATGACTCATGAACTCTCGGTGCTTATCACGAGGTGGAACTGGTGGTGGTGGTGGAGGCAATGGCACTTGTTGCTGCTGTTGCTGTTGTTGTTGCTGTTGTTGTAGCTGCTGTTGTTGCGCCCTCCTTTCTTGGCGTATCTCATCTCTCTCCTGGCGCAACTCCTGGCGTATATCTTCTCTTTCCTGACGCATTTCCCGGCGTTCTTGCTGCATCTGGGCACGCATATCAGCCATAGTGTCTGCCATTGCTGCATCACCGCCATCTGAGCAGCAACCAGTGGATCAACTCCGCCTGGTGGAGGATTAGGAGGATTCATCTCTGCAGGCTGTGGCTAAGGTTGTCTATATATCCTTCGAGTGTGTTGGTTAGGAGGCAAATCAATTCCACCACCCCTCCTAGTATTGACCATCTGAGTTAGATACATAAGGTAAGAGAATAGTAGACAAGGCAGTAATTACAAATCATGTTACTTTGGGGGATTTATTAGCTACGCAGTTTAGTGTTTTACCTACCATAGCTAATTTATTACCTTATGCTGGCACATGCTAAGATGTCCATGTAATATTTCAATCAATCAAAGAAGCAAATCAGGCATTGATCATCAGAACAATCAACCAATATTTTTAATAGAGAAAATAGTTTTAATTTTGTCTTAGGCTTCCTATCTCTTAAAAATGTCATAGGGGTAGGGATTCCAAGGTGTGAAATCCATCTTGTCTAAGAGTAGAAAAGATAAGAATGATCAGAGTAGAACAGTAGAAGGTGAGACTGGATCAAGATAAGTATAGAGAGAATCAGAGTAAGGTAAGTAGGATGAATCAGAATGAGATAAGTAGGTAAGGGTTTTGTCCATTTCTATCTAGGTTTCGTCCTACAGTCAACATTTGCCTCTGATACCACTTCTGTAACACCCGGTTTTAAAGGACAAAGCCGGGTGCATCTCATACATGCGCCAAGAAGACAACATATATAATAACAGAGTGTATAGAGATAAATGTCATAAAACATCAGAGTAATTATTACATAGCGGAAGACTTATTACAAAATAAAAGTATAATCATAAAACGAACTAAGGATCGTCGGCGCCAATGTCGACTGAGAAACGCCACCTAGATCAGATCGAACTCCTCAGTGTTAGGCGGCTCCTCTTCGACCACCTGTTCTTCTCCTGGGGGGTGTGAGACAGCAAGAGTGAGCTCACATACGTTCATAGCTCAACAAGTCGTGGGGAATAATGTGGCATGAACTCACCAAAGGTGGGAGTTCATGAAGTGTAAGGCTGGTCAATGAAATAAAGGCTGAGGCTGAGCATTGCTTTTATAAGTTGGTCAAAATTTTATTAGCAATTATTAAGTGTAAGTAAATACCAAACCTTAATAATAATAGAGAAAAGTAATGGTAAAATAATCCCAAATGCGATGCAAATGTCAAATTAAATTTAAGTTCCATAGTTAATCATGTGGTCCGAGCCGCTCATGACCGTGAGCACGGCTAGTATACTAGTTTTACACTCTGCAGAGGTTGCGCATCTTTACCCACAAGCCGTGTTACCCATCTGCCAAGGGGTCATGAATCCCATACACCTCTACCAAGGAAGCGAGGCAGGGTAACACTACGAGGCCTTTACAAAGTTCCACTAGCTTCAGACTACCCGCTACAGTTTATAGGAAGCTCCAGTGCAGGGTTCTTGCCTGACTGCCATCGCAGCAAAATCAAACAAGGACCTCCCTACACTGACCACTCCCCTACTGCCCTTGCCCCTTTCGGGTAAGGTAGCCCTCCCCTAGCTTTCCTAGTTAATCAGCCAAGGGCGTCCCATTAAACCCTTGTGGTAGCACTGTTTTCCCGGGTGGTCGCTCCATGTTCCCATTAATTTAATGATCTTAACATGAACAGCAATAATAACAAGATAATAACAGAATAATCATGAATAGTGTATCTCCATACCCAATCCACTAAGGCAATAGCAAGTACTACCCAAAAATATTTCAGGGGTGAACAAGGTATAGAGGTAATCAAAACTGGGGTAACATAAAGGCTCCCATCAAACTTAACCTATGCAGATCATTAAAATTAATAAGAACATGGCTGGGAAAAGTAAGTGATCAAGGGCACAACTTGCCTTCAATGAGCTCCTGCTCAGCTACTTCTACTTGTTGAACCTCAGTTTCCACAGTGGCTTGCCCGTCTATTCGCATCAACACAATACATACATAGTATAGCCAAAATCAACATCACACCAAACATGTAAATAAAATATACAGTAAAAATCTACACATTAAAATGAGATCATAGGAACTGGAATCACTGAATTTGGAGTTATAGAATTCAAGTTATGAATTTCCTAAGATTTAAGGTGATTAAAATAGGATTAGATGATAAATTAATTTTCTAACTGAGTTCATGTCAAAACAGTGATTCTAAATGATAGAGAATATTATTACAAAATTTTAGAAATTGGAATGGTTCAATTTGGACCAAAAATGGAATTTCTATGAATTTTACAAGTTTCTAGATTTGTTTTTGTATTAAAAATGAATTTCTAATATTATTTCTCTGTTTTTAAACTCCTCTGGACTGGGCCTCGATTTCCAGAGAAGTCAGGGGCTATTTCAGAAGAGTTCCTAAGACTCAGAATTCACTGGTGTTGGACAGCGGGTTCTATTTACTATAAACAGGAGGGCTCTTTAACAAAAGTTCCCCCGAAGGGGTATCTAGGGTTTCTGGTCGTTGGATCAGAGATCGAGCGCTCAGATTAGATTCATCCCCAACCCGAATCACTCACGCTGTGCACCGCTGATTCCAAGATCTACGATCAGGATTTTAAATATCTTGATTGGCTCGCGCGCACACGATTTGGATCTGACGACCGAGATCTAACACTTGAACCGGTATTCTAAGATCTAATCCTGGACCTCAGTTTGAGATCGGACGGTGCCCGGTCGACGTCCGGCACTGACTCTCACCTAACCCTCTCACGACCAACACCGGCGGCCGCGAGCACCGCCAGAGACGAAGATTCGCCGGTGAAGCTTCGACCAGCACGCGGGCGCTCGAAAACCCAATTCTGAGGATGCTACACTATGCGCAGAGCACCGCGAATCGCTGGGTAGTGCACCCGCCCGAGGTCAGGGTATAGAATCCCGTGCCCACGTAGTTCACCGCACGCGACGGAGGCCCCTGCTCCGTCGAGAAATTGCCGGCGACCAACTACCTACCGATGAGCTAATGTGGGCGCAAATGAACGAGGAGGAATAGGGGTAGACTCAAGAGAAAACTCACGATGATTTGAGTAGCGAACGCGGATCTCCACGATTCCAGCGGCGCAACACAAGCGCCCAGCTGCGCACACTTGCTCTTACGCGACGCGGGGGGGAAGATAATGAATTCTAACTGCCCAGGCGGCTGGCTAGGCCCCTGGATTGCGGCACGCTAGCTTTATACCCGGACGAGGCTACCGGACTTGGAGAGATTCGCGCGGCAGTGGCGGAGAAATCGGCCGGTCGTTGCGATGGCGGGAAGAAGATCTTCAGTGCGTCCAGGGCCCACATGGCGGCGAGCCAAGTTGAGAGAGAGCGCGTCCGGTGCAGCTGACACACAACCCCACGCGGCAGCGATGATTTGGTCATAGGCACAGATCCGTGGCGCGCTGGCCCCATGGGCCCGCACGTCGGTCTCCCTCCCGCGAACAGTGAATCAGCTGCTGGGCTACGCGGAATAGAGGTAAGGTGGGCCAAAAATGAGTTTTCGCAGCCCAGGTGGAGTTCCCTCCCTTTTTTTTCTTTTGCTGTTGCTTTCTTTTTTATTTTGAAATCCAAACTTTGGTTTCTTTCAAATTTTGTGACGAATTTGTACTCAACTGTTTGAAGGTATGATTCAAAAATTGCCATGGTGAAATGAATTTATTTATCTAAGGATTTTATTTATCATTGGCCAATATTTCTCTCCCTCTTTTCTAAATTCCAGAATTCCTTTTAAATTCCACTATGGACTTTTAATATATTCCTTGTCACATTAGTATTTTATTTTTTTTGCCACAATATGCACACAAAAGAAAATCGAGCATGATGCATAATTTGGTAGTATATATTTTTATTAATTGTTTTTGGGCATGATGTTCACATAAGATGATGCATACAGATCAAACTCACATAAAGAGAAATTGTTTCTCTATTGGTATTATTTCTAGCAAATTACAAAGTGGGTGTTACAATCTCTCATGAGGGGAACGATGTCACAATGCTCACCAAGATGGAGTTGGTGGAAGGCGAACTCGGGAGATTCGCTATGATAAGGGGAGAAGAGCCAACTCAAACGTACAACCGGCTAAAGACCCTCGTCAACAAGATAAGAAGCTATGGAAGCACACGATGGACGGACCACGACGTCGTCCGCCTAATGCTAAGGTCTTTTACTGTCCTTGATCCTCATCTTGTAAACAATATTCGTGAGAATCCTAGGTACACCAAGATGACGCCCGAGGAGATACTTGGAAAGTTTGTAAGCGGGCGAATGATGATCAAGGAAGCAAGATACGTGGACGACGCATTGAATGGTCCAATCAATGAGCCTCAACCTCTTGCTCTCAAGGCAACAAGAAGCAAGGAGACGCTACCTAGCAAGGTGGCACAAATTGAGGCTGCCGGACTTAATGATGAAGAGATGGCTCTTATCATCAAGAGATTCAAGACGGCTCTAAAAGGTCGCAAGGGGCAGCCAAGCAAGACCAAGACAAAGGGAAGCGCTCATGCTTCAAATGTGGTAAGCTTGGTCATTTTATTGCTAACTGTCCCGACAATGATAGTGATCAGGATCAAGGGAACAAGAGGGAGAAGAAGAAGAACTATAAGAAGGCAAAGGGCGAGGCACATCTAGGCAAGGAGTGGGATTCGGATTGCTCCTCTTCCGACTCCGACAATGAAGGACTCGCCGCCATCGCCTTCAACAAATCATCCCTCTTCCCCAACGAGCGACACACATGCCTTATGGCAAGGGAGAAGAAGGTATGTACTCGAAACTCTACCTATGCTTCTTCAAGTGAGGACGAATCTAGTGATGAGGATGAAATAGATTATTCATGTTTATTTAAGGGCCTAGATAGAACCAAGGTAGATAAAATTAATGAATTGATTGATGCCTTGAATGATAAGAATAGGCTTTTAGAAAAACAAGAGGATTTGTTGTATAAAGAACATGACAAATTTGTAGAAGCACCAAAAATCTCATGCTCTAGAAGTTAAAAGAAATGAAATGCTTTCTTGTGAATTATCTTCTTGCCATGAGACAATTTCTACCTTAAGGAGCATTAATGATGATTTGAATGCTAAGTTAGAAATAGCTATTAAATCAACATCTTGTGTAGAAATTGTTGAGACTTGCAATAGGTGTAAAGACTTTTGATATTAATGCTTGTAGCAGACACCTAGACTCAATTTCTAAATTAAGTGATGAGGTGGCTAGTATTAATGCCCAACTTAAGACTAGCAAGAGTAATTTTGATAACTAAAATTTGCTAGGGATGCCTACACGGTTGGTAGACACCCCTCTATTAAGGATGGACTTGGCTTCAAGAGGGAAGCCAAGAACTTAACAAATCATAAGGCTCCCATCTCTGCCAAGGAGAAAGGGAAGGCTCCTATGACAAGTAGTACTAAAAAGAACCATGCTTTTATGTACATGATAGAAGACAGTCTCATAGGAGTTGTAATGCTTTTGATGCACATGCCTATGATTCTTATGCTATGTTTGCTTCTAGTTCTTATTTGCAAGATAGAGATATGTCTAGGAGTTATGTTCATCATGTGCCTAGAAAGAATATTGTTCATGTTGCTAGGAAAGTTATGAATGGTCCTTCAACAATTTATCATGCTTTAAATGCTTCCTTTGCTATTTGTAGAAAGGATAGGAAGATAGTTGCTAGGAAATTAGGGGCAAAATGCAAGGGTGATAAAACTTGCATTTGGGTCCCTAAGACAATTGTGACTAACCTTGTAGGACCCAACAAGAGTTGGGTACCTAAGTCCCAAGCCTAAATTTGCCTTGCCGGTTTATGCATCCGGGGGTTCAAGCTGGATTATCGACAGCGGATGCACAAACCATATGACGGGGGAGAAGAAGATGTTCACCTCCTACGTCAAAAACAAAGATTCCCAAGATTCAATAATATTCGGTGATGGGAATCAAGGCAAGGTAAAAGGATAGGCAAAATTGCTATTTCAAATGAGCACTCTATCTCTAATGTGTTTTTAGTTGAGTCTCTTGGATATAACTTGCTATCTGTTAGTCAATTATGCAATATGGGATATAATTGTCTATTTACAAACATAGATGTGTCTGTATTTAGAAGAAATGATGGTTCACTAGCTTTTAAGGGTGTATTAGACGGCAAACTTTATTTAGTTGATTTTGCAAAAGAGGAGGCCGGTCTAGATGCATGCTTAATTGCTAAGACTAGCATGGGCTGGCTGTGGCATCGCCGCTTAGCACATGTAGGGATGAAGAAACCTTCACAAGCTTCTAAAGGGAGAACACGTGATAGGACTGTCTAACGTGCAATTCGAAAAAGATAGACCTTGTGCAGCTTGTCAGGCAGGTAAACAAGTGGGAGGAGCACATCACAGCAAGAATGTGATGACTACATCAAGACCCCTGGAGCTGCTACATATGGACCTCTTCGGACCCGTCGCCTATCTAAGCATAGGAGGAAGTAAGTATGGTCTAGTTATTGTTGATGACTTTTCCCGCTTCACTTGGGTGTTCTTTTTGTAGGATAAGTCTGAAACCCAAGGGACCCTCAAGCGCTTCCTAAGGAGAGCTCAAAATGAGTTTGAGCTCAAGGTGAAGAAAATAAGGAGCGACAACGGGTCCGAGTTCAAGAACCTTCAGGTGGAGGAGTTCCTTGAGGAGGGAAGGGATCAAGCACGAGTTCTCCGCTCCGTACACACCACAACAAAATGGTGTGGTAGAGAGGAAGAACAGGACGCTCATCGATATGGCGAGGACGATGCTTGGAGAATTCAAGACCCCCGAGTGCTTTTGGTCGGAAGCCGTGAACACGGCTTGCCACGCCATCAACAGGGTATACCTTCATCGTCTCCTCAAGAAGACGTCATATGAGCTTCTAACCGGTAACAAACCCAATGTATCTTACTTTCATGTATTTGGGAGCAAATGCTACATTCTAGTGAAGAAGGGTAGGAATTCCAAATTTGCTCCCAAAGCTGTAGAAGGGTTTTTGTTAGGTTATGATTCAAATACAAAGGCGTATAGAGTCTTCAACAAATCATCGGGTTTGGTTGAAGTCTCTAGCGACATTGTATTTGATGAGACTAATGGCTCTCCAAAAGAGCAAGTTGTTGATTGTGATGATGTAGATGAAGAAGATGTTCCGACGGTCGCTATACGAACCATGGCGATTGGTGATGTACGACCACAGGAACAAAAGGAGCAAGATCAACCTTCTTCCTCAACTATGGTGCATTCCCCAACTCAAGACAATGAACAGGTTCATCAACAGGAGGCGTGTGATCAAGGGGGAGCACAAGATGATCATGTGATGGAGGAAGAAACTCAACCGGCACCTCCAACTCAAGTTCGAGCGATGATTCAAAGGGATCATCCCATCGATCAAATTCTGGGTGATATTAGCAAGGGAGTAACTACTCGATCTCGTTTAGTTAATTTTTGTGAGCATTACTCCTTTGTCTCTTCTATTGAGCCTTTCAGGGTAGAAGAGGCCTTGCTAGATCCGGACTGGTGTTGGCCATGCAAGAGGAGCTCAACAACTTCAAGAGGAATGAAGTTTGGACGCTGGTGCCTCGTCCTAAGCAAAATGTTGTGGGAACCAAGTGGGTGTTCCGCAACAAACAAGACGAGCACGGAGTGGTGACAAGGAACAAGGCTCGACTTGTGGCAAAAGGTTATGCCCAAGTCGCAGGTTTGGACTTTGAGGAAACTTTTGCTCCTGTGGCTAGGCTAGAGTCCATTCGTATTTTGCTAGCATATGCCGCTCACCATTCTTTCAGGTTGTTCCAAATGGATGTGAAGAGCGCTTTCCTCAACGGGCCAATAAAGGAGGAGGTGTACGTGGAGCAACCCCCTGGCTTCGAGGATGAACGGTACCCCGACCACGTGTGTAAGCTCTCTAAGGCGCTCTATGGACTTAAGCAAGCCCCAAGAGCATGGTATGAATGCCTTAGAGACTTTCTAATTGCTAATACTTTCAAGGTTGGGAAAGCCGATCCAACTCTTTTCACTAAGACTTGTGACGGTGATCTTTTTGTGTGCCAAATTTATGTCGATGACATAATATTTGGTTCTACTAATAAAAAGTCTTGTGAAGAGTTTAGCAGGGTGATGACGCAGAAATTCGAGATGTCAATGATGGGCGAGTTAAACTACTTCCTTGGGTTCCAAGTGAAGCAACTCAAGGATGGCACCTTCATCTCTCAAACGAAGTACACGCAAGACTTACTGAAGCGGTTTGGGATGAAGGACGCCAAGCCCGCAAAGACTCCGATGGGGACCGACGGACACACCGACCTCAACAAAGGAGGTAAGTCCGTTGATCAAAAGGCATACCGGTCAATGATAGGGTCTTTACTTTATTTATGTGCTAGCAGACCGGATATTATGCTAAGCGTATGCATGTGTGCTAGATTTCAATCCGATCCTAAGGAGTGTCACTTAGTGGCAGTGAAGTGAATCCTTAGATATTTAGTTGCTACGCCTTGCTTCGGGCTCTGGTATCCAAAGGGGTCTACCTTTGACTTGATTGGATATTCAGATTCCGACTATGCTGGATGTAAGGTCGATAGGAAGAGTACATCAGGGACGTGCCAATTCTTAGGAAGGTCCCTAGTGTCGTGGAACTCTAAGAAACAAACTTCGGTTGCCCTATCCACCGCTGAGGCCGAGTACGTTGCCGCAGGACAGTGTTGCGCGCAACTACTTTGGATGAGGCAAACCCTCAGGGACTTTGGCTACAATCTGAGCAAAGTCCCACTCCTATGTGATAATGAGAGTGCTATCCGCATGGCGGAAAATCCTGTTGAACACAGCCGCACAAAGCACATAGACATCCGGCATCACTTTTTGAGAGACCACCAGCAAAAGGGAGATATCGAAGTGTTTCATGTTAGCACCGAGAACCAACTAGCCGATATCTTTACCAAGCCTCTAGATGAGAAGACCTTTTGCAGGTTGCATAGTGAGCTAAATGTCTTAGATTCGCGGAACTTGGATTGATTTATATCATACATGTGTTTATGCCTTTGATCATGTTCCCTATGCATTTCGTTGCTTACTTATGGTGCTCAAGCTGTACAAACACTCCCCGGACCTCACAAGTCCTTTTTGCAAGTGATGCACATATTTAGGGGGAGCTGTGCTACAACTTGACCCTTTGAGACTAACCATGTGCTTGAGTTTACTTGTTTTAGTCTCAAAGGAGGTTTGAAAGGGAAAAGGTGGACTTGGACCATGCAAGACTTCCACTGCACTCCGATGAAAAGAGTAACTTTTCCAAGTTCATCTTTATACTCTGATTGCCTATTTGCTCTTCGTTGAAGATTTTGGTGAGGCAATGGTGTTAAAGGGCCAAGATTAATTCCGTTTTGGTAATTGATGCCAAAGGGGGAGAAAATAAAGGCCAAAGTGATAAAATGGATCAACTACCACTTGAGAGATTTTGAAAATAGTAGAATAGAGCTTTTTGTTTTGACAAAACTCTTTTATTGTCTCTCTTGTCGAAAGTTGGCTTCTTGTGGGAAGAAATGTTGATTATTGAAAAAGGGGAGTTTTTGAAATCTTGAATCAATTTCTCTTGGAATGACTCTCTTTATGTCTTAACATGTGTGTTTGACTTAGAGATAGAAAGTTGAGTTTGATTTGCAAAAACAAAACCAAGTGGTGGCAAAGAGTGATCCATATATGTCAAATTTGAATCAAAACAATTTAAGTTCTTATTTGAATTGATTTTGTATTTGTTCTACTTGCTTTATATTGTGTTGGCATAAATCACCAAAAAGGGGGAGATTGAAAGGGAAATGTGCCCTTGGGCCATTTCTAAGTATTTTGGTGATTTAGTGTCCAATACAAGTGCCTAAGTATAAAATAGTGAACAAAGTACAAATCAAGGATAAAGGTATGTTTCTCAGACTTAGTACATTGTTTTAGAGACTAATGTATTGTGTCTAAGTGCTGGAAACAGGAAAAATCGAATTGGAAATGAGATGGCTTTGTTCAGCCAAAGTCTGCTCAGTCTGGGAACACCGGACTGTCCGGTGGTGCACCGGACAGTGTCCGGTGCGCCAGACTGGCGTGGGTGAACTGGCCGCTCTCGGGAATTCACCGGCGACGTACGGCTATAATTCACCGGACTGTCCTGTGTGCACCGGACTGTCCGGTGAGCCAACGGTCGACCGGGCCCAACGGTCGGCCGCGCGATCTGCGCGAGACACGTGGCCGAGCCAACGGCTAGAAGGGGGCACCGGACTGTCCGGTGTGCACCGGACATGTCCAGTGCGCCAACGGCTCTCTGGCTGCCAACGGTCGGCTGCGCCAGTTAAGGAAAGAAATCGTGCACCGGACAGTGTCCGGTGTGCACCGGACTGTCCGGTGCGCCACGCGATAGAAGGCAAGAATTGCCTTCCCAGATTGCTCTCAACAGCTCCTAGCTGCCTTGGGGCTATAAAAGGGACCCCTAGGCGCATGGAGAAGAATACCAAGCATCCTTTGAGCACTATTGATCACTCACACATCATTCTTGCGCACTTGTTCGACATTCTAGTGATTTGAGCTCCATTCTAGTGTGCTAGCCATTCGAGCTTAAGTCTGGGTTCTGTGTGTGCGTATTTGCTGTGATCTTTGTGTCTTGTGTGAGTTGCTAATCCCTCCCTTACTCCGTGATTCTTTGTGAACATCAAAAGTGTAAGGGCGAGAGGCTCCAAGTTGTGGAGATTCCTCGCGAACGGGATAAGAAAAGAAAAGCAAAACACTGTGGTACTCAAGTTGATCATTGGATCACTTGAGAGGAGTTGAGTGCAACTCTCGTCCGTTGGGACGCCACAACGTGGAGTAGGCAAGTTTTGCACTTGGCCGAACCACGGGATAAACCATTGTGTCATCTCTGTGTTGATCTCTTTGTGGTTATCATATTGTGCAAGTTCTCCTCTCTTGCCACTTGGCAATTACTGTGCTAACGTCTAACCAAGTTTTTGTGGCTTAAGTTTTAAGTTTTATAGGATCACCTATTCACCCCCCTCTAGGTGCTCTCAAAATGACAAATTGAATTTAAGTTACATAAATTAATCATGCGAGAATCCTGAGCTGCTCATGATCGTGAGCTCGGCTAGTATACCAGTTTTACACTCTACAGAGGTTGTACCCTATACCCACAAGTCGTGTATCCCATGTCACTAGGGTTTGTAAGGCACTTCGACACTACCGAGGTGAATGGCTAGGGATCCACTACGAGGCCTTTACAAAGTTCCACTAGCTTCCAAAAACCCGCTACAGTTTATGGGAAGAGCACTTGCAAGAATCCCCCGTCTGACCGCCATCGCAGCAAAATCAACCCGAGAACCTCCTTGCATGCAACTCCCCTACTGCCCTTGCCCCTTTCGAGTAAGGTAGTCTTCCACTAGCTTTCCTAATTAGTTAGCCAAGGGGTCCCATTCATCCCTTGTGGTGGCACGTGTTTCTCAAGTTAAGCTCCATGTTCCAATTAAAGGTAATGATCTTGGCATGAACATGAATAAAATAACAAAATAATTAGAACATGGATATAATGGAATATTAACCCAAAACCATATAAAGCAATAGCAAAACTACCCAAGTGATTCAGGGCAAACAAGGTAAAAGATAATCAGACTAGAGTGACCTATTGGGTCCCAACAAAATTAAACCTATGCATGAATAAATGACATTAAGGAACATTATTGGGTATAAAAGTGGTCAAGGGCACAACTTGCCTGGCACTTGAGAATCCAAGTACCAGGATGATTCTTTAGATCCTCGAAACCTCGCGCTAGTCGTAGCAATACAAACAAACATGACATATACAAAATTAACATCACACCATACATAAGAACAAACTGCATAACAATGATCTACGCGAAGCTACGAGATCGTGAGATCGAGAACTACTAAGATCGGAGTCGTGGTCATCAAGTAATGATGTGATTAAATGATTACAACTAGGTGTTGTTTTATAATTCTAGAGAAAAGATAACCAAAAATAGTAATTAATTTAACTTTAATCTAAATTATAAACTCACTATAGATCATATTTTAGTAGATAATGATGAGCACATTAACAAGACTAATAAAGATCTAATCATAAAATAAATGTTGTTGTTATGACATAGTAAATATTTATACAAAGCTAACGCAACTGGAATCAGCCAATTCGGAATTAAAACAGAGGAGTTATGAATTTCCGAAGTCTGTGTGTTTGATATAAAATTAATTAGGTGATCCAATTTAATATAAGTTTCATGTCGAAACAATGGTACTAAGTGATAGATAATATTATTACAAAATTATTGAGACTGAAATGGGTCAATTTGGAGCTAAGATGGATTTTATATAATTTAAACAAGTTCTAGGGATTTGTTTTTACATTAAAAATCAATTTCTCAATTAATTTCTCTGTTATATCAAATATCTAGACTGAGCGCCAATTAAACAGAAATCCAGGGGCGAATTCAAAAGATCTGCAACACTCAGATCACACCCATCAGGACTACGGGTTGATTCCTGATAAGCGCAGGGTCTCTTTTGAATGTTTGCACGGCGAAGGGGTATCACAGCATGAGAACCGTACGATCAAACAAGGACGGATAGGATTAGAGCGGAGCTGCTATGAATCGGTATGAAACTGGGATCACTGGATCCCGATCCAATGGTCCAGAACCGAGGGTGGCGCGATGAAATCGTGGCCGCCCGCGGATAGATCGGTGGCAGAGATCACATGCCGCGAAAGGGTACACCTTATTCTAATCCAACCATCCTGAGAAGATCCAACGGCCAGATTCCTTTATAACCCAGATCTAATCCGAGCCGTTACCTACGAGATTGACAGCTACCCGCGTCTTCCCCTTACCTTGGCCAACAGAGCACGGCGGCGCCGCCCAAGCACCGACGGAGCTCGCCGTCGCCGGGTCTTCTTTTGCTGCGGCCCACAATTTACCACCCCGACTACCACAACACGACGTCAAGATTAAAACGAATCGAGGGAGTAAGCTCCTACCAGCCGTGACGTCTAGGTGAGGGCGGCCCACGGAGAGACGCAATCCGCGGCGGCCTTCCTTCTCCGATGAGCAATTGCTGGCCCTCCCGGCCCCCGCAGCACCAGAAACTGGTGCATGCGCGTCAAGTACTCCTCGCCTACCACCCCAAGGGCTCTATGAAACTACGCGATGAGTCTTCTTGCTCCAAGCGTCTGCGAAGGTCAAGATCCCCGGCGGAGCTCCCGTGGCGGATCTCCCCTGCTGGTTTCCTACGCTCACCCCCCTCTCCTACTAGCTCACGGCTATGGCGAGTCCCTCGGCGTTCGTTCACTGGGTCAGGCAAGGGAGCAGGGCAGTCACGGGGCTCGGACTTATAGTGACGCAGATTCCGCAAGGTTGGCGGGTGAATCGCGGCAAGTAGTCGCAGCCCGACATTGGCACCGGCTTGATAGGCAGGTAGTTGCGCACCAGCGAGATATGATGGTCCCTGGACTCAGCTGGAAGAAGGTTCCGGGAGTTGCGCCGAGTTGGGGGGAAGAATCGGTCCGCGGAGAACGAGCTGCGCGCACCGTTTGTTGCGAACGGCCAGCGGAAAGGAGAAGCACCTGGCAATGGGGCCCCACGATCCAATGGAACGTCTTGGGACCGTGCAGCAATCCGTATCGGGCCCACATGGCGGTGAGATCCACGACACGGTGCGTGCACGGCTGAAGGATATTGAGGTGTGGGCACCACGACACGGAGAGCAGGCAAGCGTTCGCGCCAAGGAAAGTTGAGTGGGCCGCGCGGTGGTTCCATCTGATGGGCCGAAATGTGGTAAAGCCGACCAAGGTGAGTTCTTTTCCTTTTTCTTTTCTTTTTGATTTTCTTTTTCCTTTCATTTGAATATCTATTTTGAATCCAAATTTTTCTGTGAACTTTGTACCTAGATTCAAATGTACAAATTGAACAAACAAGTATGGGAGGATTTTATTTATATATATATATATATATTCTTTATTTTGTATAGTATTTTTTCTTCTCCTCCCAATTCTAATTTGCAAACTAGGTCTTAAATCCAAATGTGGACATTAATGCATTTCTATTAATATTATTATTATTATTATTATTACTATTAAATGCCACACAAATAAACTCCAACATGATGCAATATATACATGTTTATTTTAATTATTTTATTTGTTTGGTAGATGTTTGAAATATGAGACACACTCATATGGTTCCATTCTTTTTAAGGGAATAGTATTTTTATTGTGGGACAAGAAGTAAAGGTTACTTCAAAATTAACTATTCATGTGAGTAAAATGCTTATGGTGCATCATTTAATGATGTGCATCATTATTTAATTGAATAGAAACTTTTCTTTTACTTATTTTCTAGAATACTTCTTGGTTTTAGAAATTGAGTCCTCAAATTTCACACTTAAGTATAATTTGAGATGTCTGAATTTACTATTTCATTTCTTCATATATTTATTATTATTTTTATTTTTATTTTTATTTTTTCATACAATTTTTTGGGACTTACAGTTCCTACCCCCTTAACAGAAATCTCGTCCTCGAGATTTGTAAGAGGGTGCATAACCATATTATCTCAAAACATATGCACAAACAAAATCTCAGCATGATGCATACTTTATTAACAACTCACGGGGTCAATTAGACTTTATTATTCCTTTTAAAATAGTATCATACCAACTACTAACTACAGTAACACTTAGATCTTACAAATAGTAGTAATATATACATGTTTATATAGCTTGGTGGAGCTGGTGGTGGTGGTGGTGGAGGTAGTGGGCGTTGTTGTTGTCTTTCCAACTGTGCTTGCCTTATTTCTCAACGTATCTCCAGCCGGTCCTGACGTATTTCCTCGTGTTCTTGTCTTATCTGATTTTGCAGTTCGGTAACCATGTTTTCCATTTGTTGTATTACCATCATTTGGGTGGCAACCACTTGATCGATTCCAACCGGTGGAGGATCTGAAGGATTCATTCTTGTTTGATGTTGCCTGATAATCTTTCCTTCCTGGTATTGACCATCGAAGTTAGAAGCATATGGTAATATAATTTTGCAAGGAAAATTATTTGGCAGGCAGACGAATAGGCTAACAATTGATTATGAACTAAAGATTATTTGGCAGGGTTTAATCTTTGTTTTATGTCCAGACTGGGGTAACTAGTCGTATAAGGTGAATTTCCAAAGGTAAGATAGCATTTTGTCAAGATGAGATAGTCTACATGATGTAGGTTAAAAGTTTGTTTGGTGTTAGGTGGATATAGATAGATTATGCAATCCATCATGACTCTATGGGTTGGGTTAGCTCTTATTCTAGTATATATTTTTTTATCTCAGTGAAACTTCCAATTAGTATATATTTTTATACACCTAAAATTTTCATGCCATTAACAGGTGTGGCATAAAAAACAAGGGTACATAAGATTTTGGCCATTAGGTGGGTGTAGAGAAGATTTGGGGGGCAGAAGAAAGTTTGGTAGGAGAGATTTTTTTCCGGGTGGTGGATCTTGATTCATTTGAAGATCTGTTTCTACTAATATCCTTCCTTGTTGAAGTTAACCTTCTTCTTGAGTCTGATTTAGGGACCATCGGTTGTGGTGTTAGATGCCATTAACCGAGTTGGGATAATAATTGCGGGCACATGGGGTAGGTAGAGTAAACAGAGTTTTACTTTGCTTGTAAGATGAATGGGTTGGGCAACCTATAACATAGGTGAGGTTGTGGTTTCACAGACGAGTCTTTAGGTTTAAAACCCATTTATAAGAATATGGTTTAGTTAATACCTGTAACATAGATTAGACCATATTAGATTAGGTAGGGTCTAAATTAGATTGGATATAACTGGATTAAACTTAGTTTAAGTTAGATCGGTCTACCAGGGTAGAATATGTATTATTAATATGTGTCAGAATCCTTTGAGATAGGATGAATTATATAGTGTAGGTAGGTCAGAATCTCTGTCAGGTTAAAACAAAGGGGTTATGCAACTATCTGATGGTTAAGGTAGTCGCATATGGTTAGGTAGTTGTATGTGGTCTAGTTAATCCAGAGCACCAATTTAGGTTGAAACATGCTTATGGGAGTAGGGTCCAATCTATTTTCCCAGTATTATCTAACATGTTTGTCCATTAGATTAGATCTGATCAGGACTAAATTGGTATGACCAGATTAGACTAGATAAGATCTATTGAATTTATTTTGGAGTAGATCATATTTGTTACACTATTATGAGATAAGCAAAGTGGTGGGGATAAGTATGCTTATTAGGACAAGATGAGTCTCTAAGAATAAGATAGAATCTTTTAAGATTAGTTAGATCTATTAGGATAAGATAAAATCTCTTCAAGATAAGATGAATTTATTAAGGTAAGAGGGAATCTTTTAAGATAAGATAGATCTATTAAGATAAGAGAGAATCTTTTAAGATAAGATTGATCTATTAGGATAAGATAGAATTTTTTTCAACTTAAAGGATTCTATCTAAAATGGATACACTTTAATGGAGGATAATCTAAGTTGTTTATTTATCTCATGAATTTATTTATTCATAATATACGTATATGTAGATGTAATTGTGGACATTACTCCACAACTACTCACACTCAATCAAAGATCCAAATCAGACAGGTATCATAAGAACAAACACTCAAGCATATAGATACCAAAAAAATAGTTTTTTGTTTTTTCCCTAGGATTAGGTCTCCTAGTCCTAAAAGTCACTTTAGGCACAGGATTTCAAAGTGTGAAATCCACATTTGTCTTTAGAAGAAAAAGGTAAGAATAGTCAGAGTAAAGCAGAAATAGATGAGAAAAGATTAAGATAAGTTTAGAAAAGAATCAGAGTAAGGTAAGTAGGTAAAGGTTTGTCCATTTCTATCTAGGTTTCGTCCTACAGTCAACATTCCTCTGATACCACTTCTGTCACACCCGGATTTAAGGGACAAAGCCGGGTGCATCTCATACATGCGCCAAAGAAGACAACATATATAATAACAGAGTGTATAGAGATAAATGTCACAATATAATCAGAGTACTTATTACATAGCGGAAGTCTTACAAAATAAAAGGTAAATATAAAAGGATCTAAAATCCATCCTTGGCGCTAGAAAGTCAACTAGGAGACGCCACCTAGATCGAATCGAACTCCTCGTTGAGTGGCTCCTCTTGAACCACCTGTTCTTCTCCTGTGGGGAGTGTGAGACAGCAAGGTTGAGCTCACACATGTTCATCGCTCAACAAGTTGTGGGGAATAATGTGCATGAACTCACCAAAGGTGGGAGTTCATGTGATGTGTAAAGATGATCAACAGAATAAAGGTTGAAGCTAGGCATTGCTTTTATAAGTTGGTCAAAATTTTATTAGCAGTTACTAAGTGTAAGTAAATACCAAACCATAATAAATAATAGAACAAAATTAATAAATAATCCCATGCAGATGCAAATGACAAATTGAATTTAAGTTACATAAATTAATCATGCGAGAGTCCTGAGTTGCTCATGACTGTGAGCTCGGCTAGTATACCAGTTTTACACTCCGCAGAGGTTGTACCCTGTACCCACAAGTCGTGTATCCCATGCCGCCAGGGTTTGCAAGGTCCTTAGACACTACCGAGGTGAATGGCTAAGGATCCACTACGAGGCCTTTACAAAGTTCCACTAGCTTCCGAAAACCCGCTACAGTTTATGGGAAGAGCACTTGCAAGAATCCCCCGTCTAACCGCCATCGTAGCAAAATCAACCCGAGAACCTCCTTGCATGCAACTCCCCTACTGCCCTTGCCCCTTTCGGCTAAGGTAGTCTTCCACTAGCTTTCCTAATTAGTTAGCCAAGGGGTCCCATTCCTCCCTTGTGGTGGCACGTGTTTCTTAAGTTAAGCTCCATGTTCCAATTAAAGGTAATGATCTTGACATGAACATGAATAAAATAACAAAATAATTGGAACATAGATATAATGGAATATTAACCCAAAACCATATAAAGCAATAGCAAAACTACCCAAGTGATTCAAGGGTAAATAAGGTAAAAGATAATCAGACTAGGGTGACCTATTGGGTCCCAACAAAATTAAACATATGCATGAATAAATGACATTAAGGAACATTATTGGGTATAAAAGTGGTCAAGGGCACAACTTGCCTAGCACTTGAGAATCCAGGTACCAGGATGATTCTTCTGATCCTCGAAACCTCGTGCTAGTCATAGCAATACAAACAAACATGATATATACAAAATTAACATCACACCATACATAAGAACAAACTGCATAATAATGATCTACGTGAAGCTACGAGATCGTGGGATCGAGAACTACTAAGATCGGAGTCGTGGTCATCAAGTTATGATGTGATTAAATGATTAAAACTAGGTGTTATTTTATAATTCCAGAGAAAAGAGAACCAAAAATAGTAATTAATTTAACTTTAATCTAAATTATAAACTGACTCTAGATCATATTTTAGTAGATAATGATGAGCACAGTAACAAGACTAACCAACATAAGTTAAATAAAGATCTAATCATAAAATAAATGTTGCTATGCCATAGTAAATATTTATACAAAGCTAACGCAACTAGAACGAGCCAATTCGGAATTAAAACGGAGGAGTTATGAATTTCCGAAGTCTGTGTGTGTTTGATACAAAATTAATTAGGTGATCCAATTTAATATAAGTTTCATGTCAAAACAATGGTACTATATGATAGATAATATTATTACAAAATTATAGAGACTAAAATGGGTTAATTTGGAGCTAATATGGATTTTGTATGATTTAAACAAGCTCTAGGGATTTGTTTTTACATTAAAAATAAATTTCTCAATTAATTTCCCTGTTATATCAAATATCTGGACTGAGCGCCGATTAAACAGAAATCCAGGGGAAAATTCAAAAGATCTACAAGACTCAGATCACACCCATCAGGACTGCAGGTTGATTCCTGATAAGCACAGGGTCTCTTTTGAATGTTTGCACCGTGAAGGGGTACCACGGCATGAAAGTCGTTCGATCAAACACGGACGGATAGGATTAGAGCGGAGCTGCTATGAATCGGTATGAAACCGGGATCACTGGATCCCGATCCAATGGTCCAGAACCGAGGGTGGCGCGATGAAATCATGGCCGCCCGTGGATAGATTGGTGGCAGAGATCACATGCCGCGAAAGGGTACACCTCATTCTAATCCAATCGTCCTAAGAAGATCGAACGACCAGATTCCTTTACAACCCGGATCTAATCCGAGCCGTTACCTACGAGGTCGACGGCTACCCGCGTCTTCCTCTTACCTTGGCCAATAGAGCACAGCGGCGGCGCCCAGCCACCACGACAGAGCTCGCCGTCGCCAGGTCTTCTTTCGCTGTGGCCCATAATTTACCACCACGACTACCGCAACACGGCGTCAAAATTAAAACGAATCGAGGGAGTAAGCTCCTACCGACCATGACGTCGAGGTGAGGGCGACCCAAGGAGAGACGCAATCCACGGCGGCCTTCCTTCTCCGATGAGCAATTGTCAGCCCTCTCGGCCCCCGTAGCACCAGAAACCGGTGCATGCGCGTCAAGTACTCCTCGCCGACCACCCCAAGGGCTTGATTAAACTACGCGACGAGTCTTCTTGCTCCAAGCGTCTGTGGAGGTCAAGATCCCCGATGGAGCTCTCGTGGCGGATCTCCCCTGCTGGTTTCCTGCGCTCACCCCCCTCTCCTACTAGCTCACGGCTATGGTGAGTCCCTTGGCACGCCAAGGAGGAGAACTGTCTACTGGGGGAGTGGATCGCGCCGAGGAGTGGATTGCGGTGGACTGGGATGGGCGGGCACGACCGTGGATTGCGGCGAGGAGCAGATGGGTGAGGGAGTGGATCATGCCGCTCTGCACGCCGAAGAGGAGAAGGGAGTGGATCGCGCCGAGGAGGAGAAGGGACTGGATTGCGCCGAGGAGTGGATCACGGTTCCATCCGCGATCCCAGGCAGAACTGTGCACCGGCAAAAAACTATGGACGCCTACACTCTCCTCTTAAGGAGTAGTAGAGATTTGACAGCCGCAGCAGCAGCAATAGCCCAATAAAACTATGGACGCCTACACTCTCCTCTTATGGGGCATCGGCGGCTTCTCCGGCAGGCGCACGATTTGCTCCGAGGAATATGGAACCATACGTCGCTGATCTTCACGCAGAGGCAGAGCTATATAAGGTACTAATCGTACGTCGAGGATGCCTGCAGGAGGTGCACAATTGAGGTTGAGAGGGAGGAAACGAATGAAAGAGAACAAACCAAATATATGTATCTAGATTGTCGGGGCGGAGCGGTCGGCGGAGGTCTTGTGGGCTACCAGATCTGCTGCGCTCACGGGCTCCTCCTGCTAAAGCAGCCTCCCAAGAAAGGCTGGAACCACAGTGTGGGGGCACCAATGCAGCTCCCACGGTGACAAGATCATGGCTTGTGGTGTCGCTTCCCATCATCGCCGACCGAGACGAGGAGGTCGTAGCACTTCTCCACCACAACCCAACTTCCCCTCGTCACTGCCCCCCTTCTCCGGATAGCAATACCTTTTTATCCCCATGCACATCCTGCTTGTGGACGAACGAGGTGGCAAAGGTTGAGGCACATCCTTATCCGATGGCATAGAATGCGGGGTTGTTGCTCCCAGTTTGTTGTGGTGCCGACAACACGAGGGGGCTTAGGATGCGGGCGGTTTGTTGCGAAAGCGTACGACGCGCGCGGGCTAGGTGGGCGAGCATGGTTGTCCGCATATGGATTAGAGTGAGCGCGGGTGGGCGTGCTTGCGGTGTACACAAAGTGGTTGTTGGACGGTCGTGACATGCACGAAGGGGGAGGTTGCGGCATGCGCGGAGAGCTGAGGTCGGCAGGCCCGGAGGCCACGACCGGCATGTGACCGGTGAGCTAAGGACGACAACATGTGCGGAGGGTGGATCCAAGGCGAGGGAGGAGCACGCGATTGGAGAGCCAGGAGGAGCACGCGACCGACGAGCTGAGGATGATGGCGCACGCGGACGGTGGGTCTGAGGCGAGCATCGAGTGAGCCGCGAGGAGCACGCGGTGGGTGGGTTGAGTCACGTGTTGTTGAGGGGAGGGTGGGTGGTTGATGCTGCCGATGGATGGCGGGTTGAGTAAGAAGGAACTTAAGGGACTTTTTTTTGTAAAAACATAACGCATGACGACCGTTGAAACTGACGCTTTAAGTATAGTATAGATATAGATATAGATTGACCCAAGCTCGTGAAGCAGCAGATTGCGGCACATGCGCCTGCCGCTTTATTTTGATTTTGTTCATGCATTATTTGACAGCAGCAGCCCAATAAAGCCCAGGCATCGGCGGCTTCTCCGGCAGGCGCACGATTTGCTCTGAGGAATATGGAACCGTACGTCGCTGATCTTCACGCAGAGGCAGAGCTATATAAGGTACTAGCCGCTAGCGTTCCATATCCACCGCATAATATCTTTTCTCTAACAGTGATAGCTTTTTTACCTTGTAGATTCAAGTCTCATTTTGAAGAGAATTCTAGGGACATTGGTAAGAATTACAAGAATAATTGAAACATAGATATAATAAATGATTATCCCAAAACCATGTAAAGCAATAGCAAACTACCCAAGTGATTCAGGGGTAAACAAGGTAATGAGATAAACAATCTAGGGTGACCTATCGGGTCCCATCAAAATTAACCTATGCATGAATAAGTGATATTAAAGAACATTATTGGGTAAAAAGTGGTCAAGGGCACAACTTGCCTTCAATGAGCTCCTGCTCAGCTAATTCAACCTGCTGCTCACCAGGATCCTCGGTCACGGACTCTTCTACTCGCCACAATACAAACAAGCACAGTATATAGAGAAAATTAACATCACACCAAACATGTACACAAAATACACAGTAATAATCTACACATTAAAATAAAATCTTAGGAACATGAATCATAATTTTTGGAGTTATAGATTTTAGGTTATGAATTTTCAAAGGTTTTATGTGTTTAAAATGGATTAAGTGAGAGATAAATTTTAATATTGTTTTCATGACAGAGGCTCTAAGTGGTAGATAATAAAATTACAAAATTTTAGAGTGTGGAATGGAGTAATTTGGAGTTCATATGCATTTTCTATGAATTATTGAAGTTCTAGCAATTATTTTCCTATTAAAAATCCATTTATAAATTTTTTTCTCTGGTTTTATAATGTTCTGGACTGGGCCTCAAAATCTGAGAACAGCAGGGGGCTCGGTGCAAGTTTTCTAAGACACAGGGAACAGGGTCCCTGGACGGCGGGTTCATTTTCAGGATTTCAGAGGGCCCTTAAGTAAAATGTGCCGCGAAGGGGTATTTTCTATTATCATCCGTAGGATCTTGATCCTGCGGTTCGGATTAGATTACCCACACATCGAACCGGTACACGATCTATGTCGTTCAATCCAATTCTGACGCCCCTGATTTAATTAACCTAACTCGACTCTCGCCTGCACGATCGAAATCGGACGGCCATCGCCACGCCAACCCGAATCGGTACGCAGCGACTAAATTGGACCATAGATCACGCGATCGACGGACCCAGCCTAACTTGGCGTCACTTGGCCGGTACTGGTGGCGCCGCCCACCAAATCGCGGCGGCCCATCGCCGGAGTAGGGCCAGCTTTCGACCGAGTGCGCCAAATCTAAATGGGATAGGTGCTATACGTAGGTGGGGTCAGTGCGAACCACATTAGGAATATCTCACCATCGATTCCGATGCCGAGATCCCAAGCGACGATGGGGCGCGGCTCCGCGGCGGAAGTACTGCTCCGGTGAGCAATTGCCAGAGGTACGATGCATGACCCCGAACGAAACTAAGCGCATATGAAGGAGGAGGTGCAGTCGCATACCTACGAGAAGAAGTTCGGCAAGCGGAGCGCTAGAGATGGCCTTCCAGCTCCGACCGGTGGCGCGGACTCGACGTCGATGAATTCCCGGGATCCCTGGTCACCACCGCGCCCGAGGACGGCGTGCCCACACCCGAGAAGGTCCCGTGGAGGTTCAGTACCCGCAGCGGAGTACAACTCGAAGCACCTCGATTGCTAAGCGGGAACGGCGGCGATGGATGGTTATGGCGGCTCTCCTTACGGTGCGGATGGGAAGAAGGGGAATAACGGCGCACTGCTTTTATTCCTGGAGCTGGGGGAGGTTCATGCCGAAGATCCCGGCCGAGATTCATGGGAATCGGGCGAGTCAACCGCGGACTGCGGAGTTGGTGGCGCCGGTGCGCGCGATTTCGCTGGGACTGGGAAGACGATCCTGACTCGTGGGGCCCACAGGGCAGAGGCGCAAGCGCGATCCTGTGAACTGGTGATGGCATGCGGAATACACTGGCTGATCCGTGGGGCCGGGAGGTCAGCGACGCAAGCTTAAGGGGAGGCGCAACTGGGCCGCGCGGATGAAAGCTGAAGTGGGCTGGATTGAGGGCAGTCGGCCCAGGCGCCATTTCTCTTGTATTTTCTTTATTCTTTTCTCTTTTCTTTTACTTTTAATTTTCAGATTCCTAATTTAAATACTCATTCCAATTCAAACTTCATGGCCAATTTCTTTTCTCATTAAATTCTCATCTTTGACATGGTATAGATGAATTCATAAAATTTTTACTATTTATTTTATGATAACCAGTGCTCTCTTTCTTTTTTTTAAATCAAAAATTCCATTTTAAGTCTTAAATTCCACTTGAAACACTAATATATTTCTATTTATATTATTTTTATATAGTCACCAAATGCACATCAAAATAAAATCCCAGCATGATGCATAATTTATTTTTGGTGTCCTTTGTTATTTATTATTTTTTGTGTAGGTGAGATGTTCACATGAAATAATGAATAGAGATAACACACATATATGTAAGGGAAAAACTCTTTTCTCCTTCTATACCTTCTTACAATTTGAGTATTACACCGCTTTATTTTGATTTTGTTCATGCATTATTTGACAGCAGCAGCCCAATAAAGCCCAAGCGTCGGTGGCTTCTCCGGCAGGCGCACGATTTGCTCTGAGGAATATGGAATCGTACGTCGCTGATCTTCACGCAGAGGCAGAGCTATATAAGATACTAGCCGCTAGCGTTCCAAATCCACCGCATAATATCTTTTCTCTAACAGTGATAGCTTTTTTACCTTGTAGATTCAAGTCTCATTTTGAAGAGAATTCTAGGGACATTGGTAAGAATTACAAGTTTTTGGGCAAAATAGTTGTGTTTGTAGGTAACCTCAATTTAAGTGTTCTTTTTAGTGAATATGCATAAACAAATGATCATAAAATTCTGCAAGCTGAAAATTTTCTATATGCTAAGAAAAATAGAGACAATGAAGGTTGACTACACAATCATTAAAAATGCAAAGTAAAGAAGAGGAAATTGAAACATAAAGATTAAAATTGCTGGCGCTAAGAAACAGAACAGGAAGAACTATAATAAGCTCACCTGAGTTTCAATTGATATGGAGCTTTACGCGTCCGCATCTTTCCTACATTATAACACTTTAAGCTGCATTTTTTATCCTCTCTAAGGCAAAGCTCAATTGAAAATTCAGTTTTTATTCTTCCAAAATCTATTGGTTGCTAATGATGAATTAGTCCACTCATCGAATGCTTCGTTTTCTCATGAGAACTTTAAAATTTCTATATTTTGCTAGGATGACTTGCCTGAGGATTAATGAGAAGACAACAAAGTCAAAGACTTGATTCAATAATAATAAGAGTTTTTATGGAGTCAAAACCAGGAGCACAACAAACCTAATCCCTTGTTCAGTGACAAATTTTGTGATCTAGGATGAACATAATATGTTTGAAACGTTCAACGACAATAATCCACAGTGTCATTGATGTGCTGCATTTTGAGAGAGAATTTTTAGGCCTTACAATTCTCTTCCTCCCTATGGACTCTCTACCTCATGTAATCTTTGTATTGCAGTGTAATTTGATATGTAACAGTTTAGTTCTGTATTGGTTGTGGGTAAAAGAATTTGTGAGATATTGAGGTCGATGATATGTGTCGTTCATTTTCATTTAGTCGTTATGCTACAATATTGTATCGAATAATTTGTGTTCTGTTGCAACGCACGAGCATCGTACTAGTAGATACTCTAACTAATATTACGTACTAATCTTTAGCTTAACTAATAATTGGCCCAAGCTCGTGAAGCAATAGATTGCGGCCCATGCGTCTGCCGCTTTATTTTGTTCATGCATTATTTGACAGCAGCAGCCCAATAAAGCCCAGGCGTTGTCGGCGGTTTCTCCGGCAGGCGCACGATTTGCTCCGAGGAATATGGAACCGTCGCTGATCTTCACGCAGAGGCAGAGCTATATAAGGTACTAGCCGCTAGGGTTCCAAATCCACCGCATAGTTATTGTGTTGCCAGGGACAGAGAGGGTCGCGCCGCGCGCCGAGGAGAACTCGCCACCGCAAAGGCCGTCGTCTGTAGCCTCGCCTCGCCGTCGTTCTATACTCCCAATAAAATCCTCCTCCGCCAGGCGCACGATGTCGTGGGCCGACCTCCCACTCGATGTGCTCGTGGACGGGGTGATCGCGCGGCTTCCTATCCCCGGCGACCGCGCCCGCTTGGCCGCCGTGTGCCGCGCATGGCGCACCGCCGCGCGCGAGGTGGTGAGCCACTGCCAGCTCCCGTGGATCGTGCTCCCATACGGCACCGTCTGCACCGCCGGCCGCGGCGCAGCCTGTTCCTCCTTCCGGATCCCCGGGTTCCCCGACGAGGCCACCTGCCTCGGCGCCGCCCACGACGGCTGGCTCGCCCTGGACCGCACGGACGACGTGGTAGGGCGCACGTCCTGGTTCCGGACGACATGGCCCGTCGTCGTCGGAGACACGTGGAAGGAAGTTATGTTGGGTAAGTCCGACGTGAACCACAAGCACGCCTACGCGCTGCACAACCCCTTCAGCGACGTCACCGTGCCGCTCCCGGAGCTGGACGCCGTCATCGGCCGTGTCGCCGAGACGTTCCGTGTGCGTAAAGTGCTCATGCGTTCGCCGGCTCCAGATGACCTCGTCGCCGTCGTGACCAACAGCTGGAACTGCAACGTCATCTTGTGCCGCGCCGGGAAGGGTACGTTCGTGCTAGCCTACTACAGGATCGTCGACGTGGCGTTCCTTGGAGAAGACACGCTGTATGGAATCACCACCGGCGAAGAACTCCTTGCCTTCCATCTCGGCGAGGATGACGACGGCAGACCTAATGTTGCCAGGATTGAGCTGGTCATCAAAAACTCGTTGGCCAATTATTATTACGAATGTGGATGGTTGTGGCCAGCAGAAGTAGCTAACGACACTAGTAGCAACAACGACGAGGAGGATATGGATGACGATGATTATATGGAGGAGGATGATCCGGCAGTCGTCGATGATGGTGACGACCAAGCTGATAGCTTCAACGGCGATGAGATGGTCTCGGACAGCGAGGTGTTTGATGGGTACGGCGACGGCGAGGACCTTCAAGTCAAGGACGAGTTATATCTGGGTCGATACCTGGTGCGGTCGCTGAGCGGAGAGCTGCTGCTCGTGAGGCACCAATGGCAATCATGCCCACGTTCCCCTTCCTACACTCGCAAGGTCGAGTTCTTCAAGGCAGATTTTAGCGCCGGCAAATGGGCTGCCGCCGGTGGATTAGCCAAGGGGGAGGCGATCTTTCTGAGTCCATCGCACAGCAAGTGCGTTCGCGCAAGCGGAGGCGTCCGTGAAGGCTTTGTGTACTACACAAAACAGATGGACGACGTGTTCGACACGAGATCGGGCACCGTTCGTGCCGCCATTACAGCTGGGTGGCCAGAACTATGCGCACTGGAGAAATCGGGATGGTTTTTCCCTCCGGAGCTAGTGGTTTGACAGAGCTGTCTATGATTATATATTTTCATCCACATTTGTTTTTAATTAGGTCTAGTGCTTCTTCTTTTTCTTTTTCTTTTTCTTTTTTCTTTTTACAAAAGGTTGTAATGGAGTATCTTTATTCATTGTTGTTTATTTATATTTTAATTTGGTATAATAAAAAAAACTGTAACAAGTCTCCTCCTCCTTTGTAATATCCAAAATTAGTGAATAATACTGGGAATAGGTTATAAATTCTATGCGATGTATTCTTCTATTTATTTACCACATATATAAGCCCATGTTTAAACAATTAGATCCAACCACCATGACTTTACAAGCTACAATACATCAACTCAACCACCATGTCCATCCCAAACAGCCTGAAATTCAGTTGCATCCATCCATGTTTTGTATCTTACAGTAAGAACGAAGACGTATACCAGTATACCACCACCAGAAGACTAATAACAACTGGGGTCCAGGTCAGCTTGTGGCGATAAAAGAACCAGTGAGTTCCAGGCCAATCCGTGTGCTTGTTTGCCTAGTCAGGGCATGTTCGGTTGCAAGGGGATCGGAGGGGATTGAATGGAATTAAATCCCCTTCTATTCAATTTTGACTAGGAAGTGATTTAATCACCTTCAATCCCCTTCAATCCCTTCCTAACCGAATAAGCCCTCAGGTGGGAAACAACCATTGCACCTGCACAAATTTCCCGCAAAAGTAATTCTTGGGTTGGGTGTGCTTCTGAGCTCATGGTCATCACCGGTATCTATCTCTTGCCTGCTACAAACTATAAAGCCTGCCCAATGGTCACTACGTCGGAGAGTTATCTCGCAATTTAGCCCTGGCAAAAAATACCCCTGCTAATAGACCTGCATGCATGGTGAAGTGTTCGAGACCGTTAGTGATATATAGGGTACAAAAAGTAAATAGTAGCAAGATATTTAGCCTAGTTGTGTATATAACCTACCAAACAGAATGCTCAAAGAATTCTGCATGCTTGTACGGACATTGAAGAGAACTATTCCAGCAATCGAAAGAGGGATCTTGTTTAAGGAGCCCACAAGGCTGTATCAGAAGCGATATTGGCATCAAAAAAGTAGAAAACAGATGAATACAGAGAGGACAATCAGCAATGTTTTAGTGGAGTCCGATGATGGCCCTTTATGGATTCGCAGTTAGCAAAGCAGCAAAAGTTCTGTACATAAACCTATCTGTGTACACATGTATATTTCAAACAACAAATGCATTAGATACCTATACGTTGTTGCGCTTGTCTGATGAAGAAACCACATCGAAGTAAAGCTGATTCCAAGCCCCAAAACTCCACTAGCAGTGATGACTAGCCAAAACTCAGGCATCCTTAAGAGAGACCTGCCGATTCAGTTACAAATACATAACCACAAGACAAAGGAGTGGATGTGTAAATATTCAGAAGAAGTCTAACTAATGGAGTAAAAGTTCAACCACAGAAGATGCATCATTTAGTGGTTACAGTTTCCATTTCTTATCTTTTGACTGGACTGACAGAAGCTCTGGCTTTCATTTAAGGGGATAAAAAGTTTATGCACAGTTTCCGTTTCTTATCTATGGATATGCTTTCCTATCAAGTTTTCAAAAGTTGTAACAATACATGTCCAGAACCATGTTATGTTTGCATGCCTAAAAGCGGTTTACAAAACCAGAAAGGGCAGAGAAGAATACATGACGAGTCATTGAAAAATTATTATTGATTAATAAATGGATATCTTGACAGTTTGCATGTAGTCAGATAGGTTTATGATAGAAAAAAAATTGTGAAGGTTGAACCAATAGCTTACGTCTCCAAAAGGTACTCCACTTCATTCAAACCAAGCACAAGAATAATTCCCAATGGCAGTGAAAGAACATTATTCAGCAACACCATTGAAAGCTCATTCAAATTCCCAGACTTGGTGGCTTGCTTTGCACCATCCATTACATGACGCAATGTAAGCTGAAAGGAAAAGCTAATTAGTTGAAGTAAAGGTTTAATACCTTTGCAACTAAATGCACTAGTCTTGTAAACTGAAGTGCCAATCTAAGGGGGCTGAACATAATAACTAAAATCATTAGGTTGGACTGAAATTTCAATAGTTTACTGCACGTACTAAACTAAGAAAGCAATACCGAATATGACGCTGTCAGAAAACAGTTTAAGATCTGCCAGACATATCCGACAGCATGAAATGACAAATCTGTTATTCCTCCTGCAACTGCAGAGATTATCTGCACAAACATACCAATGGCTCAGGTGTTGAAGGGTCAACACATAATTATTTTAAGTCAAAATTTCACAGATGAATAGATATTTGGTAGTGAGCAGTTGAATCAGACGATCAACTAGTACCATCTGTACTAAAAGTAAGTTATCTGATGGAAAACACTTGTGATGGAAATCAACTCCTCGATCCTCATGCTTTTCTAACATATGATGATATAATATGACATACCATCAACAAAAGAGCAATCCACACTTGAGTACCATGCTGCTTCTTGAAAAAATAGGTTTCCCCAGAAGCAGTCAGGACATTGGCAACATTCTTCAGTATAGTCAGCATTGCAACATTAATGTACTTCAAACTGAAAAATAAAGAAAATATTAAGAAATGGAGTAAAAGTATATAAAAGGCTCTCAATTTCAGTCCGAACTTCCTTGCAACAAATATAAGGTACAGTGAGAAACTGAGAATCATTCACAGCTAATATGAAAACATCAGTACAAAATATTCGACAAAACTACCAAAAAGGTTCAGGTTCATCATTGTACAAGGCACTAAATGACCCTGAATTGAGCAGATTCATGCGACAGTTAACACATTTTAAAAATTCAAAATCAACCAACCGACAGCCAAATGAAATTCTTTGGTATCTTTTTAGAAGAGAAATAGCCTAAGCATTTATCCCAAAACATATCAAACTTCAATACTTAGTAACCAGGTTTTCGGATCGATGGGATCGAGGAACAGGAACGTGGTACTGGTACACCACTAAAATTAGGTTTTAATACTACGAGAATGAGATTGTTCTCAAGTTCCCGGAACGAGGAACGTGGCCAAGTTTCATGTTTCCTTTTTCTAAGCTTCAATACTCATTCTAAAAACCACCATTACTACTTATGTGATCTGTATTTCTAGACTGGAAGGTAAGAAAACACTAGATACATTCATAGTCATTACCCTGAAAATACATTCATAACTCAAGTGCATAAAAATAACTGCTTAAAGCCAAGAAACTATTTCATACTCCATTATCAAATAATAAATCAGTAGTAGAGATCTAAAAATAGCACAGCAAACATGCTACATACCTAAACATGCTTGTGATCAGCATTCCAACAAAGATGATATTCACAGGCAACCAAACTTTGATTAGATTCCATGTCAATGGTTCAGTTGGAACAGCACCAGACAGGGATAGTGTAGAAACTATAGTCACTGATACAATGTTCTGCAGTAACAGAACATGAAAAAGATGCTTTAAGGCAGGCACACAACTGTGTTGCATGAGAAATGGAAAGTAAACACCAGTAGTATACCTGGTATAACATCAAAAATATTGGAGCATTGAAAGCATAGCCAGATAAAACAAATTTGTTGACTAAAATCATGCTGCATGATGATATACAGTAAGCCAGACCAGATAGGAGAGCCTGATTCTGAATCTTTGGGAGCCTGAGTAACTGTGCAGAGCTTTCCCTTTCTTTTGAGGACTTACCATCTTCCAAGTCGTTGTCATCAACACAGAAGGACCTTGCCAATGATCTAGAGAACATGATACTTCATTATTATATCCAGAAATATTGCAGACTGTGTTAACTTGCAGAGCAGTTGCTGCAGCTGCAGAGACCTTTCATTAGATATACAAGATCATGTTTGTGAAAGTTTTTCCAGTTATAACCATATGTGGAGACATTTTCATTCAGAAAGACTGATAGAGAAGGTCAGTGTTTATGGAGTTATTGCAAGTTTCTAAGTTTTTAACAATTATCTATGGTGAAGGTGAAGTAAACATTGAAATCCTATGGGAATGAATAAAAGAACAAATCACACCAATCAAGGGTTGCATTACTCGCATACATGCCTGTTTCCAACTTCTCTCCTCACAGGACTTGCAAGTGCAGTGAACCCTGCATTCTGATTCCGAAAGAGACCCTTTTCACCATTCACAAGAGGGCTACTAACACTCCCTGATACAATTCTCCTAGGAGAGGCCTCAGAATCTGCAGGAACATCTAACTGAAGGACTCTACAGGACAGAAGAGAATGGTTATAAGTTGTAACCAATAGTGATCGAATTTGTTTGCAGGAAGCCTGCATCATCACACAGCATTGTGTTAACACTGAACCATATTAGCTAAAATTTGAAAATAAGGATCAAGTCAAACCAAAATTCGAACAAAATGATCAAGCTAAATAATGAAACAGCTGACATTGAGCCCAGAAATCATCTATATGCTTCGATTTTGAATCATCAAACTATTCTAAAACTTATACAAAAGGAATAGGTGTGCACCTGATTTCCTATATGGGCAGTTTAAGCTGTTTATCTCTGAAACTAAAAGGAGGCATGAGCATGACCGATTCCCATTTTGCTAGTCACTGGCTTTCAATCCATTAATTTAACAGATTCTGATGTTGACTCTGATGTTACTCTCAAAAAGCAGCATGGTTAAACATTCCTAATCCTAACTGCAGCCATTGGTCTCAAGTTGTCAACAATTAGTGGTAATCAATTACCAAAACAGTTAGTAATATCCTCAAGTGGAAGCAGGTGGTAGTAACATGTAAAGATGCAGACAAATACTGTAGTAGTAAGTAGTAACCTTGAGTTCAGAGCAGTTATCAAACAATTAGCTAGTAGTAAGGCGCTTCCATGTGTTTGCACGCACAGTCCAATTTGACTGCATACAAGTATTCCAAGTGTACCAAAAATCGAAGCCATTAGCTTCATCTGTTCTCAGTTACTACTATAAGAGATTCAGAGTACGAGGTACGGGACCGTACTATGCTATGAAACAGAACAAAACGTGCAAGAGCAAGCAACAGAACGTGCAACTTGTGGGAGGCCGCTGGTCAGCTCAGCTGCAATCGGTTGTCGTTTTTACGTGGGAAGGTAGAATCTATTTGCACCACCTGAGGGTCTGAGGTGAACCCGAGATCACAATCACACACACGGAACTAAAAATTTGACTCGCCGGCTGTTCCTTGCAGACAAACAGCGGGAAGCACGGTTAGCACACGGCACGAGTAGTCCGGGTCTGGAGCGAAGAAAGCGAAGCCGAGCGAGGAGCTATATACCTACAGCATGCAGGCTGCAGGGTGCAGCATCCCCCATCTGAAACGGAACCAGCAAGTTTCCTGATCGGAAGCAACGCGCGGAAACGGGCGCACGGGGGTGGCTACGATACGGGCACGCGCGCCCGCGAGAGGTTGAGCAGGAGGCGTAGCAGGCTGGCGGGGAAGGAAGGGCTGGGCCACGTGGTGGTGGGAAGGGGAGGGGAGGGGAGGAGGGAAGGAGGTCTATCGGGTGCTGACCTGGAGCCCATGGCGGCGGGGCGGAGCCGGCGTGGGGAGCGCGCGCCGGAGGCGTCTCCGTGGCGCGTGCGACGGCTCAAAACGGCCGCGCCGTGGAGGTGGTCGACGAAATGTCGCGGCGAGCCGGGGGCGAGGGCGGCGGAGGCGCCCGGAAGGCCGGAACGGGCAGGGGACAGGAGACGACGACGACTCGGAACTAACGCGGGCCGCTTCACCTTCGCTTTGGATTTTTGGAATGCTAGTACTATCCCAGAGTACGGCTCTGAGACTGCGACGCGGACCCCACATGGCGAAAGTCATTGACTCAGAGTATTGAGCAGTTCAGCCCCTGAGTCGTGGGACCAACAAGTGTGTCTGGCCCATGTGGCAGTTGAGGTTGAGGCGAAGAAGACGGGAACGTCGTAGCCCTGCCTCAGTCAGCTGCTGGGCTTCGTACGAAACTCATTCATCGGTTTGACCACAACAAATAATCCAAAACGTCAAATTGCTAAGCAGCCTTCTGCGTGACCGGACCGGAGTTTGACCGTGCTTCCTCCTCCCTTCCCCGCTTTGAATCGTTCTCCCGTTCATATTTAGGGCTTGTTTGTTTGAAACAATCATTGATTAAATAATAACTTTATTTCACAAATAATTAACAAAAGTGAAAGGACAAGAGAATTTACCAAAATTTTCACCATTTCTTTTTTTTTCTAAAAAGGAAAGGAGTACTACTTAGGTCCTATTTAGGAGTACATCATTTCAAAAATTACAGCTTTATCATAAAACTTCGAAAGATTTGTAAGACAGGATTCAATAGTTTTGGCTTGGACATAGACTCTAGCTTTTGTAATTTTATACAATTTTATGAGGATGTATGAAAACATTGTTTTTAAAGCAACTTTTGAAGAGTTTTAAAAATCTTATAAAACTATCCTCTAGTTTTAATTATTTTAAAGCTAGAGCTTGTAGAGTTAGACCAATAAATGTAATAGACATTAAAATAGTGTTTGGTTGAAGAGCTAAGTAGAACGAAGCCGTTTTGTCCCAGTTTTGTTGTTGTTTGGTTACAAAGTAACTAGAACGGAGTGGCTCCAATTAGGAAATATTCTCTCAGATCCGGAACCATTCCACTCCAAAAAAATCAATCGGACGAAGTCGCTCCGTTCCCAGCCCGCTCGCACAGTCACGGACGAAGCCTGCATGTTGTGAAGAACTTCAGTGACTCTTCAACCAAAGAAAGGATGGAGCCGCTCTGTTTCAGTTCGCTCTGCAACCAAACAAAAAACAGAGTCGCTCTGTTCTAGCTTACCAAACACAGAACAGAGCGGCTCTGTTCCTAGAATTAGGGATAAAACAGCTCTGTTTTTGTTGGCTTCTCAACCAAACACTATATAAATTTTTGAAATGAAGCTGTCACAAACATGGCCTTAACTTCTCAGTGCTACATGGGCTGGGCCATGTCGTGTATATGGGCCGATCCGTCTGTGCCTTCCTTCGCCGTTTGCTTCGTGCCGCTGGATTAGCAACGGAGGGCATCGGGCGGAGTATGTCCCTCCCAGCCACGCTGGCACGGTCCACGGAGGAATCGAACCGTCTAGACGGTAGCCCTTAATCGAAACCGTCCCCAACCCTTCTTCCTCCACGCTCTCGTCTCCGCCGCGCTAGGAACTTCCAACTCCCAAGCTCAGCCGCCTGCCTAGGGTTAAGGTCGCCCCTCCGCCCCCTCGCTCCGCTCGTGACCGGCAGGGTTCGTCGCCGCCGCCGGAGATGTCGCGGACGCTGGTGCAGCCGGTGGGGCAGAAGCGCCTCACCAACGTGGCGGTGGTGCGGCTGCGCAAGCATGGCCAGCGCTTCGAGATCGCCTGCTTCCCAAACAAGGTGCTCTCCTGGCGCTCCCGCGTCGAGAAGGACATCGACGAGGTGCTCCAGTCCCACACCGTCTACTCCAACGTCTCCAAGGGCATCCTCGCGAACTCCAAGGAACTCGCCAAGGCCTTCGGCACCGACGACCTGACCCAAATCTGCATCGAGGTACATCTTCTTCTCCAAACCCCATTCAATTCACAATCCGCAGAAGCACTAGACGCTCCTCGCTGCTGCTTTGCTTCCTCAGATTCTGGAGAAAGGGGAACTCCAGGTCTCCGGCAAGGAGAGGGAGGCGCAGCTCTCCAGCCAGTTCCGTGACATCGCAACTATTGTCATGGAGAAGACCATCAACCCAGAGACCCGCCGCCCCTACACCATCACCATGATCGAGCGCCTCATGCACGAGATACACTTCGCCGTCGACCCAAACCTCACCTCCAAGGAACAGGTACCTAAGACGACGTCTGATGCCTAACTTCTGGGATGATGACCGCTACAGGAGTAGAACATTCTGGTGCATGTTTGTTTATTCTCATTTGTGCTAGAATCTGTTTCCGTCATCTGTGAAGTGTAGCATGTTCGTTGTATATAAGTTATTATTAGCCTTAGCCTATATAATTGCTGGCATGACCTCCTGATTCATGTGCAATCATCTTCAGAACCCCTTGTATACTAAATTGGGATCCATCGTTTTATAGAATTTTTCATGATTAGTGTTCAGGCCTGACAATTGTCTGGATGTAGTAAAGATAGCTGACTTCCTATTTTCTGTAGAATTGGTTTTAGGTTTACAGCACTGAATTCATCATCATACACGGCATAAAGATAGCATAGTTATGGATTACGTGGTCATTAATTTTGTACTTAATACATCCTGATTTTGAATTTGTATATTCCAACAAATGATTATTGGTTGTATATAGCATAGTAGTTAAAAACTTGTCAACAATACATGCATATAGGATATGATGATTGTTGTAAAGCTACTATGGCCACCATCATACTGTATTTTTCTTCTGTTTCTAGAAGTTATCAAGAAGCTCACAGAGCAAAGTTTGGACAGTTAGGCTGTCCACAGTAGATCGTGTAAAATAGGGGATTTGCATTGTAGATTACACTGTTTGCAGAGTGAAGTTTGAAATAGGGGATGAGTCATGAAATAGGGGACGAGATAGGATAGCTACTGGAGACAGCCTTAGAGACTTGTGTCAATGCACAATCAGCGTGCCATGTCAGCGTATAGCACGGACCCGTTTGATCGATTCCTTTTTTTCTTTTGAATAGTGCCTTTAATCTGCATAACAAAATAAAAACAATCAAGCCTAGTATTTCTGAAATGATTATGTATTGTATGTTTGAACCATGCATTCAAAATCATGAGAGAGATCAGTAATTAAAGCAACTAAGTTTAGGCAGGACCGCAGGAGCAACTTGACAACCAGTGAATTCCATCACCGTCCCGCTACCCTAACTAAATTAAACAGCAGCCGCATTTTTTGTAAACAAGGGAATGTTGCCGATGGAGACGATTCATTGGATCCTCAGATCTGTATGTGCACAGCAACGATGACAGTACAGGCATAGGCATGGCAATTAACGGTAGTTGGCCTAGTGCCGTTGGTAGCACCACTACATAGACCATCTATGCATCATGCACGCGCTAACATAAACCAAACGAAACACAGTATATATGTGTATGCATGAATAAGAGGATAATTTGTCGCCAGTCCTTCAACTTGGCAAGAGGTGTCACCTAGGCCCCTCTACTCTCAAAATGGTAGTTCTGGGTCCATGAACTTGGTTTTGGGTATCATTCAGGTCCAAATGGGTCCTAACCTACTCTATACATTGACGTGGCTTGCTCAGTGTACCTTGATGTGGCCTCTACATTTAAGGCCGGTCCTTCAACTTGGCAAGGGGTGCCACCTAGGTCCCTCTTACTCTCAAATGCTATTTTTGGGTCCATGAACTTGGCTTTGGGTATCATCTAGGTCCAAATAGGTCCTAACTCGCTCTATACGCTAGTAGGGGTGGTAATGGATCACGATCGAAATGTCTATTCACGATTTGTTTGAGCCCTTAATTAATTTTAGTTTAAAAATGAATAAGAATGGAGCACAATCCTAATCTGATCCTATCCTTAATATTGTGTAAAATTTAGAGCCCATTACCACCTCTATACGCTAGTGTGGCACGCTGACTGTGGATTGTTGCTAGTCTATTCTTTGGGTATCTACTTTGTGGCACACTCTGTAAGTTAAAGCTACTTCATTCTTGTAGGCTCTAAAAGTTATCAAGAAGCTTACAGAGCATTTCCCCATAAAGCGTGCACCGCTAAGGGTGCGGTTCACTGCACCAAGACCCAATTTTCCAGGCCTTATGGAGAAGATTGGCGGATGGAATGCTACCATCATTTCAAAGGATGAATTGAGCACTCAGCCTTCTATTGTAAGTCTACTGGTTCTTGTTTTCTATGGTTTTTCCTAGATCACATGATTGTGAATTGGTAATTTGGTATGGGATTTTGCACTCAGTGTTCCCTTTTTTACTCGAACAATTTTGAGAAAGTAGGAACACAGTGTCATAGCGAGGGTACAAGGTCTTTTCTTGTGCGTGTTAGTGGCACATCGCTCGGGCAGGGGCAGCATGCACAATGTCATAGAGAGGGTAAAAGGTTTTTGGTATCATGTGTGATCTGTATCACATAGTTTAAAAGCTTAGTCGATGATGCCTAGTCAAATGTGTAAAAAAAATCACGGGCTCAAATTTGTGTTGGAGGTGTCTGGCTGCCCAATTGTAGAAATGTGGACATTAGAAGTGGAAGCCTGATTGTAATACACTGTTCCTTGCATGATGAACTTAGCAATGAAACCTGCTTAGCCTATTTTAGTGTTTCTATTTTTTGGTGGTGCTGAGTTAATCGTTTGCTGAAAGTAAAATCCTGCTCAGGGCTGAACCTTATTATTGTTATTTGTACTACATGTAACTGTGAATAATGTTTTACAGGTATGCGAGATCGAGCCATCTCTTCTGCGCTCATGTGAGGAGCGGTTGAAGGATGTGCAAGGGAGGGTCGAAGTGCTGTCTGTCTCCACGCACGTAGAAAGTGGCCCATCTGTGGAACAGCACGACAGTGTGGAAGTGCCACAAGCGGCTCCTGCAAAGGAACCTGATGCTGTTGCTCAGATAAGTGAGACCATGCAGAAACAGAGCATTTCTACTGAAAGCCAGGGCAATGCACAAGGCAAGCAACAGAGAAGGTGCAAGGAGTGTGATGTACTCGTGGAGGACAAGCTATACAGAGAGCACTGCAAGAGTGGGTGGCACAAACACAACTACACACGCCACAAAAATGGGCTCCCGCCTCTCAGCCAAGAGGAGTGTATGGTGGAGATGGAATTGGCCGACTCCAAGAAGGACCTTAAAGACTACGATTTCTGATGAGGTTACCTGGAAGTTCCTTTGACATGCGATCTTGTATTTGGGCACTAATGTTGTCCGTCTAATGCTTTTCTACCACCCCAATCTTATCCAGGATGGTTAACAAGGGGTGCACAGGGCATGAAGTTGTTGCCAGTCCGTTTTTATTTTAATGAGGAAGTGAGGAGTGAGGCACATGGTCGTTTTCTGATGCTGTATAGGAATTATTAGAATGAGATGGTTTAGCCGCATCTTTGAACTGAGGGTAGAACCTGTCTGTCTGTGGATTGCTTTGGCTTTGTATCGTAGACGAGTGAACTTGGTAGTGGCATTCCAAATTCGACATTCTATGCGGGCTAGAAACTTAGCTTGTTTTAATACTTATCGGCATCGTTTCTTTTTGGTTTTGGTTTGTGGTAGCGTTGCCTTTTGTTGTTGCTACACCTGATGGTAATTTCATTTGAGATGGCAAAGCTAACATGTGGCGGCCTGGTAGCTGTTTTATATTCGGAAGAAAACGTGTGGCGAGGCATGGTTTGCTGTTTAGGATTGCGGTTTGCGTTAGCAAATTTACATTGATTGGGCGTGTGCTGTAGTTCTCTAGCTACCTGGAGACGCAGGGTGTGTTGGGAACTTGGGATTGCCTCGCCACACAGTTGTCTGGACTCTGGACCTTGGCTGCATGGTGATTGTAAACGTGTGTCTAGCAACAGTGCACTTGTTGCCTGGGTAATATGTATAGCCGTGGTGATTGTAAACGTATGTCTAGCAACAGTGCACTTGTCTGGGTAATATGTATAGCCGTGACAAGGCTTTGCAAAGACTAGTAACGGGTGCGCGCTTTGCTTGCGCGCAGCAGATTTATATAAAATAAAATATAGTTAAGTGAGTACTGGTAGAAGGTAATATGTTTGAAGCTAATATGTTTATTACAATATTTAAAGCTACCTTATTATATTTACATGAAATGTTTTCGGAAGAGTTGAACAGTTATATATAATTACACAGAGACAGAGAGTATTCTACAACCTAAAACGTTGGTAGAAGGTAATATGTTTGAAGCTAATATGTTTGTTGCAATATTTAAAGCTACCTTGTTATATTTACATGAAATGTTTTCAGAAGAGTTGAGCAGTTATATATAATTACACAGAGAGTATTCTACAACCTAAAACGCTGCTGATAATCTGAGAAAATCTTTAGTTCATGGAAGATCTGGTGTCCGGCTTTTCTTTGATGCGTAGAGGTCCATGTTTGAACCTGTATAATTGGGAAACAAAGAATTTTAATGTCTTCGTTTATGGAAGCAAAAGAGAAAGGGATGGAAGTGTTCAGCATAAATGGCTATCACAATTAATTTCTATTTTCTATTTGTATGTATATGTGGTATTAAATATTGGATAAGTTAAATATGGGGCAAAAAATATGTGTGAAAGAAATATAGTTTTAGATAAGTTCAGTTTTGTAGTTGCAATAATTACCAAAGGAAAATGGAATGATGCTTTTATAATAGATAGAAAATAATACATGTAGGATATTGTATAGCAGAGTATAACCTTTTTGGTGGAGATTCAATTGTAGCTGCTAAACCTTTTCCCTTGTCGTCAAGTATTGCATCATGCTGTATATGTAAAAAATATTTATAAAGAAGTGGCAAGGAGGTAATGATATATGTTTAATGTAAACGAAAGTGTGAAATAGTATTATCTATAACTGTTATTATCTATAAGTGTGTACCTCTATGTTTCCTTTGTCGATATCGTCGTTTTCTGCATCAGTAATATCAATGCTGGTTGGTCTGTGAATATAGAACAAATGTAATACAAATAGTTGTTAGTATAATGTGTTACTATGACACAAAAGTGGTCGTACCTGCAATGCATGGGCCAAAAATAGATCCATTTTTTATGTCATGCATTAAATCTTCTAATTTCATATAGTATACTCGAACTATAATATCAGATCTGTCTAGAGGGCTCTGTCCGCGCTCGAACATGCTGTCCAAAATCTCAGACCAGTTTGCGTTGCATGTAAAAGTGACAAAAAAATCAGGCGGGCCATGAACTCGGCAGATTGCTATGTTGTCATGGTAATTTTGAATCATATATCTTCGTCCTCCTGTATGTGACGCAGGGAGTATGATAGTTTTACCAACTTCGTCGCCACTAATACAACCACGACTAATTGCATCTGTAATACCTTGTATGCTTTCAATCCTCAAGTTTTTTTATTGCTAATAATATAGTTCAATATATTTTCATCAATGCAGAGCATCCACTTTAGCCTGACTTGATAATAAACCGTAACACAAATATGGATTTGGTTGATTTTTTCTGTAATGAAATTGGTAGCAATAGTATTCTTGCATGGTCATGTGTCTTCTTGCATTGTTTTGAGTTGAACCTAACTCATTGTATAGGATTCCAACCTGAAAGCCACGTTCACCAAAAGGAAATAGCAATGGGTACTACAGAGCCATATAAGCTGGATGAAGTGAGGATATTCGTTTAAGTTCGTTGTTTCGAGTTTCAATGATAATATCACGCTTGAATGTGTCCAAATTGAAATCCCCAACAATTAACATGGCAAGTTGATTTGTTGTTGGTAAATTATACTGGACAGGGTCACCTTCCTTAGCTCCAATGAGTCTAATAATGAAATCTTCACTTTCATTATTAGATAGACGGTCTCTTGCCATGCGGATTTTTTTTGCGAATGGATTGTGATCGTCTAACATCTTAATTAATCCATTAACTATATCAGAATCCAAATTATCTTGGCTGTTGATCTCATCTCCTAGGCAATTCATTCTGTTTTGAACCTCATTGACAGTGTCATAAATGTACAACTGAATGAACTTTGGTGGTGAGCCATCTAGAGGTAATAGAGATCCAATCCGATGATGCACTTGCCCACATATTTTAAACAGTGGTGGATCACGACCATCATTAATCGAATTATCTAAGTGTGCACCCATTGATGTGAAAGCAAATAAACAATTGTATTGCCTTATGCTTCTGATGAATCTCTTTGAGATGTATCACCATCAAATCTTGCAAGAGAAAATAGAGGTTTGGGTCTAGGCATATATGGAGGTATGCTGATCTTGCCACCTTTACAACAATTGTTATATGTAATAGGTGTAGCACCATGCCGATTTCGTACTCTTTTAGCATACCAAAAAATAACATGACAGTGTGAGCACTCGTATTTAGGTCTCCCATGATATGATCTATTTGGATACAAAGCTATGTTTGATTTTGGCCAAAAAAGTTCGCGCAAGATTAATTGAATTAAGGATTTGTAGAGAAAAAATGGCACAATGTTAGCAAGGTCTTTTTTGATAAGGATAACTAAGGCCTACTTAAAAAAAGAGGTATTTGTATATCACATTACCTTTAAGTGACTGTATATACTCATTTGTGAAATAGGCACACTGTGAAGTCATCGTTGTAGTCATCATTGAGTCTTTTTTTGAACAAAAGAAGTAAGGTAATTAGAAATTTTATTTATTTATTCATGAAGGAATTGTAACCACGTTTGGTGTCGTCACATTTGGTTAAGTTGGCATTACCTCTTCTGCCAAGTATATTTTGGTTAAGTAACAATCTTCGGGTTTTCCGTGCTTCTGCAGCATTTGTGGGTAGTGGTATATACGGAGTAAAAGAGTCTGAAAATAGAAGCCATCTACCAAGTCAATAACTGACTGTTTTCTACATTCATTATTTAATCTGCTACGAATGTGCAAGATAAGAACATACCACGTTTGTAACACCCGGATTTTAGGGATCCAAAACCCGGGGTTAACATAAACACCAGGTATGCTGGGACCAAGTCTCATACATATGATGTATAGTGGCACAGGATCGAATGTCACATCTTTACATATAACAGGAGTTCTATACAAAATAAATAATTACATTATAAGGAGACAACGGTCCAGCAACCCAAAGTTGACTGGGAGACGACGACCTAGACCTCTCACGAACTCATCGCAGCATCCTCCATGAGCATCATCCTGCGGTACCTGGTCTTGACCTGTGGTGTATGTGAGACAGCAAGAGTGAGCTCACATACGTTCATCGCTCAACAAGTTGTGGGGAATAATGTGCATGAACTCGCCAGAGGTGGGAGCTCACGTGAAGTGTAAGGCTTACTAAAAAGGATGGTTAGAGCTGAGCACTGCTTTTAATGTTGGTCAAAATTTTATTAGCAATTACTAAGTATAAGTAGATACCAACCCAATTAAATAGTAGAACAGAAGTAATAACAACATCACCTGCAATGCAATGCATATGACAAATTGAATTTAATTCCATAAATTAATCATGTGAGTGTCCGAGCTGCTCATGACCGTGAGCACGGCTAGTATACCAGTTTTACACTCTGCAGAGGTTGCGCATCTTTACCCACAAGTCGTGTATCCCATGTCGCCAGGGTTTGCAAAGCCCTTAGACACTACCGAGGTGAATGGCTAGGGATCCACTACGAGGCCTTTACAAAGTTCCACTAGCTTCCGAAAACCCGCTACAGTTTATAGGAAGATCCAGTGCAGGAATCCCTTGCAGGACCGCCATCGCAGCAAAATCCTCCCGAGGGCCTCCCTACACTGACCTCTCCCCTACTGCCCTTGCCCCTTTCGGGTAAGGTAGTCTTCCACTAGCTTTCCTAATTAATCAGCCAAGGGCGTCCCATTCCACCCTCGTGGTAGCACTGTTTTCCCGGGTGGTTCTCCATGTTCCAATTAACATAATGATCTTAACATGAACCATAAATAACAACTGATAACAAAAGTATAATCATGAATGGTGTATCTCCATACCCAAAACCACATATAGCACTAGCAAGTACTACCCAGAAAGTTCAGTGGTAAACAAGGTATAAAGATAGACAAACTAGGGTAACCTATTGGGTCCCATCAAAATTAACCTATGCAGATCATTATGATTAATCAGAACATGGCTGGGTAAAAAGAAGTGATCAAGGGCACAACTTGCCTGGGCCTTGAGAATCCAGGTACCAGGATGATTCTTCAGATCCTCGTGACCTCACTGCTAGTCGTAGCAATACAAACATACATGGTATAGGCAAAATTAACATTACACCAAACATATATGCAAAATACATATTAATAATCTACTTATTAAAATAAGATCACAGGGACAAGAATTATTAATTTTGGAATTATAGATTTTAAGTTATGAATTTTCAAAGGTTCTATGTGTTTAAAGTGGATTTAGTGAGAGATTTAAATTTCTAATTGTTTTCATGACAAAACAGAGGCTCTAGGTGGTAGAGAATAAAATTACAAAATTTTAGAAAGTGGAATGGATTAATTTGGAGTTCATATGCATTTTCTATGAATTATATAAATTCTAGGAATTATTTTTATATTAAAAACTCATTTTCTAATTCATTTTTCCTGATTTTATAACTCTCTGGACTGGGCCTCAATTATAAGAAAGGTCAGGGGGCTCGGCGCAAGAAACCCGAGACACAAGGAACAGGGTCCCGAGGGACGGCGGGTTAATTTGGCTAAAGCAGAGGGTCTCTTTAGAAAATGTTACACCGCGAAGGGGTATCTGGCCATGTGAGTCGTCCGATCTTGAATCAAGGGACCAGATTAGATCTTTCCCCCGACCGAACTGGTACCGCATCAAGACCGTCGGATCGCCATCCAACGCTCCATATTTTAAATACTAGAGATCCACCCCGATCCATCCGATCGACATCTAACGGTCGCGGGCGAAGGGCTACCCAGATCTAATCCTACGCGTGCGATCACGATCCGATGGCGTACGCTGTCCTTAATCCACGCCATCCACATTGCAATCGGACGGCGCACGCACAATCCCCCAACGACGGAGCACGGAGGCGAGCAGAGCTCACCGCACGGCGGCGGACCCCGCCGGAGCAATTGCAACCGGCGTGCCAGAGCTCCAAGCCCCCCCCCGAAGCTGTCCAAACAATCTACGTATGAAGGCGAGTCGACCGGGGAGCTTCTTACCGAGATTTGTGTAGCAGTTCGCCACGGCCACGGTCAATGGCGGATCCACGACGTTTGCGATGCGCCGGTGAGAAATTCGCCGATGCCAGTGCACAATTCCACCAGCCCCGGCCGCGAGAACCTCCCCACTAATCCAGCGGAGCCCCCGGAGCTAGCAACGCGGCAACGGTGGCGGTGGCGCGGTGAATTTGGTCGGCGCCCGATCTCTTACACAGCTATGGCGATGGCGTTCGGGTTACCGGATAGGCGCGGCAAAGCAATTGATATATCGCCGCGACCGAAGCTTCATACGCGCCGAGGGGACGGAACGGTCTTCAACGGCCCGACGATTTCGGCGGGGTTAGGTGCACCGGCTCCCCGTGGAATCCGCGATTACCAGCCCGCCGTCCAGTGGAGAACGGAGCACCCGACAGGGCTGTCCCACGTATCAGTGAAAGGGTAAGGTGCGGGCGCGAGAGAGAGGCCGCCAGGTGGGTCCCACCGATCAGGTCCGTGCGCGCGCGGGTGAAGGGATTGTGTGGGCCGCGCGCGGGAGGGCATGTTGCAAGTGGGCCGAAAACAAGATAGCAGGCCCAGTTAGGTTCTTATCTTTTTCTTTTTTTATTTTCTATTTTCTTTTCTCCATTTTAAAATCCAATTTGAGTTCAAGTTTAAATTCAAACTTTGTGAATAACTTGTCCTCAGTTTGAATGGTATAATTTAAATATAGGTGTGAAGGATGTTTTATTCTGATTTTTATTTTATTTTATGTAGTATTTTTCTTAGTTCTTCCCCTCTCCTTTTATTTTCTATTTTCTATTTTCCTTTCCATTTGAATTTCAAATCAACACAAGTTTAAAGTTCAAACACTTAATTTGGATACACATATAGAACTTCAGTATAATGTGCAAAAACATATTTTATTTATTTCTTTATTTATTTTAGTTCTTTTAGACAAGCTTTTAATCATATAGTAGAGAATAATCCATACCTTATTACTTCTAGGGAAATCAAATTTATATTGTAGACTATATATATTAAGAAAATAGTTTAATCATAATTCTTCTTTATAATCTAACCCAAAGGCAATTTAGATTATCTAAGTATCTTTAATTATGTATTTTTAACATATTCATGAGTGGAAACTTCTAAATTATGATTATTTTTAAGGAAAGGTGTTTTGATTTAAAATTTTTGAGAATTTTTCCTTGTCTTCACAAAATTGAACTTTAGGGTGTTACAAATCCTACCCCCCTTAAAAATAATCTCGCCCTCGAGATTGGTAAGAAAAAGGGTGCATACTCATATTGTTCTCGGAACATATGCACAAACAAAGAAATCTTAGCATGAGGTATAATTCTTTAACAAAACATAGGGTCAATAGACCTTACTGTTCCTTCTAAAATAATATCATATCATCTACTAACTAAAGTAACATTTAGATTTTATAAATCATCATAATTTATATCTATGTAGCTTGGTGGAGCTGGTGGTGGTGGAGGTTGTTGTTGTTGTTGCCTCTCCAATCGTGCTTGCCTTATTTCTTGACGGGCCTGACGTATTTCCTCGCGTTGTTGTCTTATCTGACTCTGCATCTCGGTCACCAGGTCTGTTAACTGTTGTATTACCAGTCTTTGGGTAGCAACCACTTGATCGATTTCAACAGGTGGAGGATTTGGAGGATTCATTTCTGTTTGCTGTTTACGTGGTAATCTTCCCTTTCCTGGTATTTAGAAGCATATGGTAATAGTTTTTGCAAAGGAAATTATTCAATAAGCGGAAGGAATAAGCTAGTAGCTGGTTACAATCTAAAGATTCTTTGGTAGGGCTTAATCTTTGTTTTATGTCCAGATTGGGGTAACCAATCATATAAGGTGAATATCCAAGGGTAAGATAGAATCAGTCAAGATGAGAGATATATATGGGTGAGATAGACTACAAGATGTAGGTTAAAAGTTTGTTTGTTGTTAGGTGGGAATAGAAAGGTTATACCATTCATCATGATTCTATGGGTTGGGTTAACTCATGGTTGAATTGATCCAATGTGCTAAGATAAGTTAATACATAGCTAGTGGGGTCTAATCTCTTCTACTAGTGTCATTAATCTGTTTAAGTGAACCACATTAAGTTAGATAACATTAGACCACACTGGATCAGGTCACATTAGGTAAGATAAGATCTAGATTAAATTGGATATGACTAGATTAGACTAGTTTAGGTTAGATAGGTCCAACAGGGTAGAATATGTTAGGATGTTTTGAGATTAGTTAGATATGTTATGATAGGATAGAGTCTCTTGCTAGTTTATAATTTATGCCACTATCAGATGGTTAAGGTAGTTGCATATGGCCAAGTCGATCTGTCATTCTTAATTTAGTGCAGGGTGAACTAAGTTAGGACCTGTTTTATAGGGGTAGAGTCTAAACTATTTCATCAGTATTATCTAACATGTTTGATAAGTCACTTTAGATTTGATCAGATCTAGGTTAGATTGGTGTGACTAGTTTGACTAGATAAGATCTAATTAATTTGCAGTAGATCATGGTTGTTAAACCAGGGTGGATAAGTATGCTTATTAGGATAAGACAGATTCATAAAGATAAGATAGAATCTTCTGAGGCCAGTTAGATCTATTAGGATAAGGATAAGATCCTTTCAAGATAAGATGAGTATCTTTTAAGATGAGATGGATCTATTAAGATAAGGGAGAATCTTTTAAGATAAGATGAATTGGTTAGAATGAGAGCTTTTATGTTAAGATAATTCTCTTAAGCTAGATGTGTTCCAATGGGGACAATTTAGGTTGTCTGGTTATTTTATAAATATATTTTTATACCTATGTGTATATGCAGATGCAATTGTGGACATTATTCCACAACTCATCACACTCAATCAAAGATCCAAATCAAACAAGTGTCATAAGAACAAACATTCAAATACATAGACACTTATAAAAATAGTTTTGTTTTTGTTCCTAGGATTAGGTCTCCTATTCCTAAAGTCACTTTAGGCACAGGATTTCAAAGTGTGAAATCCACATTTGTCTTTAGAAGGAAAAAGGTAAGAATAATCAGAGTAAAGCGGAATTAGATGAGAAAAGATTAAGAAAAGTTTAGAAAGGATCAGAGTAAGGTAAGTAGACAATGGTTGTCCAGTTCTATCTAGGTTTCGTCCTACAGTCAACATTGCTTTGATACCACTTCTGTAACACCCGGATTTTAGGGATCCAAAACCCGGGGTTAACATAAACACCAGGTATGCTGGGACCAAGTCTCATACATATGATGTATAGTGGCACAGGATCGAATGTCACATCTTTACATATAACAGGAGTTCTATACAAAATAAATAATTACATTATAAGGAGACAACGGTCCAGCAACCCAAAGTTGACTGGGAGACGACGACCTAGACCTCTCACGAACTCATCGCAGCATCCTCCATGAGCATCATCCTGCGGTACCTGGTCTTGACCTGTGGTGTATGTGAGACAGCAAGAGTGAGCTCACATACGTTCATCGCTCAACAAGTTGTGGGGAATAATGTGCATGAACTCGCCAGAGGTGGGAGCTCACGTGAAGTGTAAGGCTTACTAAAAAGGATGGTTAGAGCTGAGCACTGCTTTTAATGTTGGTCAAAATTTTATTAGCAATTACTAAGTATAAGTAGATACCAACCCAATTAAATAGTAGAACAGAAGTAATAACAACATCACCTGCAATGCAATGCATATGACAAATTGAATTTAATTCCATAAATTAATCATGTGAGTGTCCGAGCTGCTCATGACCGTGAGCACGGCTAGTATACCAGTTTTACACTCTGCAGAGGTTGCGCATCTTTACCCACAAGTCGTGTATCCCATGTCGCCAGGGTTTGCAAAGCCCTTAGACACTACCGAGGTGAATGGCTAGGGATCCACTACGAGGCCTTTACAAAGTTCCACTAGCTTCCGAAAACCCGCTACAGTTTATAGGAAGATCCAGTGCAGGAATCCCTTGCAGGACCGCCATCGCAGCAAAATCCTCCCGAGGGCCTCCCTACACTGACCTCTCCCCTACTGCCCTTGCCCCTTTCGGGTAAGGTAGTCTTCCACTAGCTTTCCTAATTAATCAGCCAAGGGCGTCCCATTCCACCCTCGTGGTAGCACTGTTTTCCCGGGTGGTTCTCCATGTTCCAATTAACATAATGATCTTAACATGAACCATAAATAACAACTGATAACAAAAGTATAATCATGAATGGTGTATCTCCATACCCAAAACCACATATAGCACTAGCAAGTACTACCCAGAAAGTTCAGTGGTAAACAAGGTATAAAGATAGACAAACTAGGGTAACCTATTGGGTCCCATCAAAATTAACCTATGCAGATCATTATGATTAATCAGAACATGGCTGGGTAAAAAGAAGTGATCAAGGGCACAACTTGCCTGGGCCTTGAGAATCCAGGTACCAGGATGATTCTTCAGATCCTCGTGACCTCACTGCTAGTCGTAGCAATACAAACATACATGGTATAGGCAAAATTAACATTACACCAAACATATATGCAAAATACATATTAATAATCTACTTATTAAAATAAGATCACAGGGACAAGAATTATTAATTTTGGAATTATAGATTTTAAGTTATGAATTTTCAAAGGTTCTATGTGTTTAAAGTGGATTTAGTGAGAGATTTAAATTTCTAATTGTTTTCATGACAAAACAGAGGCTCTAGGTGGTAGAGAATAAAATTACAAAATTTTAGAAAGTGGAATGGATTAATTTGGAGTTCATATGCATTTTCTATGAATTATATAAATTCTAGGAATTATTTTTATATTAAAAACTCATTTTCTAATTCATTTTTCCTGATTTTATAACTCTCTGGACTGGGCCTCAATTATAAGAAAGGTCAGGGGGCTCGGCGCAAGAAACCCGAGACACAAGGAACAGGGTCCCGAGGGACGGCGGGTTAATTTGGCTAAAGCAGAGGGTCTCTTTAGAAAATGTTACACCGCGAAGGGGTATCTGGCCATGTGAGCCGTCCGATCTTGAATCAAGGGACCAGATTAGATCTTTCCCCCGACCGAACCGGTACCGCATCAAGACCGTCGGATCGCCATCCAACGCTCCATATTTTAAATACTAGAGATCCACCCCGATCCATCCGATCGACATCTAACGGTCGCGGGCGAAGGGCTACCCAGATCTAATCCTACGCGTGCGATCACGATCCGATGGCGTACGCTGTCCTTAATCCACGCCATCCACATTGCAATCGGACGGCGCACGCACAATCCCCCAACGACGGAGCACGGAGGCGAGCAGAGCTCACCGCACGGCGGCGGACCCCGCCGGAGCAATTGCAACCGGCGTGCCAGAGCTCCAAGCCCCCCCCCCCGAAGCTGTCCAAACAATCTACGTATGAAGGCGAGTCGACCGGGGAGCTTCTTACCGAGATTTGTGTAGCAGTTCGCCACGACCACGGTCAATGGCGGATCCACGACGTTTGCGATGCGCCGGTGAGAAATTCGCCGATGCCAGTGCACAATTCCACCAGCCCCGGCCGCGAGAACCTCCCCACTAATCCAGCGGAGCCCCCGGAGCTAGCAACGCGGCAACGGTGGCGGTGGCGCGGTGAATTTGGTCGGCGCCCGATCTCTTACACAGCTATGGCGATGGCGTTCGGGTTACCGGATAGGCGCGGCAAAGCAATTGATATATCGCCGCGACCGAAGCTTCATACGCGCCGAGGGGACGGAACGGTCTTCAACGGCCCGACGATTTCGGCGGGGTTAGGTGCACCGGCTCCCCGTGGAATCCGCGATTACCAGCCCGCCGTCCAGTGGAGAACGGAGCACCCGACAGGGCTGTCCCACGTATCAGTGAAAGGGTAAGGTGCGGGCGCGAGAGAGAGACCGCCAGGTGGGTCCCACCGATCATGTCCGTGCGCGCGCGGGTGAAGGGATTGTGTGGGCCGCGCGCGGGAGGGCATGTTGCAAGTGGGCCAAAAACAAGATAGCAGGCCCAGTTAGGTTCTTATCTTTTTCTTTTTTTATTTTCTATTTTCTTTTCTCCATTTTAAAATCCAATTTGAGTTCAAGTTTAAATTCAAACTTTGTGAATAACTTGTCCTCAGTTTGAATGGTATAATTTAAATATAGGTGTGAAGGATGTTTTATTCTGATTTTTATTTTATTTTATGTAGTATTTTTCTTAGTTCTTCCCCTCTCCTTTTATTTTCTATTTTCTATTTTCCTTTCCATTTGAATTTCAAATCAACACAAGTTTAAAGTTCAAACACTTAATTTGGATACACATATAGAACTTCAGTATAATGTGCAAAAACATATTTTATTTATTTCTTTATTTATTTTAGTTCTTTTAGACAAGCTTTTAATCATATAGTAGAGAATAATCCATACCTTATTACTTCTAGGGAAATCAAATTTATATTGTAGACTATATATATTAAGAAAATAGTTTAATCATAATTCTTCTTTATAATCTAACCCAAAGGCAATTTAGATTATCTAAGTATCTTTAATTATGTATTTTTAACATATTCATGAGTGGAAACTTCTAAATTATGATTATTTTTAAGGAAAGGTGTTTTGATTTAAAATTTTTGAGAATTTTTCCTTGTCTTCACAAAATTGAACTTTAGGGTGTTACAAATCCTACCCCCCTTAAAAATAATCTCGCCCTCGAGATTGGTAAGAAAAAGGGTGCATACTCATATTGTTCTCGGAACATATGCACAAACAAAGAAATCTTAGCATGAGGTATAATTCTTTAACAAAACATAGGGTCAATAGACCTTACTGTTCCTTCTAAAATAATATCATATCATCTACTAACTAAAGTAACATTTAGATTTTATAAATCATCATAATTTATATCTATGTAGCTTGGTGGAGCTGGTGGTGGTGGAGGTTGTTGTTGTTGTTGCCTCTCCAATCGTGCTTGCCTTATTTCTTGACGGGCCTGACGTATTTCCTCGCGTTGTTGTCTTATCTGACTCTGCATCTCGGTCACCAGGTCTGTTAACTGTTGTATTACCAGTCTTTGGGTAGCAACCACTTGATCGATTTCAACAGGTGGAGGATTTGGAGGATTCATTTCTGTTTGCTGTTTACGTGGTAATCTTCCCTTTCCTGGTATTTAGAAGCATATGGTAATAGTTTTTGCAAAGGAAATTATTCAATAAGCGGAAGGAATAAGCTAGTAGCTGGTTACAATCTAAAGATTCTTTGGTAGGGCTTAATCTTTGTTTTATGTCCAGATTGGGGTAACCAATCATATAAGGTGAATATCCAAGGGTAAGATAGAATCAGTCAAGATGAGAGATATATATGGGTGAGATAGACTACAAGATGTAGGTTAAAAGTTTGTTTGTTGTTAGGTGGGAATAGAAAGGTTATACCATTCATCATGATTCTATGGGTTGGGTTAACTCATGGTTGAATTGATCCAATGTGCTAAGATAAGTTAATACATAGCTAGTGGGGTCTAATCTCTTCTACTAGTGTCATTAATCTGTTTAAGTGAACCACATTAAGTTAGATAACATTAGACCACACTGGATCAGGTCACATTAGGTAAGATAAGATCTAGATTAAATTGGATATGACTAGATTAGACTAGTTTAGGTTAGATAGGTCCAACAGGGTAGAATATGTTAGGATGTTTTGAGATTAGTTAGATATGTTATGATAGGATAGAGTCTCTTGCTAGTTTATAATTTATGCCACTATCAGATGGTTAAGGTAGTTGCATATGGCCAAGTCGATCTGTCATTCTTAATTTAGTGCAGGGTGAACTAAGTTAGGACCTGTTTTATAGGGGTAGAGTCTAAACTATTTCATCAGTATTATCTAACATGTTTGATAAGTCACTTTAGATTTGATCAGATCTAGGTTAGATTGGTGTGACTAGTTTGACTAGATAAGATCTAATTAATTTGCAGTAGATCATGGTTGTTAAACCAGGGTGGATAAGTATGCTTATTAGGATAAGACAGATTCATAAAGATAAGATAGAATCTTCTGAGGCCAGTTAGATCTATTAGGATAAGGATAAGATCCTTTCAAGATAAGATGAGTATCTTTTAAGATGAGATGGATCTATTAAGATAAGGGAGAATCTTTTAAGATAAGATGAATTGGTTAGAATGAGAGCTTTTATGTTAAGATAATTCTCTTAAGCTAGATGTGTTCCAATGGGGACAATTTAGGTTGTCTGGTTATTTTATAAATATATTTTTATACCTATGTGTATATGCAGATGCAATTGTGGACATTATTCCACAACTCATCACACTCAATCAAAGATCCAAATCAAACAAGTGTCATAAGAACAAACATTCAAATACATAGACACTTATAAAAATAGTTTTGTTTTTGTTCCTAGGATTAGGTCTCCTATTCCTAAAGTCACTTTAGGCACAGGATTTCAAAGTGTGAAATCCACATTTGTCTTTAGAAGGAAAAAGGTAAGAATAATCAGAGTAAAGCGGAATTAGATGAGAAAAGATTAAGAAAAGTTTAGAAAGGATCAGAGTAAGGTAAGTAGACAATGGTTGTCCAGTTCTATCTAGGTTTCGTCCTACAGTCAACATTGCTTTGATACCACTTCTGTAACACCCGGATTTTAGGGATCCAAAACCCGGGGTTAACATAAACACCAGGTATGCTGGGACCAAGTCTCATACATATGATGTATAGTGGCACAGGATCGAATGTCACATCTTTACATATAACAGGAGTTCTATACAAAATAAATAATTACATTATAAGGAGACAACGGTCCAGCAACCCAAAGTTGACTGGGAGACGACGACCTAGACCTCTCACGAACTCATCGCAGCATCCTCCATGAGCATCATCCTGCGGTACCTGGTCTTGACCTGTGGTGTATGTGAGACAGCAAGAGTGAGCTCACATACGTTCATCGCTCAACAAGTTGTGGGGAATAATGTGCATGAACTCGCCAGAGGTGGGAGCTCACGTGAAGTGTAAGGCTTACTAAAAAGGATGGTTAGAGCTGAGCACTGCTTTTAATGTTGGTCAAAATTTTATTAGCAATTACTAAGTATAAGTAGATACCAACCCAATTAAATAGTAGAACAGAAGTAATAACAACATCACCTGCAATGCAATGCATATGACAAATTGAATTTAATTCCATAAATTAATCATGTGAGTGTCCGAGCTGCTCATGACCGTGAGCACGGCTAGTATACCAGTTTTACACTCTGCAGAGGTTGCGCATCTTTACCCACAAGTCGTGTATCCCATGTCGCCAGGGTTTGCAAAGCCCTTAGACACTACCGAGGTGAATGGCTAGGGATCCACTACGAGGCCTTTACAAAGTTCCACTAGCTTCCGAAAACCCGCTACAGTTTATAGGAAGATCCAGTGCAGGAATCCCTTGCAGGACCGCCATCGCAGCAAAATCCTCCCGAGGGCCTCCCTACACTGACCTCTCCCCTACTGCCCTTGCCCCTTTCGGGTAAGGTAGTCTTCCACTAGCTTTCCTAATTAATCAGCCAAGGGCGTCCCATTCCACCCTCGTGGTAGCACTGTTTTCCCAGGTGGTTCTCCATGTTCCAATTAACATAATGATCTTAACATGAACCATAAATAACAACTGATAACAAAAGTATAATCATGAATGGTGTATCTCCATACCCAAAACCACATATAGCACTAGCAAGTACTACCCAGAAAGTTCAGTGGTAAACAAGGTATAAAGATAGACAAACTAGGGTAACCTATTGGGTCCCATCAAAATTAACCTATGCAGATCATTATGATTAATCAGAACATGGCTGGGTAAAAAGAAGTGATCAAGGGCACAACTTGCCTGGGCCTTGAGAATCCAGGTACCAGGATGATTCTTCAGATCCTCGTGACCTCACTGCTAGTCGTAGCAATACAAACATACATGGTATAGGCAAAATTAACATTACACCAAACATATATGCAAAATACATATTAATAATCTACTTATTAAAATAAGATCACAGGGACAAGAATTATTAATTTTGGAATTATAGATTTTAAGTTATGAATTTTCAAAGGTTCTATGTGTTTAAAGTGGATTTAGTGAGAGATTTAAATTTCTAATTGTTTTCATGACAAAACAGAGGCTCTAGGTGGTAGAGAATAAAATTACAAAATTTTAGAAAGTGGAATGGATTAATTTGGAGTTCATATGCATTTTCTATGAATTATATAAATTCTAGGAATTATTTTTATATTAAAAACTCATTTTCTAATTCATTTTTCCTGATTTTATAACTCTCTGGACTGGGCCTCAATTATAAGAAAGGTCAGGGGGCTCGGCGCAAGAAACCCGAGACACAAGGAACAGGGTCCCGAGGGACGGCGGGTTAATTTGGCTAAAGCAGAGGGTCTCTTTAGAAAATGTTACACCGCGAAGGGGTATCTGGCCATGTGAGCCGTCCGATCTTGAATCAAGGGACCAGATTAGATCTTTCCCCCGACCGAACTGGTACCGCATCAAGACCGTCGGATCGCCATCCAACGCTCCATATTTTAAATACTAGAGATCCACCCCGATCCATCCGATCGACATCTAACGGTCGCGGGCGAAGGGCTACCCAGATCTAATCCTACGCGTGCGATCACGATCCGATGGCGTACGCTGTCCTTAATCCACGCCATCCACATTGCAATCGGACGGCGCACGCACAATCCCCCAACGACGGAGCACGGAGGCGAGCAGAGCTCACCGCACGGCGGCGGACCCCGCCGGAGCAATTGCAACCGGCGTGCCAGAGCTCCAAGCCCCCCCCCCCGAAGCTGTCCAAACAATCTACGTATGAAGGCGAGTCGACCGGGGAGCTTCTTACCGAGATTTGTGTAGCAGTTCGCCACGGCCACGGTCAATGGCGGATCCACGACGTTTGCGATGCGCCGGTGAGAAATTCGCCGATGCCAGTGCACAATTCCACCAGCCCCGGCCGCGAGAACCTCCCCACTAATCCAGCGGAGCCCCCGGAGCTAGCAACGCGGCAACGGTGGCGGTGGCGCGGTGAATTTGGTCGGCGCCCGATCTCTTACACAGCTATGGCGATGGCGTTCGGGTTACCGGATAGGCGCGGCAAAGCAATTGATATATCGCCGCGACCGAAGCTTCATACGCACCGAGGGGACGGAACGGTCTTCAACGGCCCGACGATTTCGGCGGGGTTAGGTGCACCGGCTCCCCGTGGAATCCGCGATTACCAGCCCGCCGTCCAGTGGAGAACGGAGCACCCGACAGGGCTGTCCCACGTATCAGTGAAAGGGTAAGGTGCGGGCGCGAGAGAGAGGCCGCCAGGTGGGTCCCACCGATCAGGTCCGTGCGCGCGCGGGTGAAGGGATTGTGTGGGCCGCGCGCGGGAGGGCATGTTGCAAGTGGGCCGAAAACAAGATAGCAGGCCCAGTTAGGTTCTTATCTTTTTCTTTTTTTATTTTCTATTTTCTTTTCTCCATTTTAAAATCCAATTTGAGTTCAAGTTTAAATTCAAACTTTGTGAATAACTTGTCCTCAGTTTGAATGGTATAATTTAAATATAGGTGTGAAGGATGTTTTATTCTGATTTTTATTTTATTTTATGTAGTATTTTTCTTAGTTCTTCCCCTCTCCTTTTATTTTCTATTTTCTATTTTCCTTTCCATTTGAATTTCAAATCAACACAAGTTTAAAGTTCAAACACTTAATTTGGATACACATATAGAACTTCAGTATAATGTGCAAAAACATATTTTATTTATTTCTTTATTTATTTTAGTTCTTTTAGACAAGCTTTTAATCATATAGTAGAGAATAATCCATACCTTATTACTTCTAGGGAAATCAAATTTATATTGTAGACTATATATATTAAGAAAATAGTTTAATCATAATTCTTCTTTATAATCTAACCCAAAGGCAATTTAGATTATCTAAGTATCTTTAATTATGTATTTTTAACATATTCATGAGTGGAAACTTCTAAATTATGATTATTTTTAAGGAAAGGTGTTTTGATTTAAAATTTTTGAGAATTTTTCCTTGTCTTCACAAAATTGAACTTTAGGGTGTTACAACGTTTCCTTTTGTTCACGCGTTTGTTGTTGCTGCTTTCTACATCTGTCGGTTGGGGATTCATTATTTTTTTATAAGTTATACACGTAACCTATTATTTTTCAATGACCTTTAATTAAGTAGGAATTCAATAGGCAAAGAGAAATAAAGAGAGAGCTAAATAGAGATGATCTGGTGATTTATGCTTGAGTAAGGACGACATAAAAAATAGGTAATTGTGTTTAATTAATATGAGCACATATGTGTGCGTATTATATATGCATATGCACATTTATAAGACATATAAATATGTAAGTATGTGGGCATTGGCGATGCTAATCATCTATGCTACCACAGTTTAACATAGCAACATTCATAAATATATGGCAATGTCAGTACCCTGAAAGAGGGGTACCCCTTACTACAGCATGAAAACGCGGTGCCCACGCGACTATCTCTAGTCGCATGGTGAACAGCACCCGAGTTCGCCACGTGGATGGCCCCAGGGTCGCCATGTGGCCAGAGAAAACGATACACTCCAAGATGCCAACAGTGGGTCTGGACCCCATGGGAAAGTGCTGGACCTCCGGAGCAAGGTCCAGGACCCCCGCGAGTGCAACCCCGACCTCCGGGTCGGGTCCCGGACCCCTCTGCGTGGGATCCGGACTACCCACAGCTGGGTCTCGGGACTCTGGGGCAGAGAATACTCAGGCCTTGCTCAGGCAGGGGTCCGGTGCCGACATGTGTCCAGGCCCAGCCTGGTGCGGATCTGTCCGCATAACGCTACTGCTCCCCGCCCAGGCAGAGACCCTATGCTGCCACGTGGCCTGCCGCGCATGACGTAAGCCAGCGGGCAGAGCATGACGTAAGGCCTCTGGGCCGCGCTGTCTCTGCATTTATTGCGGAAAAGACGCGCCGCCTGACTATCTCGCTGACGGGCGATGTGCCCCTTCAGCATTTAATGTGCCCTGTCCACTTAGCTGGCAGGCGGTGTCCAGGCCATCCTGCAGGCGGCGTGCCTATCCATTCCATTGCCAAACAGTACGCCCGTGCTGCGGAGTGCACTGTGCACATCCATCATCACTCGTACATTGCCAGGGAAGCTTCCCCTGCACGCCAATACTACACAGATCGCGGATATCAGGACGCAAGGAGATTGCTCCAACGATGAACATTAGTTGCTCCAAGTATTACATCCGTTATGTTCCTGGGCCCACATGTCGGGGCTCAGCACCCTTGTACGTGCCCCCCTTTGAACTATAAAAGGGGAGGCATGCACGACACACTGACAGATCCAGACACACTTAGACCCAGCTCAGGCTCACAAGTTCATACAAGCTCTCAAGATCAATACATCACACAGTGGAGTAGGGTATTACGCTCCCATGGCCCAAACCAGTCTAAATCCTTATGTGTTCTTGTGATTCGTTCGTCGCTTAGCAAACAGGAAAAATGCTTAGGCCCCTCCTCATCTTAGGACTTAGGGCAGGTGCATTCCGCCACCCGACCGGAGATTTTCCTCTCCGACATTTGGCACGCCAAGTAGGGGTCGAACTATGACCTTCTGCTTAGGAAACACCAGGTAGGGGCTTGGCATTAGATTTTTGCTTGTTTTCTGGCTCAGCATGATGGTGCAAATCGTTGAGCACCGCACCGAGACTTCGGAGGACTTCCTGGTGGAGGAAGAAGCTACATCTTCCACGCCACGAGTGTCCAACCACCCTACGTCTGGGGCTGCTACTGTGCATGTAGTGCGGCAGCACACGCCTGCACAGGCGTCCCGGACTCCAACAAGGGCAGCGCCTGGGGCATTGTCAATGGCCAGAGAGTTGCTGTGCCACCCTCCTAGCTCCACGGCCTCGCCGGGGGCCATGAAGCAGTGGCGGGATGACGTCGACCGGCTACTCGGCATGGCACATTCTGGCTCGACCAGATCTAGGTCTCGGTCATCCCGGCGCCAACATGAGGCGATGACGTCTGTGCGCTCGCCCTCGGTGAGGGGCGCATAGACCGACGACCTCCGGGCAGAGCTCAACCGCAGGCGTGCGGGAGAGGATGCCCGGATCTCTCTGGAGAGGGCGCGGGAGCGCTGACAAAACTTTGAGGGTCGCGAGGACGCTCGAGTCTCTCTAGAGAGGGCACAAGAGTGTCGACAGAACGTTGAGGGTAGCAACCTCGACCAAGACTTCACTGCGGTCGCACCACAGACTCTAAGGGGCACCCGGATCCAAGCGGGTGTCCCGTTGGCTGGCGTGGGCTGCACCGCACTCGCAGACCATCTCCGCGCGGCGACCTGGCCATCGAAGTTATAGCCACACCTGCCGGAGAAGTACGACAGTACATCCAATCCGTCAGAATTCTTGCAGGTTTACGTCACCGCCATCACGGTAGTAGGTGGAGACACCACCATGATGGCAACATACTTCCATGTTGCCTTGTCTGGGTCGGCTCGGACTTGGCTCATGAACCTTGCCCCAAGATCGGTCTACTCCTAGGAAGAGCTCTGTACGCGGTTCACAGTGAACTTCGCCAGCGCTTACCAACAGCATGGCGTGGAGGCCCTGAGAGCACCTAGAGGGGGGGTGAATAGGTGATCCTGTGAAACTTGAAAACTTAATGCCACAAAACTTGATTAGGAGTTAGCACAATAATGCCAAGTGGCTAGAGAGGAGTCTTAGCAAAACACAATAACCACAAAGAGATCAATACAGAGATGGCACAGTGGTTTATCCCGTGGTTCGGCCAAGTCCAACGCTTGCCTACTCCACGTTGTGGCGTCCCAACGGACGAGGGTTGCAATCAACCCCTCTCAAGCGGTCCAAAGACCAACTTGAATACCACGGTGTTTTGCTTGCTTTAATATATCCCGCTTGCGAAGAATCTCCACAACTTGGAGTCTCTCGCCCTTACAAAGATGTTCACAAAGAAGCACGGAGCAAGGGAGGGATGAGCAACTCACACAAGACACAAAGATCACAACAAATACGCACACACAAGACCCAGACTTGAGCTCAAAAGACTATCACGAGATTCTCACTAGAACGGAGCTCAAATCACTAAGAATGTCGAACAAGTGCGCAAGAATGAAGTGTGAGTGATCAATAATGCTCTAAGGATGCTTGGTGTGCTCCTCCATGCGCCTAGGGGTCCCTTTTATAGCCCCAAGGCAGCTAGGAGCCATTGAGAGCATTCCAGGAAGGCAATTCTTGCCTTCTGTCGCCTGGCGCACCGGACAGTCCGGTGCACCACCGGACACTGTCCGGTGCGGATTTCTTTCCTGATTTGGCGAAGCCGACCGTTGAAGATTCAGAGTCATTGGAGCACCGGACACTGTCCGGTGCACACCGGACAGTCCGGTGCCCCCTTCTAGCCGTTGGCTCGGCCACGTGTCCCGCGCGGATCGCGCGGCCGACTGTTGGCCCGGCCGACCGTTGGCTCACCGGACAGTCCGGTGCACCACCGGACAGTCCGGTGAATTATAGCCGTACGCCGTTAATTACTTCCCGAGAGTGACGACTTCGCCTGTGAACGACTCACCAGACAGACCGGTGCACCACCGGACAGTCCGGTGATTTATAGCCGTACACCGCCGTCGAAGTCCCGAGAACAGCAAGTTCGCCAGAGCCAGCCTGGCGCACCGGACACTGTCCGGTGCACCACCGGACAGTTCGGTGCACCCAGACTGAGCAGACTTTGGCTGAACAAAGTCATCTCTTTTCCAATTTGGTTTCTCCTGTTTCCAGCACTTAGACACAATACATTAGTTCTTAAAACAATGTACTAAGTCTAGAAACATACCTTTAGACTTGATTTGCATTTGTCCATCACTTTGCACAGATTAACTCTTAAGTACTTGTGTTGGCACTTCAATCACCAAAATACTTGAAATGGCCCAAGGGCACATTTCCCTTTCAATCTCCCCCTTTTTGGTGATTTATGCCAACACAACAAAAAGCAACTAGAACAAGTGCAATATCAATGCAAATAAGAACACAAATTGTTTTGATTCAACTTTGGCATATATGGATCATACTTTGCCACCACTTGGTTTTGTTTTTGCAAATTAACCTCAATTTCCTATCTCTAAGTCAAACACACTTGTTGAGACATAAAGAGAGTCGTTCCAAGAGAAATTGATCCAAGATTTCAAAAACTCCCCCTTTTCCCATAATCGACTATTATCCCCACAAGAGGCCAACTTTTGACAAAAAAAGACAACAAGAGAGTTTTGACAAACCAAAAGCTCTATTCTACTATTTTCAAAATTTCTCAAGTGGTAGCTGATCCATTTATTGCTTTGGCCTTATTTTCTCCCCCTTTGGCATCAAGCACCAAAACGGGATCAATTTTGGCCCTTGAACCCCATTGCCTCACCAAAATCTTCAAATAAGAATACAAAGGCAATAAGAGTACATGAGATGAACTTGGAATAAGTTACCCTCTCATCGGAGTGCAGTGGAAGTCTTTCATGGTCCAAGTCCACCTTTTCCTTTCAATCCACCTTTGAGACTAAATCAAGCAAACTCAAGCACACGGTTAGTCTCAAAGGGTCAAGTTGTAGCACATCTCCCCCTAAATATGTGCATCACTCACACATGGACTTTTGAGGTCCGGGGAGTGGTTGTACAACTTGAGCACCATAAGTAAACAACAAAATGCATAATGGAACATGATCAAAGGCGTAAACACATGTATGATATAAATCAATCCAAGTTCCGCGAATCTAAAACATTTAGCTCACTACGCAGCCTGCAAAAGGTCTTCTCATCTAGAGGCTTGGTAAAGATATCGGCTAGCTGGTTCTCAATGCTAATATAGAACACTTCGATATCTCCCTTTTGTTGGTGGTCTCTCAAAAAGTGATGCCGGATGTCAATGTGCTTTGTGCGGCTGTGCTCAACAGGATTGTCCGCTATGCGGATAGCACTCTCATTGTCACATAGAAGTGGGACTTTGCTCAGATTGTAGCCAAAGTCCCGGAGGGTTTGCCTCATCCAAAGTAGTTGCGCGCAACACTGTCCTGCGGCAACATACTCGGCCTCAGCGGTGGATAGGGCAACAGAGGTTTGTTTCTTAGAATTCCATGACACCAGGGACCTTCCTAAGAGTTGGCACGTCCCCGATGTACTCTTCCTATCGACCTTACATCCAGCATAGTCGGAATCTGAATATCCAATCAAGTCAAAGGTAGACCCCTTTGGATACCAGATCCTGAAGCAAGGCGTAGCGACTAAATATCTAAGAATTCGCTTCACGGCCACTAAGTGACACTCCCTTGGATCGGATTGAAATCTAGCACATGCATACACTAAGCATAATATCCGGTCTACTAGCACATAAATAAAGTAAAGACCCTATCATAGACCGGTATGCCTTTTGATCAACGGACTTACCTCCTTTGTTGAGGTCGGTGTGTCTGTCGGTTCCAATCAGAGTCTTTGCGGGCTTGGCGTCCTTCATCCCAAACCGCTTTAGCAAGTCTTGCATGTACTTCGTTTGGGAGATGAAAGTGCCGTCCTTGAGTTGCTTCACTTGGAACCCAAGGAAGTAGTTCAACTCGCCCATCATCGACATCTCAAACTTTTGAGTCATCACCCTGCTAAACTCTTCACAAGACTTTTGATTAGTAGAACCAAATATTATGTCATCGACATAAATTTGGCACACAAAAAGATCACCATCGCAAGTCTTAGTAAAAAGAGTTGGATCGGCTTTCCCAACCTTGAAATCATTAGCAATTAAAAAGTCTCTAAGGCATTCATACCATGCTCTTGGGGCTTGCTTAAGTCCATAGAGCGCCTTAGAGAGCTTACACACGTGGTCGGGGTACCGTTCATCCTCGAAGCCAGGGGGTTGCTCCACGTACACCTCCTCCTTGATTGGCCCGTTGAGGAAAGCGCTCTTCACATCCATTTGGAACAACCTGAAAGAATGGTGAGCGGCATATGCTAGCAAGATACGAATGGACTCTAGCCTAACCACAGGAGCAAAAGTCTCCTCAAAGTCCAAACCTGCGACTTGGGCATAACCTTTTGCCACAAGTCTAGCCTTGTTCCTTGTCACCACTCCGTGCTCGTCTTGTTTGTTGCGGAACACCCACTTGGTTCCCACAACATTTTGCTTGGGACGAGGCACTAGTGTCCAAACTTCATTTCTCTTGAAATTATTGAGCTCCTCCTGCATGGCCAATACCCAGTCCGGATCTAGCAAGGCCTCTTCTACCCTGAAAGGCTCAATAGAAGAGACAAAGGAGTAATGCTCACAAAAATTAACTAATCTTGAAAGCTCTCTTATGAGTTTTGGTGTTTGGATGACAACTCAATTAAAGGACTAACAAGTGTACTAAGTGTTGAACAGGTGCTTAATGTAAAGCTAACATGGTTCAACACAAGTGAATAAGTGTGATGGTCCAAGGACTAGATTATGGATACATAATGGACATCACAAGTAAGATGGACATTGTATAAAGTGAGACTCAGGTGCGTAGCTCGGAGACAACTGATCAAGCCAAGGACGGAGGCAAGAAGAGCTTCGAGGTACCAAGTGCACGGGAGAAGGTCAAAGAGGCTGAGGAACCCAAAGCCTAGGGTGAAGAAGAAGACTTGCAAAGTCAAGGGTGATCGAGTTGAGAACAGCTATGGCACATCAAGGATCACTACACAAGGATGTGACTTACAACCAATGAGGAAATGTCTATAGTTATGTGGTGTAAGTCATAAGGCTCAAGACCAAGCTCTAAGAAGGAGATCGAGGTCACTGGGACGAGAACAAATGTCAAAAACAGAACTAGAAGCAGCCCAAAAGAGCTAAGTGCACTCTGATCTTTAGTTTGGGTTGTTCCTATGTTTGGATACATTCTATAGACCTTTGCAGGGTGTTGGAACTCCGACATATCAATCTAGATCAAGTCAAGCTAACTTGAGGTTTTGGAGTTCCACATTAAATATCAAAACGTGCCAAATGCTAAAAATTGGGTAAAGTGCAAATAAAGGCACGAGGTATGTTTCCAGACCTAATACATTGTTTTTGAGTACTAACATGGTTTGTCTGAGTGCTGGAAACAGAAAGAAAAGAAGAAGAAAAGAAAAGGAAAAGTGTTGGCTATGAGCAGCCAACTTCAGCTCAGCTTGGCACACCGGACTGTCTGGTGGTGCACCGGACAGTGTCCGGTGCGCCAGGCTGAACTCTGGTGAACAGGCCGCTCTCGGGAGAAGTCGGCGACGTACGACTATAATTCACCGGACTGTCCGGTGGTGCACTGGACTGTCCGGTGAGCCAACGGTCGGCTGGGCCAATGGTCGGCCGCGCAATCCGCGCGTGAAGCGTGGCTGAGCCAACGGTCAGATGGGGGCACCGGACTGTCCGGTGTGCACCGGACAGTGTCCGGTGCGCCAACGGCTCCAAGACTGCAACGGTCGCCTGCGCCAATTTTGGAAGGAAATCAGGCACCGGACAGTGTCCGGTGGTGCACCGGACTGTCCGGTGCGCCACCCGACTAAAGGCAAGATTTGCCTTCCTGGATTGCTTCCAATGGCTCCTAGGCCTTTTGTGCCTATAAAAGGGACCCCTAGGCGCCTCAAGCAATACACAAGAGTAGCCAACAAGTGTAGACATCACTCGAATCAATTCTCACTCTCCCTCTTGTGTGTATCTCTCTAGTTTGCGTAGAAGGCAAAGCTATAAGCCTTTAGAGAGTGGAGAAGTGCTGCTAAGAGCAAGAGCAAGGTCTTGAGCGTATCGTTACTCTGCCGGGGTGCTGTCAAAAAGTTTGTAAGCAGCCGCGGTTTTGTTGTAACCCAACTCAACATAGTGAAAGGCTCTATCTGTCATACTGACAGATCTGAGCAAACAGAGGAAAGAGTTGAAACAGACTCCAAGCCCAGGTGTGGCTAACTCCAACGAGGACTAGGCAAGCATTTCAGGCTTGGCCGAACCTCGGGATAAATCCTTGCGTCTGTGTGCTCTGTTCCGTATTGTATTCTGACTCTCTGTCTTACTCGCTTTTATATCTGCACTTCACTGCTTACTTGTGGTACTAGCTGTCCTTGAAGTGCAGGATATTCTTAAGACAGGAACTTAAATTCCACTGCAACCTACTCGAAGGGTTCTTCACTCCACTGCGATCCTGTCTTCGAGTAGAGTAAGATTTAAGTTTTAAAGTGATAATTTTTATTCGCCTATTCACCCCCCCTCTAGGCGACATCCAGATCCTGTTCCCGGGCCAAAGGGAACTTTCAATTGGTATCGGAGCTAGGCCTCTCCAGTGTGGGCTTAGCCGTCCGGAGATGACGATGTCGTCACAAGAGGTAACTGTAGAACTTCTTTTAGGCGATGGTTCTAATTACAAGTCTTGGTCTGTCTCTATTTATAATGCTTTCATGAGTGTTGATCCTGATTTGAGACAGGTCTTTAGTAGAAGTATTTTTCCCTCTAATGTTAGTAAAAATCCTTCTAATGAAGAACTAAGATATCTAACTCTAAATCACCATGCTTGCAACATCTTAGTTGATTCTCTATCTAGAGGTGCCTATTTTGCCATCATGAGTAGTGATAGTGACTTATTTGTTGATGCTCATGATCTATGGACTAAACTTAAGTTGAAATTTTTTAAGTCCATATGCACTTCCTCTGCTCCCTTTATTGCTAGTAATACTAACTTGTCCAAGGGAGAAGAACAAGAACGATGGCAACCAAACGATGAATCCACCTCATCAACAGGTTTGTCTTCCACTAGTAATAAATGTCTTATTGCTAACAATGATGGTGGAGACAAAAGCAATGATGAGGAGGAATATGAGGATGAGGAGACTACATCATCACAAGGTACATTTTCCTGTTTTGCTTCCACTAATAATAATGACAGGGAAAATGAGACCAATGATGTGGAAGAAGAGGAGATTCGCCGTTTCTACATCCATCTCAACAAAGAAGACAAAGCGCTCTTGATTAAGCTGTTGAGAAGGAACAAGGCGAGACGCTTCTCAGGCTAGAGGAAACTCTCATCAAAACAAACAACAGCCTGGAGAAGATGACCAAAGAACATGAGGAGCTAAGGTGCTCTCATGATGTCTTGGTCCAACGGTATGATTCAGTTTTAATTGAGCAAAGTAGTAATGATGATGCTTTATCTTGTGTTGCTCAACTTAGAATGAAAAATGCCATGCTTGAGAGGCAAGTAGAATTGCTAAGTCATGATAAACTAGCTCTCACTGAAAAATATGATTCATTGTCTTATTCTCATGATAATCTCTTGGATAGACATATCATGCTTAATGTTGCTCATGAGGTTATAATTGCAAACTTAAATTCATGTGAACCTCATTCTCGCACGTGTGCACATTTGAATTGTATATCACCATGTGCTAACCCTTGTTGCTCAAAAGAAAGCCAATCATTGATTGAGCAACAAGTTTTAGGGTCACAAAAGAAATTGTGTGGGAACAAGAAGCAAAGACAACTAAGGAGAAGACACATTGCTCAACTTTCTCAAGATATCCACGGGCGCGTGGTGAAGAAGCTTGACAAAGGAAAAACTGCAGCAAGTGTTAAGCTTCATAAGAAGGATGTTCCTAAAGATGAAGAAATCAATATGAGCTTGGAAAAAGGTAAAGATTTAATTAATCATGTTGTTTGCACTGACCATGTCTCTATGTCATCCAAAAGTAACAAGAGAAGAGGAAAATGGAGATGCTTCAAGTGCAAGGCATTAGGCCACCTCATCGCATCTAGTCCATACAAAGACAAGGACAAAGGGATAAGGAGATGTTTTGGATGCAACAACAAGGACCACATGATCACTTCATGTCCGCTATTGATGAACCAAGCATGTGCATTCTCCAAGATGACTCTCACCAAGGAAAATGACAAACAACAAGCGTCATGTCAGGTTGAGCGACGCTTCTGCTACAAGTGTGGTGAGCAGGGTCATCTATCCAAGGTATGTAATAAAGGTGAGGTTCCTAAGCAAGTAAATTTGTCTCAATCTTATTCGCTTAGGAGACCCAAATCATACTCCTGTGCTAGATCAATCATGAGATCACCTAGGACTAGCACACATGCTATTTGGGTACCAAAGGCTTTTTTGGATGATCAATATGGACCCATCCCGAGATGGGTACCAAACTGTGCTAACTAGACCATGCAGGTGCCTTGAGATGAACTAGAGACCATGGGAGAGCTTAAGACAGTTATCTCAAACTCTATGCTTAAGCTATTAACTGTTTTGGTGTTTATTCATTGACCCAAGGTTGAATTATTGTGAGACACTAATCCCATGTTCATCTTAAGTGAAAAGTTGAATAGGTCCTTAATCATTATTGGTGATTCAAGCAGAGGACCTTAATGAGATTCTGCAACTTGCGCTCCATAGGATGGTACCCTTGTATCTTAAGTACTTTGTTGATAATCCGTACTGCTCTTAAGTCTGATTGATGTGCTACCTGTCCTTGGAGCAGTTATGCTTTGTTGATTACCTGAGTTGGGTACCTTTCAATCAATGATTAATGATTTCCAAGATCGTAACCATGCTTGCTTAATCATGATTGTGTGCTTTAAAAGTTATGTCTCTCGAATCATTTAATGGGTAGTTTTTCATTAGATATATCCACCATGATTAACTCTTTTTGTGTTTGTATCCCTTTGTGAGTTATGATATATGGTTTTAATGATTAACCTATGTGCAAATATGACATTTTGTTTAGTTCATGTTCACACGATTACTCTAGTCTGGTATTGTGTGAATACCAACTCCATGTTGTGTCTTTAATGCACCCTTTTGTGCTATAAGGTGCATAAACAAAAGAAGCCCTCAATTAGTGACAACTGGTGCTCTCATGGCAATTCAGGAAAAGGCAAAGGTATGGAGAATGGAACTATGCAATTTTATTGAATATCTTGAAGTTCCATTGATTGTGATCACAGCTATGGTCTTGCCTCTGAATTGGTAGTATCTTGGCTTAGGTGCTCCTTACTTTAAAATGTTGTTTCTTTTGGTGTACCTAAGGAACCTTCGTAATTATGATGTGCTTAGACATTGCGCTTTATATGCATGATCGTGTTGTTTTTCAATTGGTATATGTGGTGCAATGATTGTCAAGTATGAAGCATGTCTAGGTTGCTTGTAAAATGTTATACTTCTTGAGGCATTCATTGTTGTATTAAGTCAACCCTTCATTTGGTATTCAATTGTTATCTCTTTGTGATGAAATTGAGAGTATGCCTTGATCAAGATATGTTGTGATCCCCTCTAGCTCTAAGAAAGCTAGAATGTGCAAAGTGCAAGTTATTCAAATACTTGATGCACAAGTTTAGGGGGAGCACAGATAACTTGTGTCCTTTGAGACTAATTGTTTCTTGAGCGATCTTGTATAGTCTCAAGGTGGTAAAGAGAAGATGAGCAAGAAATGGAGCAATCAGGACTTGGGTACCTTTGTAAGTCAAGAAATTGGTATCTTGAGTCGTGAGTAATTGCATATTTTTAGATTGCTCATGCTCTATAATATTTGATGATACTAGATGCTTATCCTTAAATATCATGGAGCTATGATAATAAATGATCTTTTCAATTGGTAGCCGTGATAGTTTGCTTCAATTGACATCTTTTGATAATCATTAGAATAGAAGTTTCTTCTTGTGCCCAATACTATAACTTGTTCTAAGCTTGGTGTCTTAGCAACAAGAAAAGGTTAGGATAAAGAATCAGGCACAAGTGTGGAGAAGCTCCCCGAGAGATTAATACTTTCAAGATGGGAAGTTCACTACAACAAGGTAAAGGTACAAAAGGAAGTATTGATCTTTTTGCGTATATATATTTTTGTTGGCGTTCCGAGACCGGGGGGTCCCCGAGCCGACGAGTGAGTGTGCCGCGTGCCCCAGCCCAGATGGGTCGAGCGAGTGGGCGAGCGCGAAGGGGGGAGAGAGAGAGCGAGAGGTCGGTGGCCGGAGCCGGGTCGTGAGGGAGTCGGAGAATTCCCGCGGCCTTCATGTTCGTCCCGCGCCCAGGTCGGGTGCGCTTGCAGTAGGGGGTTACAAGCGTCCGCGCGAGGTGAGGGGAGCGAGCGGCCCCGAGAGAGCGCCTGCCCCTGCCCTTCGTCCTCGCGAGGCCAACCTTTTTTAAGAAGGCCCTGGTCCTTCCTTTTATAGTCGTAAGGAGAGGATCCAGGTGTACAAAATGGGGGTGTAGCAAGGTGCTACGTGTCTAGCGAGGGAGAGCTAGCGCCCTAAGTACATGCCCAGGTGGCAGCCGGAGAGATCTTGGCACCCTGTTGGTGTGGCGTCGTGGCTGTTGGAGGAGTAACGGAGCCGGACGGAGGGACAGCTGTCGGAGCAGCTGTGCTCTTGCTGACGTCTCCCTGCTTTCGTAAGGGAGCTGAGAGTCGCCGTCGTCATGGTCTAGTGAGGCGCCATCATTGCCTATCTGGCGGAGCTGGCCAGATGGGACGCCGGTCTTGTTCTCTGTGACCCGAGTCGGTTCAGGGCAGGGTGATGATGATGCTTCCCGTTGACGTGGCGGTCTTGTGTCCTAGGTCGGGCGGCGTGGAGGCTCCTCCGAAGTCGAGGTCGAGTCCGTCCTGCATGACAGAGGTCGAGCCTGAACTCCTGGGTCGGGCGAGGCGGAGGTCGTTCGGCAGAGGCCGAGGCGGAGTCCGAGCCCTGGGTCGGGCGAGGCGGAGTTCGTCGTCTTCCGGGGCCTTAGCCCGAGTCCGAGCCCTGGGTCGGGCGGAGCGGAGTTCGCCGTCTTCCGGGGCCTTAGCCCGAGTCCGAGCCCTGGGTCGGGCGGAGCGGAGTTCGCCGTCTTCCGGGGCCTTAGCCCGAGTCCGAGCCCTAGGTCGGGCGGAGCGGAGTTCGCCGTCTTCCGGGGCCTTAGCCCGAGTCCGAGCCCTGGGTCGGGCGGAGCGGAGTTCGCCGTCTTCCGGGACCTTAGCCCGAGTCCGAGCCCTGGGTTGGGCGGAGCGGAGTTTGTCGTCTTCCGGGGCCTTAGCCCGAGTCCGAGCCCCGGGTCGGACAGAGCCCCCCATGGCACCTCTGGCGAAGTCTGGTCGCCCGTCGGTCTTACCTTTTGCGTTGAACGTCCCGGTGACTTGGTCGGTTGGCGCGGTGATTTAGTCAGGGTTACTTCTTATCGAAGGCGGGGCCTCGGGCGAGCCGGTGATGCGTCTGCCGTGAAAGAGGAGGCCTCAGGCGAGACGGAGTCATCTTAGGGTCGGCTGCCCTCGCCCGAGGCTAGGCTCGGGCGTGGCGTGATCGAGTCGCTCGTATGGACTGATCCCTGACTTAATCAAACCCATCAGGCCTCTGCAGCTTTATGCTGATGGGGGTTACCAGCTGAGAATTAGGCGTCTTGAGGGTACCCCTAATTATGGTCCCCGACAGTAGCCCCCGAGCCTCGAAGAGAGTGTTAACACTCGCTTGGAGGCTTGCGTCGCACTTTTTTGCAAGGGGACCAGCCTTTCTCGGTGGTACTTTGTTCCGGTGGGTGCGCGCGAGCGCACCCGCCGGGTGTAGCCCCCGAGGCCTCGGAGGAGTGGTTTCACTCCTTCGAGGTCTTAATGCCTTGCGTAATGCCTCGGCTGGTCTGGCGGTTCCCTCATGCGAGCAGGGCGTAGCCCAGGTGCACTGTCGGGGCCCAAGTTCTCGGGCTGGTATGTTGACGCTGTCAACGGTTCGGCCGGAGCCGGGTTTGCGAGAGCAGCCCCCGAGCCTCCGCACGGAGCGAGAGGACGATCAGGGATAGACTCGACTTTTTACATACGCCCCTACGTCGCCTTTCCGCAAGGAGGAGGGGGGGAGAGCGCCATGTTACCCTCGATGGGCACCGAACATGGTGTCTCCGGTGAGCTGCAATCGGGTAATCCGAGTGGACGTCCGTGCCCCGTTCGTTGGGGGTCGGCTAGGGGCCCGGAGGCACGCCCAAAAGTACCTGCGGGTGATCTGCCGGACCCGGTCCCCTAGCGACGGGGTCCGAGGGCTCGTTGCCTCCCTCCGATGGGATTCCGTTACAGAGTCGTTCCCGCTGGTCTCGGAAATGTCCTAGGGTACCTCGGGAGCGCAGCCCGAGCCTTGGTTATGTATCGAACGTACCCCTGGTCATCCCTCGCTCGGCGTCTGAGGCGACTGTGAACCCTTCGACAGGCCAGCCTTCGAACCCCTGATCAGTAATGGGCGCGGAGCCCTAGTAGCCTGAGGCGGTCGTGGAACCTTTCGGGAGGCCGACCTTCGAACCCCTGACCAGTAGTGGGTGTCGGGCCCACGCGATCTGAGGCGGCTGTTGAACCCCTCGGGGGGCCAGCCTTCGAACCCCTGATCAGTAGGGAGGCTCGGAGCCTAGTTCCTTCACGGGGAAGGATCCCTTTGGGGGTATCCCCTTTCCCGGTCCCTATTGCAAGAGATAGAGAAAGAAGGAAAAGGGAAAAAGGATTCGAAATTGAACGTCGTGGCGTACCTTTTTCGGCGTGGTTGTTTTGGCGAAGGCGAAACGTCGCCAGCCGCTCCCGCCCGTAGCGCTGTCCGTCGAGCCGCGGAGTTAATGCGCCGGGGTGAGTAGTTGGCGAGGTTGCCGTTGCGCGTGCGCGAGCCGTTCGAGGAACGGGTCACGGGCGTGTCGTCTTCACACCGAGAGAGAGAGAGAGTTCTCTTGCTGCCTCCGGACGGGACGTGAGCCTGGCTGATGGCGTGGTCGCTGCGCTTGCGCGCCTGCCACTGTCATTACTGCCGGCCCACTTTTGACCGCGTCTGACCGCTGCGTCAGGCTGGCGCAGTTGGGCCGCGCGCTGGGCCGCCTCGAATCGCGGTATCGGTTCCGCAATCGAGGAGGTGCGATGGTGGAGCGAGTGGCACAGCGGCTCGCATGCAGCACCCGGCGCGCCAGTTACACGACGCGTGGGCTTGAACCGTCGCGCTGGCCTGTCAGGAGTCGGAGAGGCGCGTCCACTTGGCGCGGTTGCATGCCGCCTGCATGGCCGCCTGCCCCTTTCGCCCGCTGGTCTGGGCAAAAGTGGAGGATTACTTGTAACCGCTGGGTGGTTGCGTGCGTCGTGCGCGACGGTTCGGCCTCCTCTGCTCGAAGCCGGTCCTCCTGACTTGTGGGTCCCAGCCCCCGCGCCGCGGGGGAGGGCTTTGGAGGCGTGTTGAAGAAGACTCAGCCCGTGACGGTTGGGGGGCGCAAGCAGGGTGAGTTGCCTTTAAAAGGAGGGCGACCCCCTTCGTAAGGTGATCATGCCCTCTCCCTGCCTTATGCATCGTGTCTTTCCACCTTCCAAGCCCCCAGATGGGGGAAACCGCCGTCTTTTCGCCCCATCGTTGGAGGAACGCAACTCCGTGGGAGTTGGTACCTTTCAGCCATCGTTCGGCTTCAAGGATTTTCATCATGCAGCCCGGCTGCACCCCTCCACCGGCGGTCACCCAGGGTGGTGACCTCCGGCTTGATGGTGGGGGAAAGCGAGCCGGGCTGCGGCATCCGCCCCTTCCTCAGCCTCAAGGATTTTCATCACCAGGGCTGAGGAGGGGCGTGTGCCGGGTCGGGGTTGGCCCCTGCGCGGGTGGTGACCCGCTCCTTCCCTCAGTGATCGGGGGGAAGGGCGGGAGTCGTCCGTGGCGCCAACAGCTGCAGCGTGCCCGGCTCTCTGAGCCGAGCAATCTCGGAGCCGCCCCCGGTGCCGCCTCCCGCCACGGCAGCTGGAAGAGGTTCTTCCGCCGGCGCGACAGCCGAGGTTGGCCATGGACCGACCTCCGACTCTACGGCCTTCTGCCCGTCCTTGCCTCTCGAGTTTGGGCAAGGGCGGGGGCCTCCCAGCAGCAGCATCCGCCCTGAGGCCATCATTGCTGCTGTTGGGCCCCCCAGGACAGACGTCTTCATCGTCGCCGCTGCCGGGGCGGGCGGCGACGTGCCGTTCGTCGGTCTTCTGCTGCCCCGCAAGCCCACCCCCATCGAGTGGGGTTGTTCGTACCTGCGGGGGGGGGGGGAACCGGAGTTCCGTTTGTAATGGCACTCTGAGTGCCGGGTTTTTTGTTCATTTTCGGCTTTCGGGGCCTGAACATGTATGTAATTACGGCGCGGAGCCGTGTTTTTTCCTCATTTTCGAGCACTACGACTCGCCTGCTGATTATCTGAACCGCTTCACCAAGCGTGAGTTGCCCCGTGTCAAGGTGACGAGTGAGGTATCCGTATCCCGGAGGCGTAGGAATCCCTCGGCTCGGTCGGACCTGTTGTCCGAGGCTCCTCTAGCTTAGTTAAAGAGACCCCTCGGCCGCTCTTCGACGAGCCGAGGCCAGGGGTAGCGATATCAGCACGAGCAGAGGCGGAGTTGGCTCGGAAATGAAACCTGGTTGGCCGGAGCCTAGCCGGGTTGTCTGTTGGCAGGATTGTCGTCGGAGTTGCTCAGCCGAGGCTTCGGATCGAGCTGGCGCCCTCGGAAGGCGGTCGGCCGAGGCCCCGGAGGTGGCCGGCCGAGCCGTCCGCTCGGGCCGGGTTCTCGGAGAAGTCCCTGGCAGAGGTTGCTCGAGCATGGTGATGACGTCGTCCTTCGGAGCAGAGGCCCTCGGACCGCGTCGCCGTCCGAGGCTAGGTCGGGCCTTGCCGAAGGTGCTGTCGATGCCGAGGGTGTCATCGCCCTCTTCCAGCGTCAAGATCCGAGCCTGCAGGGTCAAATCGTCTTGTAGCGTGGGCCTTGTGCGGCCGTCGAGGCCAGAACACACACCCTTGCTGCGTTATAAAGCTGCGTCTCTTTTCCTCTCGTTTCGAGTATCTGGACTTTTTGTCGGTAGCAGGGATGTTAGTGCGAGCGAGAGTTGCTTCTCGCGGAAGGTGATGAGTGAGGTATCCGTATCCCGGAGGCATGGGAGTCCCTCGGCTCGGTCGGCCTTGCCGCTTACGCGTACTTTTACCCGTCCATGAGGCCCTGTCACCGACTCGGTCGAGAAGGCTCGAAGAATCGCTTCGACAGAAGGGCTTCCGTACGTAAAGACTCGTTCGATCCGCGGATTCACCTTATCCGAGCGCGAGTTACTTATCGCAGAAGGTGATGAGTGAGGTATCCGTATCCCGGAGGCGTAGGAGTCCCTCGGCTCGGTCAGCCTTGACTGCTTACGTGTACCCCGTCGTTTCCAGGACCCACTTTTCGAAGTAGTCAAAAAGCACGAAAGATGTTCTGGTAAAAGAGATTTTCTTTTCGAGGAAAATTTTGACGCAGAGGGGGTTTCCCCCCTTTTAGCCCCCGAGGGAGGGTCGGGCCTTGCCGAGGCGAGGCCGACCCTTCCTTGTTGACTAAACTTTGCGTGGGTGCGGGGTATATGAACAACTTGGAAACATCTTAAGGGTAGAAGCGACGTAGCTGTTGGATGTTCCAAGCGTTGCCGTAGACCTCGCCTTGACTGTTGGCCAGCTTGTACGTTCCGGGCTTCAGACATTTGGCGATGATGAACGGCCCCTCCCAGGGGGGCGTGAGCTTGTGCCTCCCTCGGGCATCTTGCCGCAGCCGAAGCACCAGGTCGCCCACCTGGAGATCTCGGGGTCGGACCCCTCGGGCGTGGTAGCGCCGCAGGGACTGCTGGTACCGCGCCGAGTGTAGTAAGGCCCTGTCCCGAGCCTCGTCCAGCTGGTCCAGCGAGTCTTCTCGGCTTGCTTGGTTACTTTCGTCGTTGTAGGCCCTCGTCCTCGGGGAGCCGTATTCCAGGTCCGTGGGCAAGACGGCCTCGGCCCCGTAGACCAGGAAGAAAGGCGTGAAACCCGTGGCTCGGCTCGGCGTCGTCCTCAGGCTCCAGACCACCGAGGGGAGTTCCTTCATCCACCGCTTGCCGAACTTGTTGAGGTTGTTGTAAATTCGAGGCTTGAGCCCCTGTAGGATCATGCCATTGGCACGTTCTACTTGCCCATTTGACATGGGGTGAGCTACGGCGGCCCAGTCCACCCGGATGCTGTGATCGTTGCAAAAATCCAAGAATTTTTTGCCGGTGAACTGGGTGCCATTGTCGGTGATGATGGAGTTCGGGACCCCGAAGCGATGGATGATGTTGGTGAAGAACGCCACCGCCTGCTCGGATCTGATGCTGTTCAGGGGTCGGACCTTGATCCACTTGGAGAATTTGTCGATGGCGACCAGCAGGTGCGTGTAGCCCCCGGGCGCCTTCTGCAAAGGGCCGACGAGGTCCAGACCCCACACAGCGAAGGGCCAGGTGATGGGTATCGTTTGCAGAGCCTGAGCGGGCAGGTGGGTTTGCTTCGCATAGAATTGGCACCCTTCGCAGGCGCGGACAATTCTAGTGGCGTCAGCCACCGCCGTCGGCCAATAGAAGCCTTGGCGGAAAGCGTTCCCGACGAGGGTTCGGGGTGCTGCATGATGGCCGCAAGCCCCCGAGTGTATTTCCCGCAGGAGTTCCTGACCTTCGGCGATGGGAATGCATCGCTGGAGGATGCCCGAGGGGCTTCGGTGGTAGAGCTCCTTCTCATCGCCCAGCAAGACGAACGACTTGGCGCGTCGCGCTACCCGCCGAGCCTCGGCTCGGTCGAGGGGCAGTTCTCCTTGGCGGAGATATTGCAGGTACGGGGTTTGCCAATATTGATCTGGCACGACCCCGTTCTGCTCCTCCTCGATGCGCAGCGCTTCGTCCTCGGGCTCCGAGGGTTCCTCGGGTTGAGCCGAGGATGGCTCGGGCTGGGCCGAGGTCACCTCGGGCGAGGCCGAGGTTGCCTTGGGCTCGGGCGCGTCGCCTATCTTGACGGAGGGTTGGTGCAGATCCCGGGAGAAGACGTCCGGGGGAACCGTCGTTCGCCCCGAGGCTATCTTCGCCAGCTCGTCCGCAGTCTCGTTGTAGCGCCGGGCGATGTGGTTAAGCTCGAGCCCGTAGAACTTGTCTTCCAGGCGTCGAACCTCCTCACAGTAGGCCTCCATCTTCGGGTCGCGGCAGAGGGAGTTCTTCATGACTTGGTCGATGACGAGCTGCGAGTCGCCGCGTGCATCGAGGCGTCGGACCCCTAGCTCGATGGCGATTCGCAATCCGTTGATCAGAGCCTCGTACTCAGCCACATTGTTGGACGCCGGGAAATGGAGGCGGAGCACGTAGCGCAGGTGTTTCCCGAGGGGCGAGACGAAGAGCAGGCCCGCGCCAGCTCCCGTCTTCATCAGCGACCCGTCGAAAAACATGGTCCAGAGCTCTGGTTGGATCGGAGCCGTTGGCAACTGGGTATCGACCCATTCGGCTACGAAATCCGCCAGTACCTGGGACTTGATGGCCTTCCGAGGGGCGAACGAGATTGCCTCGCCCATGATTTCCACCGCCCACTTCGCGATCCGTCCCGAGGCTTCTCGGCACTGGATGATCTCCCCCAGGGGGAAGGATGACACCACAGTCACCGGATGGGACTCGAAGTAATGTCGCAGCTTTCGCCTCGTCAGGATCACTGCATATAGCAGCTTCTGGACTTGTGGGTAGCGGATCTTGGTCTCGGACAGCACTTCGCTGACGAAGTAAACTGGCCTCTGAATGGGCAAAGCATGCCCCTCTTCATGCCTTTCGACCACGATCGCGGCGCTGACCACCTGAGTGGTTGCGGCGACGTAGACCAAGAGGGTTTCTCCATCAGCTGGGGGTACCAAGACGGGCGCCCTGGTGAGGAGCGTCTTCAGGTTCCCGAGGGCTTCCTCGGCCTCGGGAGTCCAAGTGAAGCACTCGGCCTTCCTTAAGAGACGGTACAGGGGCAGGCCTCTTTCGCCGAGGCGCGAGATGAAACGGCTCAAGGCCGCGAGGCATCCCATGACCCTCTGTACGCCTTTTAAGTCCTTGATGGGCCCCATGTTCGTGATGGCCGCGATCTTCTCCGGGTTGGCTTCGATGCCCCGCTCGGAGACGATGAATCCCAAAAGCATGCCCCGGGGCACCCCGAAGACGCACTTCTCGGGATTGAGCTTGACGCCCTTCGCCTTGAGACACCGGAATGTCAGTTCGAGGTCGGAGAGAAGGTCGGAGGCTTTCCTCGTCTTGACTACGATGTCATCGACGTAGGCCTCGACCGTGCGACTGATGTGTTCGCCGAACACATGGTTCATGCACCGCTGGTACGTTGCACCCGCGTTCCTCAAACCGAACGGCATTGTGACATAACAGTACATGCCGAAGGGCGTGATGAAAGAAGTCGCGAGCTGGTCGGACTCTTTCATCTTGATTTGATGATACCCTGAGTAGGCATCGAGGAAAGACAGGGTTTCGCACCCTGCAGTAGAGTCCACGATTTGATCGATGCGAGGTAGAGGGTAGGGGACTTTCGGACATGCTTTGTTGAGACCGGTGTAGTCTACACACATCCGCCATTTCCCCCCTTTTTTCCTCACAAGCACAGGGTTGGCAAGCCATTCGGGATGGAATACCTCTTTGATGAACCCTGCTGCCATCAGCTTGTGGACTTCCTCGCCTATCACCCTGCGCCTTTCCTCGTCGAATCCCCGCAGAGGCTGTCTGACCGGTCGGGCCCCGGCCCGAATATCCAGCGAGTGCTCGGCGACATCCCTCGGTATGCCGGGCATGTCCGAGGGACTCCACGCAAAGACGTCGGCGTTTGCGCGGAGAAAGTCGACGAGCACTGCTTCCTATTTGGGGTCGAGCCCGGATCCGATCCGAATCTGCTTGGAGGTGTCGCCACTGGGGTCGAGGGGGACGGCCTTAACCGTCTCCGCTGGCTCGAAGTTGCCGGCATGTCGCTTCACGTCCGGCACCTCTCGGGAGAGGCTTTCCAGGTCGGCAATGAGGGCCTCGGACTCGGCGAGGACCTCGGCGTACTCCACGCACTCCACATCGCATTCGAATGCGTGTTTGTACGTGGGGCCGACGGTGATGACCCCGTTGGGGCCCGGCATCTTGAGCTTCAGGTAGGTGTAGTTGGGGATGGCCATGAACTTCGCGTAGCATGGCCTTCCCAACACTGCGTGGTAGGTTCCTCGGAACCCGACCACCTCGAACGTCAAAGTCTCCCTTCGGAAGTTGGAGGGTGTTCCGAAGCAGACAGGGAGGTCGATCTGCCCGAGGGGCTGGACGCGCTTCCCAGGGATGATCCCATGGAAGGGCGCAGCGCCTGCTCGGACGGATGACAGACCGACGCGCAGGAGCCTGAGGGTCTCGACGTAGATGATGTTGAGGCAGCTGCCCCCATCCATCAAGACCTTGGTGAGCCTGACGTCGCCGATGACGGGGTCGACGACGAGCGGGTACTTCCCCGGGCTCGGCACGTGGTCGGGGTGGTCGTCCCGGTCGAAGGTGATGGGCTTGTCGGACCAGTCTAGGTAGACTGGCGCCGCCACCTTCACCGAGCAGACCTCCCGACGCTCTTGCTTACGATGCCGAGCCGAGGCATTCGCCGCATGCCCTCCGTAGATCATGAAGCAGTCGCGGACCTCTGGGAACTCTCCTGCTTGGCGATCCTCCCTTTTGTCGTCGTCGTGAGCCCTGCCACCCTCTGCGGGTGGCCCGGCCCTGTGGAAGTGGCGCCGAAGCATGACGCACTCCTTGAGGGTGTGCTTGACGGGCCCCTGATGGTAGGGGCACGTCTCCTTGAGTGCCTTGTCGAAGAGGTTAGCACCTCCGGGGGGCTTCCGAGGGTTCTTGTGCTCGGCGGCGGCGACAAGGTCTGCATCGGGAACGTCGCGTTTCGCTTGCGACTTCCTCCTGCCTTTCTTCTTGGCGCCGCGCGGAGTAGACGCCTCGGGAGCATCTTCCGACGGGCGGCCCTGGGGCTGCTTGTCCTTTCGGAAGATGGCCTCTACCGCCTCCTGGCCGGAGGCGAACTTGGTGGCGATGTCCATCAGCTCGCTCGCCCTGGTGGGGGTCTTGCGACCCAACTTGCTCACCAGGTCACGGCAGGTGGTGCCGGCAAGGAACGCGCCGATGACATCGGAGTCGGTGATGTTGGGCAGCTCGGTGCGCTGCTTCGAGAACCGCCGGATGTAGTCCCGGAGAGACTCTCCCGGCAGTTGCCGACAGCTTCGGAGGTCCCAGGAATTCCCCGGGCGCACGTACGTGCCCTGGAAGTTGCCGGCGAAAGCCTGGACCAGATCTTCCCAGTTGGAAATCTGCCCCGGAGGCAGGTGCTCCAACCAAGCGCGAGCGGTGTCGGAGAGAAACAGGGGGAGGTTGCGGATGATGAGGTTGTCGTCGTCCGTCCCACCCAGTTGACAGGCCAGGCGGTAGTCCGCGAGCCACAATTCCGGTCTCGTTTCCCCCGAGTACTTTGTGATAGTAGTCGGGGGTCGGAATCGGGGCGGAAACGGCGCCCGCCGAATGGCTCGGCTAAAGACCTGCGGACCGGGTGGTTCGGGCGAGGGACTCCGATCCTCCCCGCTGTCGTAGCGTCCCCCATGCCTGGGGTGATAACCTCGGCGCACCCTCTCGTCGAGGCGGGCCCGACGGTCGCGATGAGGGTGCTCGTCGCCGAGGTGGCCTGGGGCCGCAGGCGCGGTGTTGCGCGTGCGTCCGGTGAAGACCGAGGCTTCCCGCGTGAGTCGGGAAGTCGCGGCACGAGGTTCCGAGGGGTACCCCTGCCTTCGAGAGGCAGAGCTCTCGGCCCGCCGGGCCGCAGCGTCTTCCAGGAGATGCTTGAGCTCTCCCTGGATTCGCCGACCCTCGGTGGTTGATGACTCCGGCATCGCGCGGAGGAGCATCGCTGCGGCGGCCAGGTCCTGACCGGTTCCGCCGGATGCGGGTGGCGGTCTGTCCCTGGCATCGTTGGCGATGCGGTGCTGGAGACCTTGGGGCAGGTGACGTATTCCTCCGGCCGGGGGCTGGCTCGCCCATACCTGCCTGATGTTCTGGCGGATTGCCTCGAGCGCTCCTGCTCCTCCATCGAGCTCGGCCTGCGCCCCGCGGACTTGCTTGAGCTGTGGGTCGTGACCCCCCGCCGGAACGGGGACCACAGCTAGCTCCCGCGGGATGTCGGCGCGAGGCGCTGGCCTAGGGGGATCACCATCCTCCGGCATGCCGAGACAGCCGCCTCCGGAGGGATCCCCTAGCTCGACGTGGAAACATTCGTGGCTCGGGCCGCAGTCCTTGTCACCAAGGCTGCGGCTGTCGTCGGAACAGTCGGAGAGGCAGTAGTCACATGCGGTCATGAAGTCCCGCATGGCACTAGGGTTGCCAGATCCGGAGAAATCCCAGCAGATGCTGGGGTCGTCATCTTCCTCGGACCCAGAGGGTCCGTAGGTCGATACACCCGTCAATCGGTCCCAAGGCGACCGCACACGAAACCCCAGAGAGGTTGCACTCGCCTCAACGTGAGCGTCCACCAAAGCGAGATCGCTAGGCAGGTTGAGGTCGAGTCGAAATGACGAAAGATGGGGAGCAGTTGGTACCTTTTTGTCGACGAGGAGCGACGAAGTCATGTCGGGGGCTGATCGCGCCGTCGTCTTGGGTACGAGGGCGACGTCCTGCAGGCCCTTCGCGAGCGTGCTGGCGTCGTCCACCTGCTCGGAGTCGACGTGTTGCGGGGGGATGGCGCTCGCCTTTGCCTCGAACGCGAGGGCGACACTTGGCGTGTCCTCCGTTGGGGCGCCGGGGATGTCGATTTGCTCGACAGCCGTCGGAGCGCGGCCCCCCTCTCGGCCTTGGTTGCCCCGCCTCCTCCTTCGATGGCGAGGGAGAGGACGGAGCGAGCTCGAAAGTTGTCCTTCCCCCACGCGGGAAAGGCGTCGTCGATTCCGCCGCCGGCGGGCGGGCTGTCTGCCACCATTGTCGCTGTCGCGCGGCGGTGGAAGGAGTATCATGTCGTAGCCGCTGTCGAGAGACATGAACTCGAGGCTCCCGAAACGGAGCACCGTCCCGGGTTGGAGAGGTCGTTGGAGACTGCCCATCTGGAGCTTGACGGGAAACTGCTCGTCAACACGCAGCGTGCCCCTACCTGGCGCGCCAATTGTCGGCGTTCCGAGACCGGGGGGTCCCCGAGCCGACGAGTGAGTGTGCCGCGTGCCCCAGCCCAGATGGGTCGAGCGGGTGGGCGAGCGCGAAGGGGGGAGAGAGAGAGCGAGAGGTCGGTGGCCGGAGCCGGGTCGTGAGGGAGTCGGAGAATTCCCGCGGCCTTCGTGTTCGTCCCGCGCCCAGGTCGGGTGCGCTTGCAGTAGGGGGTTACAAGCGTCCGCGCGAGGTGAGGGGAGCGAGCGGCCCCGAGAGAGCGCCTGCCCCTGCCCTTCGTCCCCGCGAGGCCAACCTTTTTTAAGAAGGCCCTGGTCCTTCCTTTTATAGTCGTAAGGAGAGGATCCAGGTGTACAAAATGGGGGTGTAGCAAGGTGCTACGTGTCTAGCGAGGGAGAGCTAGCGCCCTAAGTACATGCCCAGGTGGCAGCCGGAGAGATCTTGGCACCCTGTTGGTGTGGCGTCGTGGCTGTTGGAGGAGTAACGGAGCCGGACGGAGGGACAGCTGTCGGAGCAGCTGTGCTCTTGCTGACGTCTCCCTGCTTTCGTAAGGGAGCTGAGAGTCGCCGTCATCATGGTCTAGTGAGGCGCCATCATTGCCTATCTGGCGGAGCTGGCCAGATGGGACGCCGGTCTTGTTCTCTGTGACCCGAGTCGGTTCAGGGCAGGGTGATGATGACGCTTCCCGTTGACGTGGCGGTCTTGTGTCCTAGGTCGGGCGGCGTGGAGGCTCCTCCGAAGTCGAGGTCGAGTCCGTCCTGCATGACAGAGGCCGAGCCCGAACTCCTGGGTCGGGCGAGGCGGAGGTCGTTCGGCAGAGGCCGAGGCGGAGTCCGAGCCCTGGGTCGGGCGAGGCGGAGTTCGTCGTCTTCCGGGGCCTTAGCCCGAGTCCGAGCCCTGGGTCGGGCGGAGCGGAGTTCGCCGTCTTCCGAGGCCTTAGCCCGAGTCCGAGCCCTGGGTCGGGCGGAGCGGAGTTCGCCGTCTTCCGGGGCCTTAGCCCGAGTCCGAGCCCTGGGTCGGGCGGAGCGGAGTTCGCCGTCTTCCGGGGCCTTAGCCCGAGTCCGAGCCCTGGGTCGGGCGGAGCGGAGTTCGCCGTCTTCCGGGACCTTAGCCCGAGTCTGAGCCCTGGGTTGGGCGGAGCGGAGTTCGTCGTCTTCCGGGACCTTAGCCCGAGTCCGAGCCCCGGGTCGGACAGAGCCCCCCATGGCACCTCTGGCGAAGTCTGGTCGCCCGTCGGTCTTACCTTTTGCGTTGAACGCCCCGGTGACTTGGTCGGTTGGCGCGGTGATTTAGTCAGGGTTACTTCTTATCGAAGGCGGGGCCTCGGGCGAGCCGGTGATGCGTCTGCCGTGAAAGAGGAGGCCTCAGGCGAGACGGAGTCATCTTAGGGTCGGCTGCCCTCGCCCGAGGCTAGGCTCGGGCGTGGCGTGATCGAGTCGCTCGTATGGACTGATCCCTGACTTAATCAAACCCATCAGGCCTCTGCAGCTTTATGCTGATGGGGGTTACCAGCTGAGAATTAGGCGTCTTGAGGGTACCCCTAATTATGGTCCCCGACAATTTTACTCAAATGTTGGTAGTGCATATGTTTAATAAGTAAGGGGGAGTTCTGATAGTGTGTTTTTTCTCCTTAACACCCTACTGTCCCTTGACATCATCCTATGTTCTTGCTTGAATATGGTTTTGGTGTTTGATGTCAAAGGGGGAGAATTGGTGCATTAAAGCTTATCTCAACCTGAGAGGAAAGCTTATCCTAAGGGGTGATGTGTTAGTTTGAGCATTGTTAGTGTGTTATTGATAATTCTTATCACATGCCTTTTGCAGTATTATATGTGTTGCATCATATGGACTAGTGTTTCCGCTGCTAAGAATTATTTGGCATCTATAGTGTTTATTCTGTAATAGATATTCATGTGGTTAATGGTGCTTTAAGATTGCTTTAAAATTGGTATCTTAGTTTAAATTGGTATCTTAATGGTGAATAGTGGTAGGTTGATATTCCTGTGATATATCCACTCAATTGAATGGTGTTTAACTCTGATTCTGTGCATTTGTGTGTTATACGCATCATGGTTTGATTCTTGACACAATGCATCCCAAAAAGTGCTAAGGTGTAGAAATGTTTCGAATTGCCTAAGTATGTGCAAACTGGCGTATGAGGTCAAAATTATGTTTTTGAAGTAAGCACATATTTATGGGGAGCATTCTACAAACTTAGAATTCAAAACTTGTGCTTCAAATCTTATTCTTATGTAAGCTTTAATTGTGTTGCCATCAATCACCAAAAAAGGGGGAGATTGAAAGCTCTCTTGTGAGTTTTGGTGTTTGGATGACAACTCAATTAAAGGACTAACAAGTGTACTAAGTGTTGAACAAGTGCTTAATGTAAAGCTAACATGGTTCAGCACAAGTGAATAAGTGTGATGGTCCAAGGACTAGATTATGGATACATAATGGACATCACAAGTAAGATGGACATTGTATAAAGTGAGACTCAGGTGCGTAGCTCGGAGACAACTGATCAAGCCAAGGACAGAGGCAAGAAGAGCTTCGAGGTACCAAGTGCACGGGAGAAGGTCAAAGAGGCTGAGGAACCCAAAGCCTAGGGTGAAGAAGAAGACTTGCAAAGTCAAGGGTGATCGAGTTGAGAACAGCTACGACACATCAAGGATCACTACACAAGGACGTGACTTACAACCAATGAGGAAATGTCTATAGTTATGTGGTGTAAGTCGTAAGGCTCAAGACCAAGCTCTAAGAAGGAGATCGAGGTCACTGAGACGAGAACAAATGTCAAAAACAGAACTAGAAGCAGCCCAAAAGAGCTAAGTGCACTCTAATCTTTAGTTTGGGTTGTTCCTATGTTTGGATACATTCTATATGACCTTTGCAGGGTGTTGGAACTTCGACATATCAATCTAGATCAAGTCAAGCTAACTTGAGGTTTTGGAGTTCCACATTAAATATCAAAACGTGCCAAATGCTAAAAATTGGGTAAAGTGCAAATAAAGGCATGAGGTATGTTTCCAGACCTAATACATTGTTTTTGAGTACTAACATGATTTGTTTGAGTACTGGAAATAGAAAGAAAAGAAGAAGAAAAGAAAAGGAAAAGTGTTGGCTATGAGCAGCCAACTTCAGCTCGGCTTGGCACACCGGACTGTCCGGTGGTGCACCGGACAGTGTCCGGTGCGCCAGGCTGAACTCTGGTGAACAGGCCGCTCTCGGGAGAAGTCGGCGGCGTACGGCTATAATTCACCGGACTGTCCGGTGGTGCACCGGACTGTCCGGTGAGCCAACGGTCGGCTGGGCCAACGGTCGGCCGCGCAATCCGCGCGTGATGCGTGGCCGAGCCAACGGTCAGATGGGGGCACCGGACTGTCCGGTGTGCACTGGACAGTGTCTGGTGCGCCAACGGCTCCAAGACTGCAACGGTTGCCTGCGCCAATTTTGGAAGGAAATCAGGCACCGAATAGTGTCCGGTGGTGCACCGGACTGTCCGGTACGCCACCCAACTGAAGGCAAGATTTGCCTTCCTGGATTGCTTCCAACGGCTCCTAGGCCCCTTGTGCCTATAAAAGGGACCCCTAGGCGCCTCAAGCAATACACAAGAGCAGCCAACAAGTGTAGACATCACTCGAATCAATTCTCACTCTCCCTCTTGTGTGTATCTCTCTAGTTTGCATAGAAGGCAAAGCTATAAGCCTTTAGAGAGTGGAGAAGTGCTGCTAAGAGCAAGAGCAAGGTCTTGAGCGTACCGTTACTCTGCCGGGGTGCTGTCAAAAAGTTTGTAAGCAGCCGCGGTTTTGTTGTAACCCAACTCAACATAGTGAAAGGCTCTATCTGTCATACTGACAGATCTGAGCAAACGAAGGAAGGAGTTGAAACAGACTCCAAGCCCAGGTGTGGCTAACTCCAACGAGGACTAGGCAAGCATTTCAGGCTTAGCCGAACCTCGGGATAAATCCTTGCGTCTGTGTGCTCTGTTCCGTATTGTATTCTGACTCTCTGTCTTACTCGCTTTTATATCTGCACTTCACTGCTTACTTGTGGTACTAGCTGTCCTTGAAGTGCAGGATATTCTTAAGACAGGAACTTAAATTCCACTGCAACCTACTCGAAGGGTTCTTCACTCCACTGCGATCCTGTCTTCGAAATGCACATTAGTTAGACCTATCACGTGTTCTCCCTTTAGAAGCTTGTGAAGGTTCTTCATCCCCACATGTGCTAAGCGGCGATGCCACAGCCAGCCCATGCTAGTCTTAGCAATTAAGCATGCATCTAGACCGGCCTCCTCTTTTGCAAAATCAACTAAATAAAGTTTGTCGTCTAGTACACCCTTAAAAGCTAATGAACCATCACTTCTTCTAAAGACAGACACATCTACATTTGTGAATAAACAATTATATCCCATATTGCATAATTGACTAACGGATAACAAATTATATCCAAGCGACTCAACTAAGAACACATTAGAAATAGAGTGCTCGGATGAAATAGCAATTTTTCCTAACCCTTTCACCTTGCCTTGGTTCCCATCACCGAATATTATTGAATCTTGGGGATCCTTGTTCTTGACGTAGGAAGAGAACATCCTCTTTTCCCCCATCATGTGGTTTGTGCATCCGTTGTCGATAATCCAGCTTGTACCCCCGGATGCATAAACCTGCAAGGCAAATTTAGTCTTGGGTCTTAGGTACCCAACTCTTGTTGGGTCCTACAAGGTTAGTGACAATATCCTTAGGTACCCAAATGCAGGTTTTATCTCCCTTGCATTTTGCCCCTAATTTCCTGGCAATCACCTTTCTATCCTTTCTACAAATTGCAAAGGAAGCATTGCAAGCATGATAAATTGTAGAAGGTTCATTAATCTTCCTAGGAACATGAGCAACATTTCTCCTAGGCATATGATGAATGACATTTCTCCTAGACATATCTCTACCATGCATATAGGAAGAACTAGAAGCAATCATAGCATGAGAATTAAAAGCATCATAACTTTTATTAACATTCCTAGATTGTCTCCTATCATGATACATGAAAGCATGGTTCTTTTGAGCACTATTAGCCATAGGGGCCTTCCCTTTCTCCTTGGTGGAGATGGAAGCCTTATGGCTTGTTAAGTTCTTGACTTCCCTCTTGAAGCCAAGACCATCCTTAATTGAGGGGTGTCTACCAATCATGTAGGCATCCCTTGCAAACTTTATTTTATCAATTTCACTCTTGCTAGTCTTAAGTTGGTCATTAAGACTAGCCAATTCATCATTCAATTTAGAAATTGAAACTAGGTGTTCATTACAAGCATCAACATCAAAATCTTTACACCTATTACAAATTGTAACATGTTCTACACAAGATGTTGATTTATTTGCTATTTCTAACTTGGCATTCAAATCATCATTTATGCTCTTTAAGCTAGAAATAGAGTCATGGCATGTAGACAATTCACTAGAAAGCATTTCATTCCTTTTAATTTCTAAAGCAAGGGATTTTTGTGCCTCTACTAACTTATCATGTTCTTCATACAAAAGATCCTCTTGCTTTTCTAATAACCTATTCTTATCATTCAAGGCATCAATTAATTCATTAATTTTATCAACCTTGGTTCTATCTAGGCCCTTGAATAAACATGAATAATCTATTTCATCATCATCACTAGACTCATCCTCACTTGAAGAAGCATAAGTAGTATTCCGAGTACATACCTTCTTCTCCTTCGCCATGAGGCATGTGTGACGCTCGTTGGGGAAGAGGGCCGATTTGTTGAAGGCGGTGGCGGCGAGTCCTTCATTGTCGGAGTCGGAAGAGGAGCAATCCGAATCCCACTCCTTTCCAAGATGTGCCTCGCCCTTGGCCTTCTTGTAATTCTTCTTCTTTTCCCTCTTGTTCCCTTGTTCCTGGTCACTATCATTATCGGGACAATTAGCGATAAAATGACTAATCTTACCACATTTGAAGCATGAGCGCTTCCCCTTCGTCTTGGTCCTTTTGGGATGCTCCTTGTGTCCCTTTAGCGCCGTCTTGAAGCGCTTAATGATGAGGACCATCTCTTCCTCATTTAGCCCCGCCGCCTCAACTTGCACCACCTTGCTAGGTAGCGCCTCCTTGCTCCTCGTTGCTTTGAGAGCAATAGTTTGAGGCTCTTGGATTGGACCATTCAGTGCATCATCCACGTATCTAGCTTCCTTGATCATCATCCGCCCGCTTATGAATTTTCCAAGTATCTCCTCGGGCGTCATCTTTGTGTACCTAGGATTCTCACGAATATTGTTCACAAGATGAGGATCAAGGACAGTAAAGGACCTTAGCATTAGGCGGACGACGTCGTGGTCCGTCCATCGCGTGCTTCCATAACTCCTTATTTTGTTGACGAGGGTCTTGAGCCTGTTGTACGTTTGGGTTGGCTCCTCCCCCCTTATCATCGCGAATCTCCCGAGTTCGCCCTCCACCAACTCCATCTTGGTGAGCATGGTGACGTCGTTCCCCTCATGAGAGATCTTGAGGGTGTCCTAGATCTAGGGATGAAAGTGGTAATCCGAACTGTTAGAACAAATTTAATATTTTAAAATAGATATATATAAAATTTGATGTTGACCTTTTCTTATGTTATCAAGCACATTAGTACAAATGTGAATAAAATATTATACAAGTTGTTTTATGTATTATTTGCTCCCTACAACACAAAAGGTTGAAAAAATTACCGAATTTGTTTCTGAATCCATACCGAAGTTTATATCTATTATTTGAGAAAATATAGGATGAATTTGAGGTTTACCTTTTATGAATCTTAACAAGCTGGATGTTAAAAACAAGAATACAAATTTGTATTGTATATTGTATATCCTATTTATTCACAATCAAAGAAAAAACTAATTACCGAAAAATACCGTTTCCGACCGTTTTCATCCCTACCTAGATCTGCTTGGCATTGTCCAAGCCGCTCACCTTATGGTACTCATCCCTGCACAAAGAGGCTAACAACACAGTAGTAGCTTGTGCATTTTTATGAATCTGTTCATTGATAAACATAGGACTATCCGAGCTATCAAATTTCATTCCACTCTCTACTATCTCCCATATGCTAGGATGGAGAGAGAACAAGTGACTACGCATTTTGTGGCTCCAAAATCCGTAGTCCTCTCCATCAAAGTGAGGAGGTTTACCAAGTGGAATGGAGAGCAAATGAGCATTTGTACTTTGCGGAATACGAGAGTAATTGAAAGAAAAGTTCGAATTGACCGTTTTCTTTTTCTCGTAGTTGTAGTCTTCCTTTTGGGAAGAAGAGGAATCGTCGCTGTCGTCGTAGTAGACGTCTCCTTGATGCGCCTCGTCTTCTTCTTCTTCCCATCTTTTCGTTTGTGGCCCGAGCCCGAGTCAGTGGGCTTGTCGTCTTTCGGCTCATTGACGAAGGACTCCTTCTCCTTATCATTGATCACAATCCCCTTGCCCTTAGGATCCATCTCTTCGGGCGATTAGTCCCTTCGTGAAGAGAACGGCTCTGATACCAATTGAGAGCACCTAGACGGGGGTGAATAGGTGATCCTGTGAAACTTGAAAACTTAATGCCACAAAACTTGATTAGGAGTTAGCACAATAATGCCAAGTGTCTAGAGAGGAGTCTTAGCAAAACAGAATAACCACAAAGAGATCAATACAGAGATGGCACAGTGGTTTATCCCGTGGTTCGGCCAAGTCCAACGCTTGCCTACTCCATGTTGTGGCGTCCCAACGGACGAGGGTTGCAATCAACCCCTCTCAAGCGGTCCAAAGACCAACTTGAATACCACGGTGTTTTGCTTGCTTTAATATATCCCGCTTGCGAGGAATCTCCACAACTTGGAGTCTCTCGTCCTTACAAAGATGTTCACAAAGAAGCACGGAGCAAGGGAGGGATGAGCAACTCACACAAGACACAAAGATCACAGCAAATACGCACACACAAGACCTAGACTTGAGCTCAAAAGACTATCACGAGATTCTCACTAGAACGGTGCTCAAATCACTAAGAATGTCGAACAAGTGCGCAAGAATGAAGTGTGAGTGATCAATAATGCTCTAAGGATGCTTGGTGTGCTCCTCCATGCGCCTAGGGGTCCCTTTTATAGCCCCAAGGCAGCTAGGAGTCGTTGAGAGCATTCCAGGAAGGCAATTCTTGCCTTCTGTCGCCTGGTGCACCGGACAGTCCGGTGCACCACCGGACACTGTCCGGTGCGGATTTCTTTCCTGATTTGGTGATGCTGACCGTTGAAGATTCAGAGCCGCTGGCGCACCGGACACTGTCCGGTGCACACCGGACAGTCCGGTGCCCCCTTCTAGCCGTTGGCTCGGCCACGTGTCCCACGCGGATCGCACGACCGACCATTGGCCCGGCCGATCGTTGGCTCACCGGACAGTCCGGTGCACCACCGGACAGTCCGGTGAATTATAGCCGTACGCCGTCAATTACTTCTCGAGAGTGACGACTTCGCCTGTGAACGGCTCACCGGACAGTCCGGTGCACCACCGGACAGTCCGGTGATTTATAGCCGTACACCGCCGTCGAAGTCCCAAGAACAGCAAGTTCGCCAGAGCCAGCCTGGCGCACCGGACACTGTCCGGTGCACCACCGGACAGTCCGGTGCACCCAGACTAAGCAGACTTTGGCTGAACAAAGTCATCTCTTTTCCAATTTGGTTTCTCCTGTTTCTAGCACTTAGACACAATACATTAGTTCTTAAAACAATGTACTAAGTCTAGAAACATACCTTTAGACTTGATTTGCATTTGTCCATCACTTTGCACAGATTAACTCTTAAGTACTTGTGTTGACACTTCAATCACCAAAATACTTAGAAATGGCCCAAGGGCACATTTCCCTTTCAGGCCCACCTCCACGCAGTGAGGCAGGAGCCCGGGGAAACTCTTCGGACCTTCATATCCTGCTTCACCAAGGTACGAGGCACCATACCTCGTATTTCCGATGCTTCTATCATCACGGCTTTCCGCCAGGGAGTATGTGATGAGAAGATGCTGGAGAAGTTAGCTACGCACGACGTGGAAACTGTCTCCACTCTCTTCACTCTGGCCGACAAGTGTGCCAGAGCCGCCGAGGGCCGTGCATGGCACTCGGCGCCACAGACCGAAGTTGCCCAGACAGGGGGCTCCGATGCCGTTATCCAGGACGGCAAAAAGAAGAAGAAGAAAAATCGCGGCCGCGAGAAGCCGCATTCTGCCGCGCTGGTCGTTGCAGCTGCGACTGGGGGCCGGAACGAGCGCAACAAGCGCCCACGGCCGCAGAGGGGTAACAGTGGCTCATGCCTTGTACACCCCAACAGTCGCCACGGAATTTCGTGAGATCATCGAGCTCGTGAAGCGCGTCAGCGAGCGGCGCGAGCAGTCTTCTAGGGACGGCTCCCCACCTCGTTGTTGACCTGGCAAGGAAAGGGTCGACGACGGCGAGGTGGCCGCGGCTGAACGAGACCTCGAGTATCAGTCACCTGAGGGGGACCTGAAGGATGTTTTCACCGGAGGCTCTGACTCCGGTGACGACAGCTAGACGGACCACCGGGGGGACCCCATACTCCCTGGTCTACGGGGCCAAAGGCTGCCTTCCCCCGAAAACCCTTCTGGACTCTCCACGGGTCCAGTTTTTTTGATGGGTCTATGCAGGAGTGGCTACAGTGTAAGGACGTGGACTCCATCGACGAACTCAGATGTCAAGCGGCGACCCGAAATGCACGTTACAACCAGGCGCCCAGTCGCTACTAACGGTTCGTGCATACTAGGGAACCCAGGGTCGGGACCTAGCCCTAAGGCGAGTACTGAACCAAGAAGGGTTCCGCACACTCTCCCCCAGCTGGGAAGGACCCGTCAAGGTGATGGAAATGTGCCAACCCGGGGGTAACCACCTTGCTACAACTGGAGTGCCTCTTCCCAACCCTTGGAGCATGGAGCATCTCCGTAAGTTCTACCCATAGGAGCAAGTCTGAGGGGTTGAGTTTTTCTCCCTTTTGTAACTAGGTAATGCATACATATACGCCAGCCCGGTGAGGTCCGCCTGTAAGACACGGGTGACGCCTAAGAGGGGGGGGTGAATTAGGACTTCTAAAACTTTTACTAAACTAGGCCACAATTAAATCCCTAGAGCAAAACCTATGCAAATAATCAAACTAGAATGTGCAAACTAGGTTTTGTCTAAGTGTTGCTATCTCTACCGCAAAGGCTAAGTTTCAATCTACACTAAATAAGTATGAATACAAGATTGAAACTTAAATGCTCAATATAGATGCGGAAACTTAAAGAGCAAAGTAGAGAAGCAAACTCTCGTGGATGACGCCGGTATTTTTACCGAGGTATCCGGAACCACGCAAGGTCCCGACTAATCCTCGTTGGTGCCCTTACGCAAAGGGAAGCCCATGCGAGGGCCAAGCACCACGGTCGAGTAACTCCGTAGAGAGCCATGGGCCTTCTCCACACGCAAGTGGTGCTCCGCTTCTGGCTCCTCTCGGACGCTCCCCGCCGTCTCCACTATAGAGCTTCCGGCCGAAACGCCACGGGCCTCGTTCCCTTCAGTACACGGTGGCGGCCGTGACACAAACGTGGTTGTCACCATCTCGCAAGACTCTCGCCCCACTCGGTACAATTACAACGGCTCACTCAAGAGCTGAGGGGTTGTGTGGTTTGTCTAAACTCACTCAACTAACTAGGGTTCACCTAGAGCAAGCGCTAATGCGGTCTAACTAACCTAAGCACTTCGCAAAGCACCTACGCTAATCACCGAGTGATTCTATTAAGCACTTGGGTGTTTGAGCTCTTGGAAATATGCACTATATGCCTTGGTATGTTGCTTGGGCTCCCACACCTTCAAATGGCCGATTGGGTGAAGTATATATAGGCCCCAACTCAATTCTGGCCGTTGGAGAAAAGCTGCAGTTCTCTACGGCACACCGGACAGTCCGGTGGTGCACCGGACAGTCCGATGGTGCACCGAACAGCGCACTGTAGCCTGTCCGGTGCGCCTAGCTGTTGCTCTGTCAGAGTAGGTGACCGTTGGCGCCGCATGCTTTTCCACACCGTACAGTCTGGTGCTCACACCGGACAGTCTGGTGGTCTTCTCTCCGAGTGCCACCTGGAACTAGCCGTTGGGCTGGAGTTCCATAGTGCACCAGACAGTCCGGCGTGTGGGCACCGGACAGTCCGGTGCACCTTGCACAGACAGTCCACAGCAGCACACTTGGACTTTTCTTGGATCTTCTTAATGTCTTCTTTTGAGGTGTTACTTTCCTCAATTCCTTAGTCCAAGTACATCTTGCATCCTGTGAACTACAAACACAAACACTAGAAAACTTATTAGTTCACGGATTGTGTTGTTCATCAAACACCAAAACTCAATTAGCCAAATGGCCTGGGGTCCATTTTCCTTACAATCTCCCCCTTTTCGTGATTGATGACAACACAACCAAAGCAAGCAAATAATATAAGTATTTGAATGAAAATATGCAATCTACTTGCTAGGATGCATGATTGTCCCCACAATGTGAAATTATGGACTTAAGCCTCCCCCTAACTCCATAATTCACTTACTTCTTATTTTCAGACCAAATAACCAAAACCACTTGAAAAACCAATTGTAGATATAAGATTTTAAAATTTATGGTGTTTGGTGTTTGATATAGTTTTCATTGCTTTGGTCCCTAAACTTCTCCCCCTTTGGCATCAACCACCGAAAAGGAAGACATTAAAAGCATGTAGGAAGTAAATAAAAGCTTGTCCTCAAAAGATTACTCCCCCTAAGTGAATGTTCTCCTTTAGAAAGAGTTTTCTCCCCCTTTAGAGTTGAAGAAAAGCTCCCCCTGACAGAGATTTTAGGAAAAAGCATGTGAAAATTAGAGGTGCAAGACATGATTTGAAAAGACTAACTTCCCTTATGCATAGGTAACAGAATATGAGTTAACTACTTATGCATTTTTAGCAACATGGAAGTATATGATATGAAATATAGTCTAATCAAATATTGAAGAAGACATGTAAATGATACTAGATGTAGTCTCAAAAGATACCGATTGAAATTCAATGGCGAGCTTGAGAGACATGAGAGTTCTTGGAGATTTTGCAGTGGAAGATTGTTGTCTTTCTCCGGGGACCTCATTTTCCTTACAATGAGACTATCACATGAAATAGACTTGAAAAGGTGTTAGTCTCAAAGTATTAGATTATAGAGTAACCTCCCCCTGAAGGTGTGCATACAAGTTTTGAATACTTATAGGAGACATGCACTTTGATTTGATATCAAGAGGGGCAAATTATCTATAATCCGAACTTTGGCACATATAAGTTAAATGATACAACGTGTACAAATTAAAATTTTCAATTGATGCATCATTTACTATGGAGTGATATAGAAGCTATGTGTCGTGCTTAAGTAAACATTTTAAACCATGTAGGTTTGCTTAAGTGTATGAGTTGAAAACAAGCAATCCTACCATATGATTCACCTAGTATGCATAATTTAAAACAAAGGTAAATAACAAATGTAATACTAGGCAAGAAAGGTAAACTAGATACAGGGTAAATAGATATGCATATCTAAAAACAAGGAATACAATAAATCTAGTTACCTTAGTCATGGGTGGAAAATTTGGGTCCAAAATTTTTACTAACCCACTTGGCAAGTAAACTTGATCCAATATGATATATCCCATGATATACATCCAAATTTTCCAAGTCTCCAAATTTCCCGAAGACCTTCGGTCTACTCACTTCCCTTTCAGGATCCAAACCTTCTTGGTGCTTTTCATGATTGAAATTATTTCCTTTGGCACACAGATGCATTTGGCCCCTTTTCCTTTGTTGGCTTGCTTGTTGGCCTTGATTGCTATCACCTTTCCATTCTTTTTCTTCTTGATCAAATATGGTGTAGCATCCTTTTTATTCACCTTTTTGATGTAGGTGTTGGAGATTTTGCTTGATGGCTTTTGCTTGAGCTTTTGCCTTTGTTTATCCCTGGTCATCGCCTTGCATTGAAAAGACTTGTGGCCTTCCATGTGGCATAGCCTACAAATCACAGTTTCTCCCTCTACAGGCTTGTTCACTCCCGCAGTGGTGTTATCCTGTGGAGGTCGGATTTGTTTGGCTTTGCCTTTCTTGTCATACAAAGCCTTGCCAAGGCGAGCCACTTCTTGCTTTAATTGTTCATTTTCCTTTGTAACTTCATCCGAACATGTCTGTACAACAATATTCTCAACAACGACTTGGTTGCAGGGGTTAGAATCATCAATTAAATCAAAGTAGGAAGTAGAAGCATCTTTCTTAATTATTTCAGGTATTTCAACTAAAGATGCTGCTGGGGTGCTACCAATGTTTTCTAGCTTAGTAGTTAGCTCATTATTGTGTATGCTAAGAATTTCCATTTTCTCTAGCAAATTTTCAATAGCTTCTTGGGAGCTAGCTAACTTAGTCTTAAGTTTTTCATTCTTTTTAATAAGGCTATCATCAGTAGCAGTAGATGGAGCACTAGATTCTAATAGCTCAATTTTAGTTGATAACTCACTATTTAAGTTTGCAAAAGTTTCAAAATTTTCTATCAAACCTTTGTAATCATTTTGAGAGTTAACCAACTTATTTTTCAAGGTTTTAAGTTGAGCTTTTTGTTTAGTGCAAACATCCTGAAAAAATTCAACGGCTTCCACAAGCTCATCTATGGAGGGCTTTCCCTCACCTTCATCATCACTACTGCTACCATCACTAAAGGATGGAATGCTTTTGTTACCTCTTGCCATAAGGCATTTGTGTGATGAGCGTGATGAGGACCGGTGACTGCGCGTCCTTGGAGGTTCATCTTCACTTGAAGAATCATCCCAAGTTCTAACACTTGTTAGCGCCTTGCCTTTGCTCCTCTACATTTTGGGTTTGGCCATATTTGGACAGTTGTCCCTGAAGTGGCCCTTCTCCCCACATGCGAAGCATCCTCTCTTCCTTTGCTTTTTCCTGTCAATGTTAAAGAGAAGATCTTCGACCTGCAAGGGCACACCCATTAGATTAATCTTGCAGATCATCCTCATTACCTTTCCGACACGTTGGATTGTTTCTTCGTCCTCGGAGGATGATGTGCAGGTTGATTATCTTCATCATCATCACTTTCTTCCTCTTCCTCTTCTTCACTTGAGGAATTTGGAGTGGGAGCCTTTTTTTTGCCCTTCCCTTCATCACATGCAAAAGCATATGGTCTTAAGGAAGTTGGCTCCTCTCTCCGACACATTTTTCGCGACATCTCAAAGGCCGCAATTTTCCCAATCACAATGGTCGGGGTCATGTTGCTCAAGTCCTCGATGTTGTGAAGGATGGTGATGATGCTCCCATATCTTTGTTGTGGTAGCAGGGAGATAATCTTCCTCACAATGTCCGCATCACCTAGCTTATTAATGCCAATAGAATTGAGCTCATTGATAATTAGATTCAAACGAGAATACATGTCTCTAACAAGCTCATCATCTTTCATAGCAAAAGAATTATACTCATTTAAGATTAGGCAATGTTTTTGCTCACGGACATTGGATGTGCCGTCATGGAGCTCATGCAATTTTAGCCAAATCTCATTAGCAGTTTTCAAGGTAAATACTTGATTAAAAATATCCATGCTAAGAGATTCATACAAGCAATTTTTGGCTCTAGCATTTAAATGAATTTCTTTTTCTCACTTGTGGTGGGTTTCTCGGGATTCTTGAGGGGTTTCATCCCATCACGAGTGACTCTCCAAACATCTAGATCAACGGCCTCTAGGTAACAAGCCATTCTAGCACTATAATATGGGAAGTTAGTGCCGTCGAAGTGTGGTGGCCTATGGGTATCCATCCCTTCCTCTAAAAAACGTCGGCTCTTTTAGTGGTGAAGCTAAAGCGTTTCAAATGAGCCAAACCGGGCTCTGATACCACTTGTAGGACACGGGTGACGCCTAAGAGGGGGGGTGAATTAGGACTTCTAAAACTTTTACTAAACTAGGCCACAATTAAATCCCTAGAGCAAAACCTATGCAAATAATCAAACTAGAATGTGCAAACTAAGTTTTGTCTAAGTGTTGCTATCTCTACCGCAAAGGCTAAGTTTCAATCTACACTAAATAAGTATGAATACAAGATTGAAACTTAAATGCTCAATATAGATGCGGAAACTTAAAGAGCAAAGTAGAGAAGCAAACTCTCGTGAATGACGCCGGTATTTTTACCGAGGTATTCGGAACCACGCAAGGTCCCGACTAATCCTCGTTGGTGCCCCTACGCAAAGGGAAGCCCACGCGAGGGCCAAGCACCATGGTCGAGTAACTCCATAGAGAGCCGCGGGCCTTCTCCACGCGCAAGTGGTGCTCCGCTTCTGGCTCCTCTCGGACGCTCCCCGCCGTCTCCACTATAGAGCTTCCGGCCGAAACGCCGCGGGCCTCGTTCCCTTCGGTACACGGTGGTGGCCATGACACAAACGCGGTTGTCACGGTCTCGCAAGACTCTCGCCCCACTCGGTACAATTACAACGGCTCACTCAAGAGTCAAGGGGTTGTGTGGTTTGTCTAAACTCACTCAACTAACTAGGGTTCACCTAGAGCAAGCACTAATGCGGTCTAACTAACCTATGCACTTCGCAAAGCACCTACGCTAATCACCGAGTGATTCTATTAAGCACTTGGGTGTTTGAGCTCTTGGAAATATGCACTATATGCCTTGGTATGTTGCTTGGGCTCCCACACCTTCAAATGGCCAGTTGGGTGAAGTATATATAGGCCCAAACTCAATTCTAGCCGTTGGAGAAAAGCTGCAGTTCTCTGCGGCACACCGAACAGTCCGGTGGTGCACCGGACAACGCACTGTAGCCTATCTGGTGCGCCTAGCCGTTGCTCTGTCAGAGCAGGTGACCGTTGGTGCCACAGGCTTTTCCACACCGGACAGTCTGGTGCTCACACCGGACAGTCCGGTGGTGTTCTCTCTGAGTGCCACCTGGAACTAGTCGTTGGGCTGGAGTTCCATAGTGCACCGGACAGTCCGGCGTGTGGGCACCGGACAGTCCGGTGTGCCATCGGACAGTCCGGTGCGCCTCGCACAGATAGTCCACAGCAGCACACTTGGACTTTTCTTGGATCTTCTTAATGTCTTCTTTTGAGGTGTTGCTTTCCTCAATTCCTTAGTCCAAGTACATCTTGCATCCTGTGAACTACAAACACAAACACTAGAAAACTTATTAGTTCACGGATTGTGTTGTTTATCAAATGCCAAAACTCAATTAGCCAAATGGCCCGGGGTCCATTTTCCTTACACCGCCCTCATAAGCCCGGCCTGTTGGTTTGCACCCATGCATGTCAAAGTTATAAAGAGAAGATCTACCCCCTCAGACGTGCTTCTATGATAATTTTTATCCTCCTGCTCCATGGTCTTACCCTGCAGTTTCCAGATATTAATTTTTATCTAACCCACCTATACAGTTCCCATCCCGTCTGACATGAAGACATTAGAATTAAATAGTCAGGCTTGCAGTTTAGGACCCCTCTGCGAAAGCAGGCGGGTCCGACAGCCCGAGGGCCGGTTCTAAAGAACGGGAGCCCGTTCCATGGGGTGGTCCGGAGCTGTGTGACCGCTTAGTGAGAGCACCTAGAGGGGGGGGGGGTGAATAGGTGATCCTGTAAAAACTTAAACTTAAAGCCACAAAAACTTGTTTAAGTGTTAGCACAATAATGCCAAGTGGCTAGAGAGGAGTCTTAACAAAACACAATAACCACAAGAGATCAACACAGAGATGGCACAGTGGTTTATCCCGTGGTTCGGCCAAGACCAACGCTTGCCTACTCCACGTTGTGGCGTCCCAACGGACGAGGGTTGCAATCAACCCCTCTCAAGCGGTCCAAAGACCCACTTGAATACCACGGTGTTTTGCTTTGCTTTACTATATCTCGATCGCGAGGAATCTCCACAACTTGGAGCGTCTCGCCCTTACACTTTGATGTTCACAAAGAAGCACAGAGTAAGGGAGGGATGAGCAACGCACACAAGACACAAAATCAAAGCGACAACACGCACACAAGTCGCAACAAGAGCTCACAACACAACCCGACGAGTTCACAACTCAAATAGAGCTCTAGATGCTATCACAAAGAATCAAATGCGCGGAATCGAGGTCTTGGTGCTTTAGAATGCTTGGGGAATGCTTGGTGTACTCCTCCATGCGCCTAGGGGCCCCTTTTATAGCCCTAAGGCAGCTAGGAGCCGTTGAGAGCAATCCAGGAAGGCAATTCTTGCCTTCTGTCGCCTGGCGCACCGGACAGTCCGGTGCACCACCGGACACTGTCCGGTGCGGATTTGTTTCCTTATTTGGCGAAGCCGACCGTTGCAGATTCAGAGCCATTGGCGCACCGAACACTGTCCGGTGCACACCGGACAGTCCGGTGCCCCAATGTGACCGTTGGCTCGGCCACACGTCACGCGCGGAAACCTCGGCCGACCGTTGGCCCGGCTGACCGTTGGCTCACCGGACAGTCCGGTGCACCACCGGACAGTCTGGTGATTTTTAGCTGTTCGCCGTTAATCACTTCCCGAGAGCGACGAGTTCGCCTGTGAATGGCTCACCGGACAGTCCGGTGCACCACCGGACAGTCCGGTGATTTATAGCCGTACACCGCCGTCGAAGTCCCGAGAGCAGCAAGTTCGCCAGAGCCAGCCTGGCGCACCGGACACTGTCTGGTGCACCACCGGACAGTCCGGTGCACCCAGACTGAGCAGACTTAGCTGAACAAAGCCATCTCTTTTCCAACTTGATTTTTCCTGTTTCCAGCACTTAGACACAATACATTAGTCCATAAAACAATGTACTAATTCTAGAAACATACCTTTACTTTTGATTTGCACTTTGTCCATCACTTGGGATACTTTAACACTTAAGCACTTGTGTTGGCACTCAATCACCAAAATACTTAGAAATGGCCCAAGGGCACATTTCCCTTTCAATCTCCCCCTTTTTGGTGATTTATGCCAACACAACATAAAGCAACTAGAACAAGTGCAATATCAATGCAAATGAAAACTCAAAATTGTTTTGATTCAAATTTGGCATATATGGATCACTCTTTGCCACCACTTGGTTTGTTTTTGCAAATCAAACTCAATTTCCTATCTCTAAGTCAACTTCACTTGTAGAGACATAAAGAGAGGTATTCCAAGAGAAATTGATCAAAGATTCAAAAACTCCCCCTTTTTCCCATAATCAAACATTCTCCCCACAGGAGACCAACTTTTGACAAAGAGAAACAACAAGAGAGTTTTGACAAACCAAAAGCTCTATTCTACTATTTTCAAAATTTCTCAAGTGGTAGCTGATCCATTTATTGCTTTGGCCTTATTTTCTCCCCCTTTGGCATCAAGCACCAAAACGGGATCAATCTTGGCCCTTAAACCTCATTGCCTCACCAAAATCTTCACATAAGAGTACAAAGGCAATAAGGACATGAAGATGAACTTGGAATTAGTTACCCTCTCATCGGAGTGCAGTGGAAGTCTTGCATGGTCCAAGTCCACCTTTTCCCTTTCAATCTACCTTTGAGACTAAATCAAGCAAACTCAAGCACAAGATTAGTCTCAAAGGGTCAAGTTATAGCACATCTCCCCCTAAATATGTGCATCACTTGCAAAAGGACGTGTGAGGTCCGGGGAGTGTTTGTACAACTTGAGCACCACAAGTAAACAACAAAATGCATCAGGAACATGATCAAAGGCATAAACACATGTATGCTATAAATCAATCCAAATTCCGCGAATCTAAGACATTTAGCTCACTACGCAGCCTGCAAAAGGTCTTCTCATCTAGAGGCTTGGTAAAGATATCGGCTAGCTGGTTCTCGGTGCTAATATAGAACACTTCGATATCTCCCTTTTGCTGGTTGTCTCTCAAAAAGTGATGCCGGATGTCAATGTGCTTTGTGCGGCTGTGCTCAACAGGATTTTCCGCTATGCGGATAGCACTCTCATTGTCACAAAGGAGTGGGACTTTGCTCAGATTGTAGCCAAAGTCCCAGAGGGTTTGCCTCATCCAAAGTAGTTGCACGCAACACTGTCCTGCGGCAACATACTCGGCCTCAGCGGTGGATAGGGCAACGGAAGTTTGTTTCTTAGAATTCCATGACACCAGGGACCTTCCTAAGAATTGGCACGTCCCCGATGTACTCTTCCTATCGACCTTACATCCAGCATAGTCGGAATCTGAATATCCAATCAAGGCAAAGGTAGACCCCTTTGGATACCAGATCCCGAAGCAAGGCGTAGCGACTACGTATCTAAGAATTCGCTTCACGACCACTAAGTGACACTCCCTTGGATCGGATTGAAATCTAGCACACATGCATACGCTAAGCATAATATCCGGTCTACTAGCACATAAATAAAGTAAAGACCCTATCATTGACCGGTATGCCTTTTGATCAACGGACTTACCTCCTTTGTTGAGGTCGGTGTTTCTGTCGGTTCCCATTGGAGTCTTGGCGGGCTTGGCGTCCTTCATCCCAAACCGCTTTAGCAAGTCTTGCGTGTACTTCGTTTGGGAGATGAAGGTGCCGTCCTTGAGTTGCTTCACTTGGAACCCAAGGAAGTAGTTCAACTCGCCCATCATCGACATCTCAAACTTTTGAGTCATTACCCTGCTAAACTCTTCACAGGACTTTTGGTTAGTAGAACCAAATATTATGTCATCGACATAAATTTGGCACACAAAAAGATCACCATCGCAAGTCTTAGTGAAAAGAGTTGGATTGGCTTTCCCAACCTTGAAAGCATTAGCAATTAAAAAGTCTCTAAGGCATTCATACCATGCTCTTGGGGCTTGCTTAAGTCCATAGAGCGCCTTAGAGAGCTTACACACGTGGTCGGGGTACCGTTCATCCTCGAAGCCAGGGGGTTGCTCCACGTACACCTCCTCCTTGATCGGCCCGTTGAGGAAAGCGCTCTTCACATCCATTTGGAACAACCTGAAAGAATGGTGAGCGGCATATGCTAGCAAAATACGAATTGATTCTAGCCTAGCCACAGGAGCGAAAGTCTCCTCAAAGTCCAAACCTGCGACTTGGGCATAACCTTTTGCCACAAGTCGAGCCTTGTTCCTCGTCACCACCCCGTGCTCATCCTGTTTGTTGCGGAACACCCACTTGGTTCCCACAACATTTTGCTTGGGACGAGGCACCAGTGTCCAAACTTCATTACGCTTGAAGTTGTTGAGCTCCTCCTACATGGCCAACACCCAGTCCGGATCTAGCAAGGCCTCTTCTACCCTGAAAGGCTCAATAGAAGAGACAAAGGAGTAATGCTCACAAAAATTAACTAATCTAGAACGAGTAGTTACTCCCTTGCTAATATCACCCAATATTTGGTCGACGGGATGATTCCTTTGAATCGTCGCTCGAACTTGGGTTGGAGGTGCCGATTGTGCTTCTTCTTCCATCACATGATCATCTTGTGCTCCCCCTTGATCACACGCCTCCTTTTGATGAGCCTGTTCATCGTCTTGAGTTGGGGGATGCACCATTGTTGAGGAAGAAGGTTGATCTTGCTCCAATTGTTCCTATGGTCGCACATCGCCATGGTGCGCATTGCGGCCGTTGAAACGTCTTCTTCATCTACATCATCAAGATCAACAACTTGCTCTCTTGGAGAGCCATTAGTCTCATCAAATACAACGTCGCTAGAGACTTCAACCAAACCCGATGATTTGTTGAAGACCCTATACGCCTTTGTATTTGAGTCATAACCTAATAAAAACCCTTCTACAGCTTTGGGAGCAAATTTAGAAGTTCTACCTTTCTTCACAAGAATATAACACTTGCTCCGAAATACACGAAAGTAAGACACATTGGGTTTGTTACCGGTTAGAAGCTCATACGAAGTCTTCTTGAGGAGGCGGTGAAGGTAGACCCGGTTGATGGTGTGGCAAGCCGTGTTCACGGCTTCCGACCAAAAGCGCTCGGGGGTCTTGAACTCTCCAAGCATCGTCCTCGCCATATTGATGAGCGTCCTGTTCTTCCTCTCTACCACACCATTTTGTTGTGGTGTGTAGGGAGCGGAGAATTCATGCTTGATCCCTTCCTCCTCAAGGTACTCCTCCACTTGAAGGTTCTTGAACTCGGACCTGTTGTCGCTCCTTATCTTTTTCACCTTGAGCTCAAACTCATTTTGAGCTCTCCTTAGGAAGCGCTTGAGGGTCCCTTGGGTTTCAGATTTATCCTGCAAAAAGAATACCCAAGTGAAGCGAGAAAAATCATCAACTATAACAAGACCATACTTACTTCCTCCTATACTTAGATAGGCGATGGGTCCGAAGAGGTCCATATGAAGTAACTCCAAGGGTCTTGATGTTGTCATCACATTTTTGGCATGATGAGAGCTTCCCACATGTTTACCTGCTTGACAAGCTGCACAAGGTCTATCTTTTTCAAAATGCACATTAGTTAGACCTATCACGTGTTCTCCCTTTAGAAGCTTGTGAAGGTTCTTCATCCCCACATGTGCTAAGCGGCGATGCCACAGCCAGCCCATGCTAGTCTTAGCAATTAAGCATGCATCTAGACCGGCCTCCTCTTTTGCAAAATCAACTAAATAAAGTTTGTCGTCTGGTACACCCTTAAAAGCTAATGAACCATCACTTCTTCTAAAGACAGACACATCTACATTTGTGAATAAACAATTATATCCCATATTGCATAATTGACTAACGGATAACAAATTATATCCAAGCGACTCAACTAAGAACACATTAGAAATAGAGTGCTCGGATGAAATAGCAATTTTTCCTAACCCTTTCACCTTGCCTTGGTTCCCATCACCGAATATTATTGAATCTTGGGATCCTTGTTCTTGATGTAGGAAGAGAACATCCTCTTTTCCCCCGTCATGTGGTTTGTGCATCCGCTATCGATAATCCAGCTTGAGCCCCCGGATGCATAAACCTGCAAGGCAAATTTAGGCTTGGGTTTTAGGTACCCAACTCTTGTTGGGTCCTACAAGGTTAGTCACAATGGTCTTAGGGACCCAAATGCAAGTTTTATGTCCCTTGCATCTTGCCCCTAACTTCCTAGCTATTACCTTCTTATTCTTTCTACAAAGAGCAAAGGAAGCATTGCAAGTATGAAAAATTGTAGAAGGTTCATTAATTACTTTCCTAGGAACATGAACAATATTCTTTCTAGGCAAATCTCTACCATGCACAACATGGGAACTAGAAGCAGTCATAGCATATGAATCATAAGCATGTGAAACTACATTATTGCAATTTCTATCATGATGAACAATCCTAGAATATTTCCTATCATGGTATAAGAAAGCATGGTTCTTTTGAATACTATTTGCCATAGGGGCCTTCCCTTTCTCCTTGATGGAGATGGGAGCCTTATGACATGTCAAGTTCTTGGCTTTCCTCTTGAAGCCAAGTCCATCCTTAATTGAGGGGTGTCTACCAATCGTGTAGGCATCCCTTGCAAATTTTAGCTTATCGAATTCACTTTTGCTAATCTTAAGTTGGGCATTAAGACTAGCCACTTCATCATTCAATCTAAAAATTGAAGCTAGGTGTTTGCTACAAGCATCAATATTAAAATCTTTACACCTATTGCAAATTACAGCATTTTCTACACAAGATGTTGATTTACTAGCTATTTCTAACCTAGCATTCAAATCATCATTTATGCTCCTTAAGCTAGAAATTGTCTCATGGCAAGTAGATAGTTCACAAGAAAGCATTTCATTCCTTTTAACTTCTAAAGCATGAGATTTTTGTGCCTCTACAAATTTGTCATGTTCTTCATACAACAAATCCTCTTGCTTTTCTAATAATCTATTCTTATCATTCAAGGCATCAATTAATTCATTAATTTTATCAACCTTGGTTCTATCTAGGCCTTTGAATAAACATGAATAATCTATTTCATCATCATCACTAGACTCGTCCTCACTTGAAGAAGCATAAGTAGTATTTCGAGTACATACCTTCTTCTCCTTCGCCATGAGGCATGTGTGACGCTCGTTTGGGAAGAGGGCCGATTTGTTGAAGGCGGTGGCGGCGAGTCCTTCGTTGTCAGAGTCGGACGACGAACAATTCGAGTCCCACTCCTTGCCAAGGTGTGCCTCGCCCTTAGCCTTCTTGTAAGCTTTCTTCTTCTCCCTTTTGTTCCCTTGTTCCTAGTCACTATCATTATCGGGACAATTAGCGATAAAATGACCAATCTTACCACATTTGAAGCATGAGCGCTTCCCCTTTGTCTTGGTCTTGCTTGGCTGCCCCTTGCGACCCTTTAGCGCCGTCTTGAAGCGCTTGATGATGAGGGCCATCTCTTCATCATTAAGTCCCATCGCCTCAACTTGCGCCACCTTGTTAGGTAGCGTCTCCTTGCTTCTCGTTGCTTTGAGGGCAATGGTTTGAGGCTCATGGATTGGGCCATTTAGCGCATCATCCACATATCTCGCCTCCTTGATCATCATTCACCCGCTTACGAACTTCCTAAGAACTTCTTTGGGCGACATCTTGGTGTACCTAGGATTTTCACGAATATTGTTCACCAGATGTGGATCAAGTACAGTAAAGGACCTTAGCATTAGGCGAACGACGTCGTGGTCCGTCCATCGCGTGCTTCCGTAGCTCCTTATTTTATTGATGAGGGTCTTGAGCCGGTTGTATGTTTGGGTTGGCTCCTCTCCCCTTATCATTGCAAATCTTCCAAGCTCGCCCTCCACCAACTCCATTTTGGTGAGCATGGTGACGTCGTTCCCCTCATGTGAGATCCTGAGGGTGTCCCAGATCTGCTTGACATTGTCTAAGCCGCTCACCTTATTGTACTCTTCCCTGCACAAAGATGCTAAAAGGACAGTTGTAGCTTGTGCATTTCTATGGATTTGTTCATTTATAAACATGGGACTATCCGAGCTATCAAATTTCATTCCACTCTCTACAATCTCCCATATGCTTGGATGGAGAGAGAATAAGTGACTACGCATTTTGTGACTCCAAAATCCGTAGTCCTCCCCATCAAAGTGTGGAGGTTTGCCAAGTGGAATGGAGAGTAAATGAGCATTGGTACTTTGCGGAATACGGGAATAATCAAAGGAAAAGTTTGAATTAATCGTCTTCCTTCTCTCGTAGTCGTTGTCGTCGTCCTTTTGGGAAGAAGTGGACTCGTCGCTGTCGTCGTAGTAGACGATCTCCTTGATGCGCCTCGTCTTCTTCTTCGCATCTTTTCGTTTGTGGCCCGAGCCCGAGTCGGTAGGCTTGTCCTCCTTCGGCTCGTTGACGAAGGACTCATTCTCCTTTTCATTGATCACAATTCCCTTCCCCTTAGGATCCATCTCTTCGGGCGATTAGTCCCTTTCTTGAAGAGAACGACTCTGATACCAATTGAGAGCACCTAGAGGGGGGGTGAATAGGTGATCCTATAAAAACTTAAACTTAAAGCCACAAAAACTTGTTTAAGTGTTAGCACAATAATGCCAAGTGGCTAGAGAGGAGTCTTAACAAAACACAATAACCACAAGAGATCAACACAGAGATGGCATAGTGGTTTATCCCGTGGTTCGGCCAAGACCAACGCTTGCCTACTCCACGTTGTGGCGTCCCAACGGATGAGGGTTGCAATCAACCCCTCTCAAGCGGTCCAAAGACCCACTTGAATACCACGGTGTTTTGCTTTGCTTTACTATATCCTGATCGCAAGGAATCTCCACAACTTGGAGCCTCTCGCCCTTACACTTTGATGTTCACAAAGAAGCACGGAGTAAGGGAGGGATGAGCAACGCACACAAGACACAAAATCAAAGCGACAACACGCACACAAGTCGCAACAAGAGCTCACAACACAACCTGATGAGTTCACAACTCAAATAGAGCTCTAGATGCTATCACAAAGAATCAAATGCGCGGAATCGAGGTCTTGGTGCTTTAGAATGCTTGGGGAATGCTTGGTGTACTCCTCCATGCGCCTAGGGGCCCCTTTTATAGCCCCAAGGCAGCTAGGAGCCGTTGAGAGCAATCCAGGAAGGCAATTCTTGCCTTCTGTCGCCTGGCACACCAGACAGTCCGGTGCACCACCGGACACTGTCCGGTGCGGATTTGTTTCCTTATTTGGCGAAGCCGACCGTTGCAGATTCAGAGCCATTGGCGCACCGAACACTGTCCGGTGCACACCGGACAGTCCGGTGCCCCAATGTGACCGTTGGCTCGGTCACACGTCACGCGCGGAAACCTCGGCCGACCGTTGGCCCGGCTGACCGTTGGCTCACCGGACAGTCCGGTGCACCACCGGACAGTCCGGTGATTTTTAGCTGTTCGCCGTTAATCACTTCCCGAGAGCGACGAGTTCGCCTGTGAATGGCTCACCGGACAGTCCGGTGCACCACCGGACAGTCCGGTGATTTATAGCCGTACACCGCCGTTGAAGTCCCGAGAGCAGCAAGTTCGCCAGAGCCAGCCTGGCGCACCGGACACTGTCCGGTGCACCCAGACTCAGCAGACTTTGGCTGAACAAAGCCATCTCTTTTCCAACTTGATTTTTCCTGTTTCCAGCACTTAGACACAATACATTAGTCCATAAAACAATGTACTAAGTCTAGAAACATACCTTTACTTTTGATTTGCACTTTGTCCATCACTTGGGATACTTTAACACTTAAGCACTTGTGTTGGCACTCAATCACCAAAATACTTAGAAATGGCCCAAGGGCACATTTCCCTTTCACTTAGCCTGGTTCCGTACCCAAAGCCTGCACACTCCACCACTCTGTGATGGGTACCCTATTATTTGGAGCTATAGTCCTGTGGGTCCGACAACCTGGGGTTCGGTTCTAGAGAATGGACACTTGTCTTCTGGGGTGGTCCGGAGCAGTGTAGCTGCTTAGCCTAGTCCCATACCATAAGCCTGCACGCTCCACCACTCTGCGACGGGTGTCCTAGTATCTGGTACCGCAGTCCAGGGGGTCCGGACACACAACTTGGCTTCCCAGACTAAATCCTGCAAGTCCCGTGCATGTATCAAAGGATGGCTAATGTCAGACGATGGGTCCTATGGGTGTGCTACTAACGCTCCCTAGTCGAAGCTGTGTTCAGGTCCAGGTCCCAGTCGAGGATGCCTCCTGGGGGCCATTGCCAACTCTTTTAGGTATGCTGGTATCCAGCCTCGACATGTCGAGCCTACACCCCAGGGGGGCCAGGTACTTGGGAGGAGTCGGCAGCGCCACACACAACAGGGACAAATAGCATGCAGATAAGTGCTAATACTGCTCGGTAAATAGTACTCAAAAAGTACCTTACAAAAACAAAGTTATTACATCCGCCTTCAAGCGGGGCCCTAGCCTTATGTTTACAGGTATGACCTACTCGACATTAGTAGGGTCACGTTGGGAGTGCGCGGCCGCCATCTCCACGGCGTACGACGTCTTGTACAACCTCCTGGGTGGCGTCTTCAGCGGCCGGGCCAGCGGTCACCATTGGAGGTGGCACTTAAGCCATCAAAGCCAAAGTGATGGAGCCATAGCACGACTCACTGCTTACCTCATGGAGTTGAAGCTCACGCGGGGGATGGAGCCACAGCTCAGCCCGCTTTCTACCTTCACAAGGCTGGTGAACATCCTTCCTCCGAATGCTGGAGGAAGAAGCGAGAAGAAGCGTTGCCCCATGGTTGGCTTGCCAGCGGCGGTGACCACCTCAACGCGTGTGCCATAGCGAAGATGCCCTCGCCCTCGTCTTCCTACGGGGGTGACGATGAGGCCGTTGCGGCATCGCCGGGGCGCGGCCAGTCCATGGAGACGGGCCATCAGTTCATGCGGGAGATGGAGCCGCAGCCCAGCTCACTCTCCACCCCCACAAGGCTAATGAACATCCTTGAACCCAGGCACCGACGGATGAGCACAAACTCCCCGACGGCGAGATAGCCGAAGGGGATGCCGTCAGTACGAATCCTTCCACCGAACGCCGGCGCACTCCATCCAAGCAGACAACACACCATGTCGAGCATCCACTCAGTCTAGACACACTCAAGGTGGACTTACAAGGCCATAGCGAACTATGGCGACGCAAAGCAGAGACCTTGAAGGCAAAGGGGCGCAGAGAGCTCGGAGGCGAAAGGGCACAACGAGTGGGAGAGAAGCGAAGGCATGGCTGCTACTCGAGGGATGAACCCCTTTTTAAAGGCAGACTACCTCGCTTGCGCCCCGAAACGCCATGGGAAGTCTCCCCTGATGCACACCGGTGTACCCAACCTATGACGCGGGGGCCCAGCCCCACAAGTCATACAGTTGGTGCGCCAGTCTCCGTGTGCGAAGAAGGCGAACCACCGTGTGAGGAGCGAACCGCCACGCCTCTTTGTCCCCACCGAAAGCAGCGGTCCAGCCCCTGACACGGGGGCCCGGGCCCACGAGTCATTCTCCTTGGGCGTCGGTCTCCGTGTGCGAAGAAGGCGAACCGTCGCGCGAGGAGCAAACTGCCACGCCTCTTCGTCCTCACCGAAACCAGTGGTCCAGCCCCTGACACAGGGGCCTGGGCCCACGAGTCATTCTCCTTGGGCGTCAGTCTCCGTGTGCGAAGAAGGCGAACCACCGCGCGAGGAGCGAACTGCCGCGCCTCTTCGTCCCCACCAAAACCAACAGCCCAATCTCTGACACGGGGGCCCGAGCCCATGGGTCATCCTCCTTGGGCGCCGGCTCCTAGGTGCAGAAAAGTCAAACCGCTGCTCGCGCCAGTACTGCAAATTTTTAAACCAACGCAGCGGTATCAAGGCACCTCGCGTGTGGGTCGGCAAAACCATCAAGTATGGCGGCCACGGGTCAAGTCGGCAGCGACGACAGAAACGACAATTGGTGTGACCGATGACAGGCTGACAGCGCAAGCGCGCCGAGTTAATGCGGCGCGTAGAGGTGGTGCCCCAGTCACAGGTCATGCCAAGCTGACACAAGGTACAAGTTTTGGCCCCACCTGCAGGCTCGCATCCTCCCCCGAGGTAGGCCCAGGGGTCACTGTCAGTACCATGAAAGAGGGGTACCCCTTACTACAGCATAAAGACGCGGTGCCCACTCGACTATCTCTAGTCGCATGGTGAACAGCACCCGACTCTGCCACATGGATGGCCCTAGGGTCGCCATGTGGCCAGAGAAAACGATACGCTCCAAGATGCCAACAGTGGGTCCAGACCCCCATGGGAAAGTGTCGGACCCCTATATGTGAAGGCTGGACCTCCGAAGCAAGGTCCAGGACCCCCGCGAGTGCAACCCCGACCTCCGGGTCGGGTCCCGGACCCCTCTACGTGGGATCCGGACTACCCACAGCTGGGTCCTAGGACTCTAGGGCAGAGAATACCCAGGCCTTGCTCAGGCAGGGGTCCGGTGCCGACATGTGTCCAGGCCCAGCCTGGTGCGGACCTATCCGCATAACGCTACTGCTCCTCGCCCAGGCGGAGACCCGATGCTGCCACATGGCCTACCATGCGTGACGTAAGCCAGCGGGTAGAGCCTGACGTAAGGCCTCTAGGCCGCGCTGTCTCTGCATTTATTGCAGAAAAGACGCGTCGCCTGACTATCGCGCTGATGGGTGATGTGCCCCTTCAGCATTTAATGTGCCCTGTCCATTCAGCTGGCAGGCGGCGTCTAGGCCATCCTGCAGGCGGCGTGCCTGTCCATTCCATTGCCAAACAGTACGCCCATGCTGCGGAGTGCACTGTGCACATCCATCATCACTCGTACGTTGTCAAGGAAGCTTCCCCTGCACGCCAATACTACACAGATCGCGGATATCAAGACGCAAGAAGATTGCTCCAACGATGAACATTAGTTGCTCCAAATATTACATTCGTTATGTTCCTAGGCCCACATGTCGGGGCTCAGCACCCTTGTATGTGCCCCCCTTTGAACTATAAAAGGCCGGGGAGGCATGCACAACACACTGACAGATCCAGACACACATAGACCCAACTCAGGCTCACAAGTTCATACAAGCTCTCAAGCTCAATACATCACACAATGGAGCAGGGTATTACGCTCCGGCGGCCTGAACCACTCTAAATCCTTGTGTGTTCTTGTGATTCATTCATCGCTTAGCAGATAGGCAAAACGCTTAGGCCCCTCCTCATCTTAGAACTTAGGGCGGGTGCATTCCGCCACCCGGCCGGAGATTTTCCTCTCCGACAGGCAATATCAACATTTTTTTATTAGTATTGGTATGTTTAGTTGTGTAACACATTGAAGAAACATAGAAGTGAGCGTGTTGTCTGAAATAAAATCTCGTACCTGTTCTAGAAGTAGATGCAATCTTTTCAAATTAACTCTACATTAGATATCCTTCTAATAGAATTTTGTAGTAGATGGAAGAGAGTAAACACCCTTCATTATTTAAGAATGAACTGGTCAGAAGATGTTTCATCGATGTCGAGGAGTGTCAGTTAACTCAACCTGATATATTCATTGATGATACCTGATCCTTTAGGAGCTATATCACTTGATAAGCAAGCTCTGTCTGTTCCAAGTGTTTCAGCGACCTGTTCGATTTGAGCCAAATTATAAGTTGCTAATTTTTTAGAAGAAAGGATAATAAATTTTTAAGTCGTTATATGTAGTAGTTAAATGGCAAACAAATCAAGTTTAGCTAAGAACTAAGAGAGAGTCGCCAAAGTAAAATCAAATATTCTCTGGTGGGCTAGTGGACATAGGTTTCTGGCATTCACTTATTCTACACGGATTAACGTAAGGAGAACAGTGAGAGTAGCTACTGCTTTCCCTATCATACGACCATGCTCCTTTTCGATCTCTCATTTATTTCACCTGCATGTTCTTTTTCCTTCGAGTGAGCAGCGACAATAGGCCAGCACCTGGGACCGAATCAAACTGAAAGGTGAAGAGCTGTTGTCCTACCGATGTTGGGATTTGGCTAGAATAACTAGCGATGCATTTTTTGAGTAATTGAAGAACTTTTCTGAAATCGACTTGTGCAATGTCAGTGCTGGGATTTGGCCAGAATAATTAGCGTTGCAACTTCGAGTAATTAAAGAACCATTTTGAGTTGCACAACAAAGAAACCAGCAAGTAAAAAAGCATACTATTTTGCAGGACCGGGGGATGGGACTTTGCATATCGGCCCTGCACATATCATCGAGGCTGCCTAGGCAAGTAAAAAAGAAACTATGCAGCGAGGGAGACGACCGGGACCAGGAGCGCCGCTGATATCATCGGACGAAAAAAGGTCTAGAACCACGGCCGATGGAGGCTGCCTAGACTTACACATGGGAGGTGGCCAGGTCACTGCGAGTGCAGCAGGTCCGAGCTCTAAGGAGATTTAAGGGAAAAACCTATATCCTGTCTATCTTCGTTATCCCAACTCGATAGAGCCATGGGAGCTCTCTAGCACCTGCCCCGTTGTAGCTTGACCATGCAAATCCGAATTAGGCGGACCTACTCTCGTCGCAGTTAGGGAGAAGAGCATGGTCAAGGGAGACATTAACGACGACGAAGATCAAGAAGTTGAAAAACCCTAGTTACCAGTACACGCTATGGTTGAAGAAAAGGCCATGACGTATTGGACGAACCTGCACCAACTGTGGAGACGGGCGGAGCACACGAGGAGAGAGGACGCACGGCCGGTGGTTCCCAGTGTCGCATTCGCTGGAGATGCCAGGTCTTGAGAGGTCCTTTTGGGGAGACAACGAAGGCAAAAGGTCATTCGGGGAGACGACGAAGGCGAGCTGTAATTACTGGAAGGCTCTAGACGTAGACAGACCAAGAAGAAATTGTATCCGTTGGTCAAACATCGTGTGCACATATTTTTTTTAGCCAACGTGGACGCATGGGTGAGAGCGTTTGCGTCCCGCTTTATATAGTAGTAACTAGTCACTGGCGCGCGCCCTGCACGCGTTAGAATTTTTTTCTAATTTGATTACTGCAGATGTTATATGTTTATATGAAATAGAGTTATCTGAGTTGTGATTAGAGTCAATATTTTTGTTCACTACATAGAATTAGGCTGTTATATTTACATAAATTGGTTTCAAAGAGCTGAGTAGGTCATCATATATAATTATACATATGTTGCAAAATAGACATTCTGCAACTCAAAAGGTCGACGAAGATCTGAGTGAAACTTTAGTTCTCGGAGGATTTGATGTCCATTTCTTTTCCGATGCGTATCGTCCCTTGTTTGAACCTGTAAACGAATTTTAGAATTTAATAGTCAGCCTAGTATGTAATATATTCCATAGGAAAATATAAAATTTTTATTATTCTGAAATGCAGCTACAAAGAAACTGTGTTATATGGTTTTTAGTAACTAAGATTGGTAATGGAACTACGATATCGTAATAGGAAGGAAAATAATTCATATAGGAGAGTATGATGCGGAGCGTAACCTTTTAGGTGGCGATTCAATTGTATCTGCTGGTCCTTTTCCTTTGTTATTGGGTACTGTATCAAGCTGCATATATCGAAATTTCTTTATAAAGAAGCGGAAAATATGTAATGTCTTTTAACAAATTTAAATAGAACAATAGTAGAATATGGGACTCTATTGTAATAGATATATTTGATAAATTGAAATTGGTGTATTGATTGGAATAAAGAATATGATGACATTCTATTGAGTTATAATATTTGAACAAAACTATTCAAATGTACAGAAGATGGCGTGTAGTAGTAATAACAACACTTGCCATTCATCATGTGAATAAATTGGAAATGGTTGTGTGAAATAGCTATTGTTATTTGAAAGATAGGTAGGAATAAAGTAAGTAATGTCAAATTATTGAGCCATAAAATATAAACATAAGGCTTGTTTAGCATAGAAGGTAGATCAAAGCAAGTATATATAGTATTATAATAGTATATATATAGTAGTGAGGTATGTATATTGCATTATAAGGTGTATGATTTGTTTTTGCTCACTGAAACCTGGATGCTGGATGCGTTGTAAAACTTGTACAAAAATATGCATGCGTATGCAATGAAAGGAGGAACTGCATTGAATAGAAGAGTTATTTTCAATTATATATTGGTATCAGGTTTAAATAAGCTATGAAAATGTTAATTTGTATAAGATGAATAAACTATGTTAGACGTAATGCATGATGTATAATAAGATGACATTGCACAATACCCAAGTAAATGCAACGTAAGGATAATAATTGAGATTCTTTCACATAACACATTAACCAAGACATGGAAAGCAAAATGTTTGGATCTCTAACGGATAGATTTTATCTGATTATAAGAATCTAATATTGGTTGTAACAATGAATTGTTGTATAGTTTAGTAAGTTATGGTACGGTAGTCTAACTCTGTACATTTGACTGTGGTAGAACCAGTTGTTTTAAAATCTGTATTTATGGAACTTTTGAATATGTTAAGAAGTAAGTGTATGTAGTTTAGGCAGAAAATATAAGTATGATAGTTTAGTGGAATGAAATGGATCAAACCTGTGTGGTTCCCTTATCGCCATCATCTTTTTCTGGGCTATTGATATTACTCTTGTTTGCACTGTCAACATGGAACAGATATAAGTATTTTTAACTGTCAATACTCATTAAATCTTAAAATGAATAAAAGATAATTGAGTAAAAGAAATTGAGTACGCTTTCGGTGTGTTGTCAGTTTCGGAATATAGAAGCTTCCTTACTACCTGTAAAAATTAATGTACATAACATTTTAGTTTGAGCTAGTAATGTGTAAGAGATGGATTAATATAGCAGTATTGTGATTAAGAAGTATCATACAGTTGTAGGAGTTGTAGTAGATAATTTTTCCAAAGCTGTAGATGGAGAGTCTTCCAATAACATCGGTTTTGATTTGTTCTGAGGTGTTGATGGTCCTTGTTGATCAGAATTTCCTATTTGCATTGGTAAAGAACATTGTCTCCCATGTGCAGCAACAATAGAATTAATGCGGAACACGTTTGGACGATTGGTTTGTTGGAAAAGAGATTGATTGTCAATTGTGACTCTGAATGTAAAATTCAGAGATATGATTTGTGCTAGATCAGGTGGGATAGGAGACTGTTCAGTGACACTTCGTAAAACAATGTCACAGGATTTACCAACGATGTGCCTTGCTACAGTGTCAAAACAAAACATTTCTGCAATATCTGTTTCATCAGATGCCAGGAATTTGAGCTTGTATCTGGTGTACATAAGCTATTTGTTAAGGTATGACAGGGGATAAATTGCATGAATGAATTATAGATTCAATTTATGTGTAACAGTAAGCCATACAAAGGTTAATCAATATAGCTAAATTATTTTATGTAGAAACTTACTTAAATTTGTATCCATCCCAATTGCATGATTCACAGTGATAACTTGCAGTCTGAGGGATTGTTGCTTTATTGCATTTTGTGCAAGATGGAAACCACCATTTGTGTTCAGCTGGTATTTCTGCTATTGTGACAGTACATTCAAATCCTGTTTCTTGCATTTTAGAGATGTTTAAGTTAGTGAACTTTGAACATAGTAAGGCCAAAAATTTCTTAGAACGTACCGGGAAATCATATGGGTTAACTGTAAGAAGTTCATAGAGGGATTTATGTTCGACAATTGGCTTCGTTTCCATCGCTGGAGGATGTTGTAAATTTTGGGGAAGTTGTAACACAATTCTTTTTGTAGACTGGCTGTAGAAGATATAAATTATATTATTATTATTATTACATCTATTATTTTTTATGAGAAAGTGTTTGTGAATAGGTTTTGTTTAGATTCTGTGTACCTGGTAAGATAAGGTTCTATCTCTGGAATTGTTGGATTGAAGTACCATCTACAGGCAGGACCACCACTTAGGTAGACACCTAGTGTTTAACATAGCAAAATTGTCACATCACAAAAAGTTATAACAATTCAACATTAATGATTTTAAAAGTCTTTTGTATAGATAAATGTTTATGACCTTTGTAAAATTTTGGTAAGCACCCGACGAATAGCACAAGAATCGGTTTATTTGTATTTGCATCGTACACGTCATGAAGATTGAACATTATCGCCTGATCTGCCCATAAAGTGATCTTCATTGTTTTGTTGCTGTTTTTTTGTTGGTCATATTGTAAGGCAATTATTATTATATCACATAAAATTTGGGACTATAAGAAGAGTTGTGTAATACCTGAGATCTTCTATGATAATGGTCCTTGTCACTGTTGGTGTTAGTTGACTTCGGACATGCACAGGTGTCAGTTCATGAATTTCAGTTATGACACCAAGAACATCTGTAATCAATTTTGAAGATAAAATATATTAGATATTCTGTTAGTTTTAACAGGGTATAAAAAAATATATTTCAAGTTATATATCGTACCAACAAAGTTATTTGTAGTTTGAACATGAGGCTCAATTAGATCAAATGATGTTAGCCGATAAACATATAATGGAAATGTTGTTGGAGGGCTTGTGGCACGTTTTACTATGGTATGAAATGTGAATTGGATCATTTTGTCCCCATCCACTATTTTGAAAACAGTTTTTGCTGCGCACACTCTGAATCTGCTGATGTCATAAACTCCTCCTTCTTCAATATTTGTTGCTTTTTGTTCAGCTAAATTTCCAGGGATTTCAGCATAAATAGCATTACCCTGCCATGTTACCAATTTTGTTAGAAGCCTATTGTTGGTAATCATTATATGTTTGTGAAATCATATGCTTGTAAAAGAAATATATGAAGTCAAAATATTATGATTTTGTACCTCTCGATCAGAGAAAACCATATCAACATGTTGTAGTGGTCCACTATCAGTAGCACCTCGGAAAAGCCACTTTCTAGATACATGTACTTGAATCTTTGCATGTATCTTATGTGGTGCTAAATCAGGTAATAAAGTGTATTCCATTTTTCTATATTTAACAAACAAAGATGTCAATGTTATGAACGAACTGTTGAGTGTTGAAAATAGTGGTATATATGTAAGCGGAATGTAAAAATGCATGATTGGTGTAAGCAGTAGCACACAGAACGACGCAAGAATAATAAATTGCAGAAGAAATATCAGTATGTAGTGTAAAATAGGCATTTGAAAATAGTGAGCCGACAATGTTTGTAAAAAGAACTTGTAATTTTTTAAATTGAATATGATTATTAGAATAAACTTGTGTGTATGTCTTGGTATGACATGAATTGCATATAATGGGGTATGGTCTTCATAAACTTACCATAGTATGCATTACTAATACATATAATAGTAGATAGTGTACATGTAGTGAATATTTTAGGGTACTATGAAGCTGTAGCATCAACATTCATAGGTATGCGATTGAATATTTCCTTGTAAACTATGTTCCTTGTCTCATTGCTTGATCGACCATCTTCATCTTCAATTAAAATGTGCAAACCTGATTTTGAAGTTACTCGAGAAACAGCAACATAAAGCTGGCCATGAGTAAATACAGGCTTTTTGAGGTAGATGCCAACCTGTGAGAGTGTTTGTCCCTGACTTTTGTTGATTGTCATAGCATAACATATTTTTATAGGATATCGCCTTCTTTCGAGTACAAATGGATTTTTGTTTGTTTTAAGCACCAGACATATTCTGGGAATGAGAACTTTCTTTACAGCATGTATACCAGTTAAAATCTGAGCTTCCAAAACCATGTCTCCTAGAGCAGTTATGATAAGTCTTGTGCCATTGCATAAACCTTCAGATTGATTTAGATTTTGAAGCAATATAATCGGTACTCCTTCTTTAAGCAGCAGTTTGTGTTGCGGAAAGTTGTTACTATTTATTGAATTTAGAAATTCAACTGAATATAAAAGATCTAATGTCCCACCTGTATTTGACTGTGATGCAATCCGGTCACAACTTAAATATTGTTTGTGCGTTCTGGGAATAAGGTCAACCACATGTTCGTTAATTAAATTAGCTATCTCATTTGTTGGTGTTAAGACAGCCCGCTGTTGTAGATAGGTTGGATCATTATATCGTTCTGTTATTTCTAGATACACTGTTGCAATTAAAGCTGAAATATGATCTTCTTTGGGCAGTAAGAGGAATTCAGAAGGAATTTGAATCCATGTGGGCTCCATTTCTCCTGGTTTTTGTATAGCTGGTATATTGCCGTTGTCAATATTTAAGATCCATGCACTAAAATCTGCAAGTTCAGTTTTTTCGCTATCTGTTAAATCCGTTGAACGAAGTCTCATGTTTTGTGTAAGATGTAGGACTGTGACTGAATTCCAAAGTGGCGAATTAGTTATAGCAGCATTTATAATTTGTGCACGATTGCCACCTTCTATCACAGGTAATATCTATCTAGGATCACCTCCTAGTACGATGACCTTACCCCCAAAAGGAATGGTAGCAGATTGAGCAGATTTCAAAGAAAGTAAATCACGAAGGGAACGATCTAGGGCTTCAAAAGCATTTCTATGTGTCATGAATGCTTCGTCCCAAATTATTAAAGAAACTGCTTCAATCAGCCCAGCAAGCATTGTACCTCTTTTAATGTCGCAAGTTGATGTTTCGTCTAGTTCGCAAGGTATTCTGAACCTTGAATGTGCTATGCGACCACCTGGAAGGAGCAAGGAGGCAACCCCAGAAGATGCAACCGTTAAGACTATCCTTTTTTGTGCTCGTAAGTGTGTTATGATCGCATTCCAAAGGAAAGTCTTTCCAATGCCTCCATATCCAGATAAAAAGAAGAATCCAAATATGTTTGATAGGACAGTATCAACTATAGTATTAAAAGCATGCAACTGCTGATCATTCAGTTTCACACAGAGATTGTATGCAGTTTGTGATAAAGTATCGAAGTTATATGATAACTCTTCCTCAATAAATCGATTGCCGTGTATTGAGCCTGTTGAATTAGTTTTTTGTGGCAAGTTGTATTCTTTTATATTGGAGCCACATTTGTTGAAAAGCACAGATAATTTGTCAATTAAATGATCTCGCAATTCTATTGTTGGCATTTGATAGGAAGGAAGATTCAATGTTTTTCTCATTCTATATTGAATATCATCTGTTAGTTGTTGCCATACTTTCTCAAAAAATGCATACTCATCTCCAACCTCACAATAAAGAAGCATGGTGACAAATAGATGTCGCAACTGCTCGGAAGTGGCCCATCGGGCAGCTTCGTCAAAGGCATTGTACCACTCATTGTCATCGTTAAGAAGACCTCGTGCTCTACATGCTTCCTTAAATGTGGGATGTAATATGTTGTTATATCTTCTCAAATCCTCGTAGCTTGTAGCACCTTTAAGGATCATAAGAAGCATTCGTAAATAGTATCTTTCTCCTGTAGATGGATGTTGTAAAGCCCAAATTTGAGAGAGAAAAAATGATGAAATAATTAAATAAAGAAATAAAAGTATATAATAAGGTTGTGAGAATTTTGAAGGCCTTTGAAAATCTATTAGTACTTCTCCTCCCCATGTTCAAACAATAATATCAAGTTAAAATTAAGAGACCAATAAATAGTTAAATAAAGTTGCATCATGCTAGAGATCTTGATGGTAATTTTGACCATAAATTGAAATTAACTCACAAGTGTATCACACATTCAAAAATTCTATAAGAAATGTTATATGAATCAATTTTACAACATTTGCCTAAATAAATTAATAAGGCAATATATTTAAAATAATTGCATCCATGCCGTCATTTTGTATTGAACATTTGATCCTGAGTTTAAAATTCAAATCAAATTTGAATTAGCAATTGGAAATGAATTGAAGAATAAAAAAAAGGATTGTGGCTGGGACGTTTTTAGAGCTAGTCCAGCCCACTTACTCCTCTTCTCTTGGCCCACTCTTCTGCACTCCGCGCGTCGGGCACTGGCGTGTGGGGCTGCATGGTCGGACACTCATCAGGTATTAGTGCGCTGGGGTACCATCACCGCCACATGGGCCCGCATTGTCAGGTGCTTCGTCTTCACCGTATCGGCTCCATCGCGTTCGCCGCCGTATGCAACTAAATCGGCGCTCCAGGCCCAACTGGCTAGCTTCCTCTAGCGCGAGGCCCCGCCTTGCCAGGATGGGTCCTTCCGCGGTCGCTCAGCTCTGCTGCCACTTCCCTATGGACCCCACGATGTCAGCTCCGTCGTCTTCCCTGTTTTCTCGGTAACAAACGCAACGTCGTAACAGCTGTGCGCAAAATCCGCGTGACCGGTACCTCGATCCCTCTGGGTATAAAGCCATACACCATGCATCTCGGCTCCTCATCCACGAGCATCAAGCGTTCCACCATCGCCATGAGAGAGAGAGAGATCGGGTCGTCGAGAGAGAAGAAGGGGGGATCAGGATCTGCCGCCATGGATCCTGGCTGGGTCTCGAGCGTTGGTCTGGTGGGGCTCCATGGTCCCAAGTATTGTGGTTATGGCCTCGCTAGGAAGATTGGTGGCTGGTGCTGCCAGGATTTCTCATCGGTCATGATGAAGTGATGCCCCGCCGTGGATGATAGTAGTGCCACGCTCGCCTGGGCCTCTACACCATGGCCACGGATGCTCTGCAGGCTGTGCTCTGGCAGTGGAGACTGGAGGGCGGTGCGACAATGAAGGGAGCAGGCAGGCTCTGGCAGGTCCGCTGTCAGGAAACCTACGGGGCGAATGGCGCTCCGGGATCCATCACCGGCGAGGGAGTGAAGGAAGAAGGCGTGGATGTTGGGGGCCGCGCTGGTCGCAATCTCTGGTTGATGCTCCAGCGGCCACCGATGCCTTGGGGTGGGGATCGCCGGGCCGACCGGACCCCTGGTCGGCGAACACCGCCGCAAGCGGGGAGCAACCATTGCTCTGTCTACCTCGCGAAGGGAAGATGATGGAGGACCGTTGGATGCGCCATCAAGGATTGAGGTAAGAGGATTGTTATCGGCCGTGGATCGGAAATCCAAAGGCTAGAACGGTTTAATGCGGGAGAGAGATTTTGGACCGTGGATCTTGGATCCTGTGGTGCCTACCATGTATTGCTTCACGATCTATTCTGAGCCTTTGGATCGGGATCGGATGGCTGGCGATTGAAGATACCCCTTCGTCGTGGCTTAATTGCTAAAGAGCCCTCCGGTTTTTGAAAAATAAACCCGCCGTCCACCGTGGGTTAAAGCTGTGTCTAGGAAAATTTATATATTAGCCCCTAACCTTTCTAAAATTTTACGCCCAGTCCAGTGAACCAAAAAAATAGTAAAAATAATATAGTAAATACTTTTTAGTACATAAATAAACCTAGAAACTCAATAAATTCATAGAAAATTTATTTTAAATTCTTTTTGGTCCATTCTTGTGGCATTAATTTTGTATTAATATTTTCTACCAACCAATAACACTATTTAGCCATGAAATTTGAATTAAAATTGTTCATTCGAATTAATCCATTCTAGGTACTCAATAACTCCATAAATTCATAACTTAGTAACTGTAACTCCGTTTTGATCCATTCTAGTTACATTAGTCTCACAATAATATTTATTATCATCTGGTAACTTTGTTTTGACATGAAATATAGGTTAAAATGTTGCACTTAGTCTATTCAATATTTAACCACGTGGATCTTCGGAAAACCATAACTTCTTAACCGTAGCTCCGAATTTAGCAGTTCTCGAACCCACGATCTCGTAGTTCGCATAGATCATCATTATTCAGTTTGTACTTATGTTTGATGTGATGTTAATTTTTCCTATACAATATTTGTATGTATTGCTATGTTTAGCAGTGAGGACACGTGTCATCTGAAGAGCAAGGTGGTACCTGGAATCTTAAGTGCCAGGCAAGTTGTGCCCTTGATCACTTACTTTTTCCCAGCCATGTTCTTATTACTTTTAATGATCTGCATAGGTTAATTTTGATGGGACCCTTTATGTTACCCCAGTTTTGATTACCTCTATACCTTGTTCTCCCCTGAAATATTTTTGGGTAGTACTTGCTATTGCTTTATGTGGATTGGGTATGGAGTTACACTACTCATGATTATCCTGTTATTATCTTGTTATTATTACTGTTCATGTTAAGATCATTAAATTAATGGGAACATGGAGCGACCACCCGGGAAAATAGTGCTACCACAAGGGTTTAATGGGACGCCGTTGGCTAATTAACTAGGAAAGCTAGTGGAGGTCTTCCTTACCCGAAAGGGGCAAGGGCAGTAGGGGAGTGGTCAGTGTAGGGAGGTCCTTGGTTGATTTTGCTGCGATGGCGGTCAGGCAAGAACCCTGCACTGGAGCTTCCTATAAACTGTAGCGGGATTTCTGAAGCTAGTGGAACTTTGTAAAGGCCTCGTAGTGTTACCCTGCCTCGCCTCCTTGGTAGAGGTGTATGGGATTGGCCGTCTCTTGGCAGATGGGTAACATGACTTGTGGGTAAAGATGCGCAACCTCTGCAGAGTGTAAAACTAGTATACTAGCCGTGCTCACGGTCATGAGCGGCTCGGACCCTCACATGATTAATTTATGAAACTAAATTCAATTTGTCATATGCATTGCATCGCAGGTGATGTTGTTACTTTTGTTCTACTTAATTGGGTTGGTATTTACTTATATTTAGTAATTGCTAATAAAATTTTGACCAACTGTAAAAGCAATGCTCAGCTTCAACCATCTCCTTTGGTAAGCCTTACACTTCACGTGAGCTCCCACCTTTGGCGAGTTCATGCACATTATTCCCCACAACTTGTTGAGCTATGAACGTATGTGAGCTCACTCTTGCTGTCTCACACACCCCCACAGGTCAAGAACAGGTACCGCAGGATGAGGCGCTTGGAGGATGCTGTGACGAGTTCGTGAGAGGTCTAAGCCGTCGTCTCCCAGTCAACTTTGGGTTGCTGGACCGTTGTCTCCTTATAATGTAATTATTTATTTATTTTGTACAGAACTCCTATTATATAGTAAAGATGTGACATTCGATCCTGTGCCATGATTCATCATATGTGTGAGACTTGGTCCCAGCACACCTGGTGATTATGTTTGCGCCCGGGTCTTGGTGCCCCGAAACCCGGGTGTGACAGAAGTGGTATCAGAGGAATGTTGACTGTAGGACAAAACCTAGATAGAACTAGACAACCAATATTTACTTACCTCTGCTACTCTGATTTTTTTTCTAAACTTCTCTTAATCTTTTCTCATCTATTTCCGCTTTACTCTGATTATTCTTACCTTTTCACTTCTAAAGACAAACTTGGATTTCACACTTTGAAATCCTGTGCTTAAAGTGACTTTTAGGAATAGGAGACCTACTCTTAGGAACAAAAATAAAACTATTTTTATAGATATCTATGAATTTGAATGTTTTGTTCTTATGATACTTGTCTGATTTGGATCTTTGATTGAGTGTGATGAGTTGTGGAGTAATATCCACAATTACATCTGCATATACATATAGAAAAAAATGCTTATAAAAATAACTAGACAAACTAGATTATCCCTCGTTAAAGTATCTAGCCTAACAATATCCATCTCATCTTAAAAGATTCTATCCTACACTAATAGATCCATCTTATCCTAAAAAAATACTCATCTTATCTTGAAAAGGGTCTTATGTCATCCTAATAGATCTAACTGACCTCAAAAGATTCTACCTTATCCTTATGGATTCATCTTGCGCTAATTAACATATTTATCCCACTCTAGAATAACAACCATGAGCTAATCCAAAATTTATTTAGATCTTATCTAGTCTAAAATAGTCATATCAATTTATTCTAGATCTGATCCAATCTAATAGGTTAATCTAACCTTAAGTTGAGCCAACCTAAGGACAGTCACTTAGCCAGTTAATAGTGGTAAAATAAACGAGACTCTACACTCTACTCCTATAGAACATGTTCTTCGCTCTGTACTAAATAAAGCACGATAGACCAACCCAACCAATAGAGTCTTGGTGGATTGTATAAATCTATCAACCCCTACCTAACATCAAACCAGTTTTTGACCTACATCATGTAGTCCATCTTACCCATAACTATTTCAAACATATGCCCAACTCCGATGATATACACTAACCTCAAATCAAAGAGACCAAGATCGAAGAAGAAAAGATCGACATTGACAAGGAAGGATATAACAGTCAAGCGAATCTCGAGATGAATCAAGATTTAAATATTTTGGATGAAGTCTTTTCCTTGCCATAATCTTTCTTACCTCAACCTGTCCAGCTTATATCCTACATAATAAGTAGCCGGATACCTATACTCTCCTAATCACCCACTATGGACTAAAAAATGAGACTCTGGACTTTTGAAACAATTATAGACTAAAAGTTGAATTATAAACCAATCCTTTGTATCCCTCTTCTTACAAATCTCGGGGACGAGATTTCTTGTAAGGGGGGCAGGATTTGTAAAGCCCAAATTTGAGAGAAAAAAATGATGAAATAATTAAATAAAGAAATAAAAGTATATAATAAGGTTGTGAGAATTTTGAAGGCCTTTGAAAATCTATTAGTACTTCTCCTCCCCATGTTCAAACAATAATATCAAGTTAAAATTAAGAGACCAATAAATAGTTAAATAAAGTTGCATCATGCTAGAGATCTTGATGGTAATTTTGACCATAAATTGAAATTAACTCACAAGTGTATCACACATTCAAAAATTCTATAAGAAATGTTATATGAATCAATTTTACAACATTTGCCTAAATAAATTAATAAGGCAATATATTTAAAATAATTGCATCCATGCCGTCATTTTGTATTGAACATTTGATCCTGAGTTTAAAATTCAAATCAAATTTGAATTAGCAATTGGAAATGAATTGAAGAATAAAAAAAAGGATTGTGGCTGGGACGTTTTTAGAGCTAGTCCAGCCCACTTACTCCTCTTCTCTTGGCCCACTCTTCTGCACTCCGCGCGTCGGGCACTGGCGTGTGGGGCTGCATGGTCGGACACTCATCAGGTATTAGTGCGCTGGGGTACCATCACCGCCACATGGGCCCGCATTGTCAGGTGCTTCGTCTTCACCGTATCGGCTCCATCGCGTTCGCCGCCGTATGCAACTAAATCGGCGCTCCAGGCCCAACTGGCTAGCTTCCTCTAGCGCGAGGCCCCGCCTTGCCAGGATGGGTCCTTCCGCGGTCGCTCAGCTCTGCTGCCACTTCCCTATGGACCCCACGATGTCAGCTCCGTCGTCTTCCCTGTTTTCTCGGTAACAAACGCAACGCCGTAACAGCTGTGCGCAAAATCCGCGTGACCGGTACCTCGATCCCTCTGGGTATAAAGCCATACACCATGCATCTCGGCTCCTCATCCACGAGCATCAAGCGTTCCACCATCGCCATGAGAGAGAGAGAGATCGGGTCGTCGAGAGAGAAGAAGGAGGGATCAGGATCTGCCGCCATGGATCCTGGCTGGGTCTCGAGCGTTGGTCTGGTGGGGCTCCATGGTCCCAAGTATTGTGGTTATGGCCTCGCTAGGAAGATTGGTGGCTGGTGCTGCCAGGATTTCTCGTCGGTCATGATGAAGTGATGCCCCGCTGTGGATGATAGTAGTGCCACGCTCGCCTGGGCCTCTACACCATGGCCACGGATGCTCTGCAGGCTGTGCTCTGGCAGTGGAGACTGGAGGGCGGTGCGACAATGAAGGGAGCAGGCAGGCTCTGGCAGGTCCGCCGTCAGGAAACCTGCAGGGCGAATGGCGCTCCGGGATCCATCACCGGCGAGGGAGTGAAGGAAGAAGGCGTGGATGTTGGGGGCCACGCTGGTCGCAATCTCTGGTTGATGCTCCAGCGGCCACCGATGCCTTGGGGTGGGGATCGCCGGGCCGACCGGACCCCTGGTCGGCGGACACCGCCGCAAGCGGGGAGCAACCATTGCTCTGTCTACCTCGCGAAGGGAAGATGATGGAGGACCGTTGGATGCGCCATCAAGGATTGAGGTAAGAGGATTGTTATCGGCCGTGGATCGGAAATCCAAAGGCTAGAACGGTTTAATGCGGGAGAGAGATTTTGGACCGTGGATCTTGGATCCTGTGGTGCCTACCATGCATTGCTTCACGATCTATTCTGAGCCTTTGGATCGGGATCGGATGGCTAGCGATTGAAGATACCCCTTCGTCGTGGCTTAATTGCTAAAGAGCCCTCCGGTTTTTGAAAAATAAACCCACCGTCCACCGTGGGTTAAAGCTGTGTCTAGGAAAATTTATATATTAGCCCCTAACCTTTCTAAAATTTTACGCCTAGTCCAGTGAACCAAAAAAAATAGTAAAAATAATATAGTAAATACTTTTTAGTACATAAATAAACCTAGAAACTCAATAAATTCATAGAAAATTTATTTTAAATTCTTTTTGGTCCATTCTTGTGGCATTAATTTTGTATTAATATTTTCTACCAACCAATAACACTATTTAGCCATGAAATTTGAATTAAAATTGTTCATTCGAATTAATCCATTCTAGGTACTCAATAACTCCATAAATTCATAACTTAGTAACCGTAACTCCGTTTTGATCCATTCTAGTTACATTAGTCTCACAATAATATTTATTATCATCTGGTAACTTTGTTTTGACATGAAATATAGGTTAAAATGTTGCACTTAGTCTATTCAATATTTAACCACGTGGATCTTCGGAAAACCATAACTTCTTAACCGTAGCTCCGAATTTAGCAGTTCTCGAACCCACGATCTCGTAGTTCGCATAGATCATCATTATTCAGTTTGTACTTATGTTTGATGTGATGTTAATTTTTCCTATACAATATTTGTATGTATTGCTATGTTTAGCAGTGAGGACACGTGTCATCTGAAGAGCAAGGCGGTACATGGAATCTTAAGTGCCAGGAAAGTTGTGCCCTTGATCACTTACTTTTTCCCAGCCATGTTCTTATTACTTTTAATGATCTGCATAGGTTAATTTTGATGGGACCCTTTATGTTACCCTAGTTTTGATTACCTCTATACCTTGTTCATCCCTGAAATATTTTTGAGTAGTACTTGCTATTGCTTTATGTGGATTGGGTATGGAGTTACACTACTCATGATTATCCTGTTATTATCTTGTTATTATTACTGTTCATGTTAAGATCATTAAATTAATGGGAACATGGAGCGACCACCCGGGAAAACAGTGCTACCACAAGGGTTTAATGGGACGCCCTTGGCTGATTAACTAGGAAAGCTAGTGGAGGTCTTCCTTACCCGAAAGGGGCAAGGGCAGTAGGGGAGTGGTCAGTGTAGGGAGGTCCTTGGTTGATTTTGCTGCGATGGCGGTCAGGCAAGAACCCTGCACTGGAGCTTCCTATAAACTGTAGCGGGATTTCTAAAGCTAGTGGAACTTTGTAAAGGCCCCGTAGTGTTACCCTGCCTCGCCTCCTTGGTAGAGGTGTATGGGATTGGCCGTCTCTTGGCATATGGGTAACATGACTTGTGGGTAAAGATGCGCAACCTCTGCAGAGTGTAAAACTAGTATACTAGTCGTGCTCACGGTCATGAGCGGCTCGGACCCTCACATGATTAATTTATGAAACTAAATTCAATTTGTCATATGCATTGCATCGTAGGTGATGTTGTTACTTTTGTTCTACTTAATTGGGTTGGTATTTACTTATACTTAGTAATTGCTAATAAAATTTTGACCAACTGTAAAAGCAATGCTCAGCTTCAACCATCTCCTTTGGTAAGCCTTACACTTCACGTGAGCTCCCACCTTTGGCGAGTTCATGCACATTATTCCCCACAAGTTGTTGAGCTATGAACGTATGTGAGCTCACTCTTGCTGTCTCACACACCCCCACAGGTCAAGAACAGGTACCGCAGGATGAGGCGCTTGGAGGATGCTGTGACGAGTTCGTGAGAGGTCTAGGCCGTCGTCTCCCAGTCAACTTTGGGTTGCTGGACCGTTGTCTCCTTATAATGTAATTATTTATTTATTTTGTACAGAACTCCTATTATATAGTAAAGATGTGACATTCGATCCTGTGCCATGATTCATCATATGTGTGAGACTTGGTCCCAGCACACCTGGTGATTATGTTTGCGCCCGGGTCTTGGTGCCCCGAAACCCGGGTGTGACAGATGTACATAATATATACGACCTATTTTCCCTTCCTTTGCATGTCTTGGTTTCCAGCTTCTTGTTTTGTCTTCCCATCGCCATTTAGTTGGAAATTCAATATATGTTAGATTCTGTGCTGATTCACATGTTGAATTAACATAAAACCACTCGGTGAGCATTGTCTTTTGAACAAAACCTTCAGACAATATTTGTGATATGTTGCTTGCTGCATTATAGGTTATGTAATTTTCATTTGGTAAATGCACGGGCATTCGTTCTACTGCAGGATAATGTCTATGGATGTCATATCCAAGCACACGCCAACAGGAATCCTTGTCGCATAGATAGCGAGTGTCCAAATATTCTTTCACTTCATTTCTCGCATTAGTTTCTTCATCGTAAGGGGTATCCTCACCATTTCTTATTCTTTGTAAATAAACTTTGTTGTAGTCTGGTCCTTTTGTTACGTATTTGAAGAGGTATTTCACAAAAACAGTTTTGTTGCACCATTCAACATTGATATGAGCTTGATAAGTCTTTAATAGAGTGTCATTATATGGAACTACCCACCTATTATCCAACTTGTGACCCCCTTTAATGACGTAGCGGTCATTGTTCCGTCGTCTGTATGTAGCAAATCCTTGTTCGTCCAGGTTAGTTTCTTCATGGAACTCCTTTGGATAATTCTTCAAGCATCTATTATTTTTCATACATTGAGAATTTGGATTTAATGCTCCGCATGGACCATGGATCATATGTTCTGCCACCAAACAGTACCCCAAAGGGTCGATGCTTGGATCTGGAATCTCAGCACTGATGAAAGAATCAATAAAGTTGGATGTAGGCTCCGAAGTGCCATTTGATACCCAAAATATGATATGCGAGTGAGGTAGGCCTCGTTTTTGGAATTCAATTGTGTAGAGCACTGCATGGAAAGGGTGTTAGAATTCATGTTAGATTATGTAATACGTGGGGAATAATTGTCTGGTTTTTTATGTATGGTCGTATGTGTGTTGTGGGATGAGAATGGCCATACCTGCAGTGCATGATCCAAAAGTAGATCCATTTCTTATGTCATGCATCAATCATTTAATTTCATATGATAAACTCGAACTATAACATCAGATCTATCGGGAGGGTTCTGTCCATTTTCAAACATGCTTTCCAAAATTTCAGGCCAGTTTGCATTGCATGTAAAGGTGACAAAAAAATCAGGTGGGCCATGAACTCGACAGATAGCTATGCTGTCATGATAATTTTGGATCATATATCTTCTTCCTCCTGTATGTGACGCAGGAAGGATGATAGTTTTGCCAATTTCCTCACCACTAATACAACCACGACTAATCGCATCTGTGATTCCCTGTATGCTTTCCATGCGCAAGTTTTTTTGATTGTTAATAACATAGTTCAACCTATTTTCATCGATGCATGCTCTAGTGTCCACTTTAGCTTGACTTGATAATAAACCGTAGCATAGATATGGATTTGGTTGGTTTTTCCTGTAATGAAATTGGTAGCAATAATATTCTTGCATGGTCATGTGTCTTCGTGCATTGTTGTCATTTGCACATAAACCATTGTATAAGATTCCAACTTGGAAGCCACGTTCTCCAAAAGGAAAAAGCAATGGATACTGCAGAGCCATATAAGCTGGGTGAAGTGAGGATATTCGTTTGAGTTCTTTGCTTTGAGTTTCAATAATAATATCACGTTTGAATGTGTCCAAAGAGAAATCCCCAACAATCAACATAGCAAGCTGATCCATTGTTGGCAAATTATATTGTACAAGATCACCCTCCTTAGCACCAATGAGTCTAATAATAAAATCTTCACTTTCATTATCAGCTAGACGATCTCTTGCCATGCGGAATTTTTTTGCAAATGGATTGTGATCATCAAGCATTTTTATTAACCCATTGACTATAACAGGGTCCATACCACCATCATTTCTGTCGTTATTCCCCAAAGAGTTCATTCTATTTTGAATCTCATTTGCAGTATCGTAGATATACAGTTGAATGAATTTAGGTGAGGATCCATCTAGAGGTAATAGAGATCCTATACGATGATGAACCTGTCCACATATTTTGAATAGTGGTGGATCACGACCATCATTAACAGAATTATCTATCTGAGCGCCCATTGATGTGAAAGCAAATAAGCAGTTGTATTGTCTTATGTTTCTGATAAATTTTTTTGAGGTTATGTCACCATCGAACCTTGCAAGAGAAGATAGAGGTTCAGGCCTAGGTCTATACGGAGGTATGATAATCTTGCCACCTCTACAACAATTGTTATATACAATAAATGAGTCTCGTTGCCGATTACGAACTCTTTCAGCATACCAAAAAATAGCATGGCAGTGAGAGCACTCATACTCAGGTTTTCCGAGGTGCGATCTGTTTGGATATGAGGCTGTGTTTGATTTTGGCCGATCGGTTCGCACAATATTATTTGAAGAGAAAAATTGTGAGGAATTGAGACAAAGTTAGTAATAAATTTTGGGAAGGAAAATATGATGTTAAAAAAATCTAGTACGTAACAGTTGTAGTTAGTAACTATTTGTTTTTTATGTTTAAGGACAATGCATGTTGTGTTACCTTTTAATGATTGTATGTACTCATCAGAGAAGTAAGCATATTGCGACAACGCTGGTACTGTCAACAATAGGCCTTAGGGGAAAAAAGGACAAAAGTAAGTTAATAATATAGTTTAATAATTTGTGTGAGAGCATTAAACGATTAGTATTGCTATTTTTTGTTAGTTGTCGTTACCTCTTTTAGCAAGTCTGTTCTGATCAATCAACATTCTCCGGGCTCTCCGGGCTCTTCGTGCTTCTGTAGCGCTTGCTGGTACGGATGTATGCGTATCAGTAAGGTCTGGGAAAAGGGTCATCTATCGGTATTAATATCTAGATGTTTTCTGTATTTTTATTATTTTCTAATGTTCTGTAAACTATAGAAATAATAACATACCGCGTTGTCTTTTCCTCATTGGTTTGTTGTTGCTGGTTGTCACGGATGTTGATGAGGGATTCATTATTTAGTTTAGATACTCGTGACTTTTTTTTGGACTTCAAATTATTAACCTACGAATAGATGCAAATAAATTAAAATGGGGATAAGTGGACTTGATTTAGTGATTAGTTACAAACAATCAATGAAAGGAAGAGAGTATATATTTGTTTAATGAGTATAGGCACAAAAATGTCCGATGCCAACTGCAAGGCGTGCTTTCCTATGAACCGATTCTTAGACTACAGATCTCATCCCAACAGAAACGATCTACTTGTACGAAAGAAAGAGAGATGATCTACTTGCAGCTACTGTTTGTTACCGCTGAACATCTGCTACCAATACCAAGAAATACCAATACGGACTTCTTGTTCCAATCGAAACGAGCAAACCTGGGGAAGATAGCAAGATTAGCAGAACGGGAACCCCCCACGGGGAAGGGCTCTGAGACGCACCACAGAGCCCGTAGCAGCGACTTTGAAGGTTTATCGCCCATCGGCCCAGAAATCCATAGAAAGACGATTGAGATTAGTGAATGGCATCGATCTGAAGTTCATAGAATCTCTAGCGTCTCTTTGTTCGTAACAAATGAGTAACTTAACTACTAATGTGACGAATAGTGCCAGGCGTAGTGTATCACTGGAATTCGATCAGTCTGTTGGAAAGGCTCTCTGATTCTGCTTCAAGTCCTGTGCGTGCCTGTTTCGAAGAATGCTATTCGCTCTAGTGGAAAAAGTAGCGATTTATGGCCATGATCCCGACCCGAACCCTCAAATGATGACGAACGGCTGACTTCACGTAGAACCCGTTATGCCAATCTGGATTCCACATCTGCTACAAGAAAATCGTCTTGAAAGATTGCAAATCAAGCATTCGTCCTTAGCGCAGTTCCTGAAAGATATCGTGCCAACAGAAAGATCTCGTTCCCGTAGATTCCGTTCGTTCCAGCAATCGTGCCGGAACTCACTGATCCATTCAAAGGATTTCTTTACCACTGCTCCCGATGGCCAAAGGACCGATATCTTCTTCTCACGCCTAGCAAAGATCGAGTTCTGTTCTCACTTCACTTAATGAGCCTATTTATCTGTTTTTATACCATAGATTCTCAGGGAGAAGTGGCGCACTTTCTCGAGCTATCTAAGCATCCAGGGAAGTGATTCCACAAGCTAGAGAGATTCTCCTCTTTTCTTTTTCAGAGTTGAGCTGGCGGATCAATGTTTGTCAAATCATTCTCTGTTGAGTTGAGTCCTCGCCGAAGGTGCCGTGCCGTATAGTACTTCTCCAGGTGCGCTATAGTACTTCTCCGGTTATAGGTGATAGGTGCATGGCTTCCGCTCATAAAGAATGAGTGAGACCGGCGCTCAATCAATCAGCCACCAGTAGAGGATAAAGGAAAAAGGGGTTCATCAATGAGAGGCGCATGAGATTCTGTATTGGCCAACTCTTTCTAACTATCACTAGGCCGGATACTCCGATTCTCTGTGGACGATTTCCTTCTCTCTCGTTCAATGCCCTTTGGTCTTGAGGATCACCATTTGGTGGGGTTGGGGTCACACCCGAAGTCGTATTGGAGAATTGAGCGGAACTACTTCCATGTGCACTCTTTTCTCGGGTCAGGAAGCCCTGTTTTTGAAGCAGGAAGACCTCTTCGTCATCATTATTGGGTGGCCCTAAATCATTGGAAAAGACGGTTTTCTTTAGGGAATTGACACGATATTGCCTCCTTCTGTACGAATCAATCAAGGGAATGGACGAGTTCACTTAAGAAGCAGGCCTGGCCAACAGAGAAGTCAGCTCAGGTTTCATCTCATCTAAGCAGCAGCCAAGCGATGATTCTGGAATCGTGCCATGCTTGACAGTTGGACTTCTCGCCATACATAGAAATGAACTGCTGATGAGCTAGCTATCCCCGATATGATCTGGTACTAGACTTCACACATGTTGCCATCGTATAATCGGAGAATCAACGCGGAAAGAAAAAAAGATGATTTTCGATACTAGGATGACTACTCCCGAGGCCTGTTTTAACTAAAGAATTTACAGGTGGCCCGGTCGGTAAACTATTCCCGAGAGAGGAGAAGCAGAAACATCAATCTGTATTTTCGTATCATATTCCAGCAGCTCCAATGCCTTAGAGCGGGATCTTATCTTCCTAGAAAGAAATGAGTGTTGCACACGGATAGCCAGCTACTCCTTATGAATGGGATGCATGCATATTTCAATTCATGAACTGAAGCTCGTAGAAATCCTTCCTATCCGCCTAGTTACCTATCCGGACTTGTTTCGTAGAAATCCTACCTTGCTTTTGAGAAAGACTATTTTTGAGTTTCTTCGGTGCAAAAGTAGGCAAGTCCGTTTCATATAGCTGCAAAAGTTAGCAAGTCCTTTTTCCCTAAGGAAACTCGATTTCCAATGAAAAAAGTGCGGATCACTGGGTCAAAAGTAGTGTTTTTCTAGTTTACCTCATAAATGCATGTTTTGAGAGCAATATTTTTCGGTCAAGTCCTAATCACTTAGCTGTAAAAGTAGGCTTTTTTCATCTCCCGAAACCTCCCCAAAACTCCACACCAAGCCTTTAGATACGCAAATATGAGCTTGCCTTGGCTTTATTGCCCTTATCGGATGGAAGTTACAGATGAGAAATGACGTATCTTACGTATCGAATCTCAAGTAACGGATGAGAATTGACGTATTCAAAGTGGAAAGAACGAATATCGATTCTCGTGGATGAACGGAGGAAATGGGAACTTGGTCTTTGCACTCTTCTTTCGGGGGGGTTATCCCATGACATGATAAAGACCAATCCAAAACTTCTTCGTTTCGTTGGTAGAACCAACGCCGACTCTTCTCTCAAATAATAGAGAGATCTTTTGTTTTGATAGTATCACTTCTATCAATGCAATGAAAGAACTATCCCTTCCTATTTGTTTGTCCTAATGAGACAAAGAAGAGCCTCCTTCTTTACCACTTTAGGGGATGGGGGTGAAGGGGGGTTTACATACAACCGGGGCAAAGTGGTTTATGATTGAATCTCAGAGGCATTCTTATCATTTGGTAGATCCAAGTCCATGGCCTATTTCGGGTTCACTCGGAGCTTTGGCAACCACTGTAGGAGGTGTGATGTACATGCACTCATTTCAAGGGGGTGCAACACTTCTCAGTTTGGGCCTAATATTTCTCCTTTATACCATGTTCGTATGGTGGCGGGATGTTCTACGTGAATCCACGTTGGAAGGGCATCATACAAAAGTTGTACAATTAGGACCTCGATATGGTTCTATTCTCTTCATAGTCTCGGAGGTTATGTTCCTTTTTGCTTTTTTTTGGGCTTCTTCTCATTCTTCTTTGGCACCTACGGTAGAGATCGGAGGTATTTGGCCCCCAAAAGGGATTGGGGTTTTATATCCTTGGGAAATCCCTCTTCTTAATACCCCTATTCTCCCTTCATCCGGAGCTGCCGTAACTTGGGCTCATCATGCTATACTCGCGGGGAAGGAAAAACGAGCAGTTTACGCTTTAGTAGCAACCGTTTTACTGGCTCTAGTATCCACTGGCTTTCAAGGAATGGAATATTACCAAGCACCCTCCACTATTTCGGATAGTATTTATGGTTCTACCTTTTTCTTAGCAACTGGCTTTCATGGTTTTCATGTGATTATAGGTACTCTTTTCTTGATCGTATGTGGTATTCGCCAATATCTTGGTCATCTGACCAAGAAGCATCACGTTGGCTTTGAAGCAGCTGCATGGTACTGGCATTTTGTAGACGTGGTTCGGTTATTCCCATTTGTCTCTATTTATTGGTGGGGAGGTATATGAAAGAAGGGAACGAATAAGTGGATTGAGGAATAAAAGCTCGAAGACAAAGAGAATGGAATCCTATTTAATATTAGCAATTCACATATAATCTTAAATAACGATCATCCTCCTCTGTGTGCAAAACGAAGCTGCCGTAGGTAGTTGTATTATTATGGAATTGTGTTTTGATTCCTAGTTTATAAACGTTGTAAGGTAACGTTTCTCGTTGGTAGTAGTTGTTGTTGGTTATAAACGTTAGTTGTTGTGAAGCATATGAGAATATGCCTGGTTTTGGGTAATATCTTAAGAGGTGCAACGTTCTCCGTGGGTGTTGGTACGAGTGTGGTTTTTCACAGGTCCGGAGACAAGAAAAGAGCCGAATTAGTGTAGGAATGGAGATTTCTACTTTCCGTAGTTGGGTTTGAACCTGAAGATGGTTTTGTGGTGTCTGCTTCGTCTCTAGATTATGCTTCGTCTCCAGAATCCCTACCCTAAAGAGTGAAATTGCGTAGCTTAAGGTAGGTGTTTCCCCAATCCGCGCAAAATAAATGTAAGGGCTGTCTATTGGTAATAGAATTGAAAGGGTAGAAGGTATCAACCCCTCGGCATTGTTGAAGAAGTTTAAGTGGGAGTAAGCATTGCCCCCTTACTTGTTCGTTGTCTATCTGTTCTACTAACCTAACCTGATGTCTACCTGTAGAAATCTATACTCGTTTGAACTACTCGATTGCTATTTTTTTGTCTTTCCTTTACTAATACTAACTACTAATAACGTAACGTGCGTGGAATAACGAGTTTTATTTTTTGGTCTGCTGATTGAAAGAGGAGTGTTAAAGCAATTCGCTTACGAAATCACAGTCCAAAGCAAAGCAACTACTTACTGGTTTAGCTCGTGTTTTCCTTTTTGAAGTAGTTTGGCAGACGCATCGATTGTTCGTGGCTGGTCACACGGCTCCGGTGCATCGGGCCACTCTCAATTGTGTGGTTCCGAAAAAACTAGGGCTCTTCTCGTATGAGCAGGCTTATCAACCACTCAGAATAGGGAGCTTCCAGCGGGAAGTCCAGCTTTGGGACGTTGCCCCTCCCTCGGATGAAAATAGATCTCGTGGAGACGGGCTTGACAAAAGTCAGTTAGCAAGCGGGTGTTCCATAAAAAAAATAAACTAGGATTCTCGGATGATTCAAGCTTTTTCAAGAGTGAGTAAGTCTCCCTACTCATCGGAAAATTAACACTCTGAGGCGCTTATTCCTATTCCCACTTGAAAATCTACAGCCCAGTGCTCCGCCGTAACTTTAGTTAGGTCAAGCCTGCTTTCCGCACACTCTGTCATGTCCTCACTTCAACCCCCATTCTTTAGGCACCGTAATTTCGCTGCTTCTTTCTTCTTCCAACCAGACAAAACGTATGGATCGCTTCCTGCTTCCTTTCTTTGGAGAGAATGGGCTACGGCACCTACAAGAGCATATGCTCGGGCATCCATCCAATTATGGAATATTCAGGCCAGCAGTAAACGAATGAAGACAATGTCAAATGTCAGTGGTCATCATCCCTATAAGAAATATGGGGAAGCTTTGTACGCAATCCAAGCAAGTCAAGCAGGGACACTGAATCGGTAAAGAAACCAGCCTAAAGAGTATGTATTCACACTGGTACAGAACATAGATTAGATCGTAAGGGATAGAGGGATGCAATAATAAAGAAAGATCTTGATTTTATCTTTCCTTCCTGCTTAGGAAAGTTCGAGTTGCCGGGCCTCAGAGCCAATTCCTTAAGGAAAATCTGGTTTCTTACTTTAGGGACCCATATTTCAATATGTTCAATTAACCTCACACCGGACTTTGTCACTTTGAAGCTCTAAGGTATCTCATACAAATACGCAGGAGTCAGGACTCATCTAACTACTCTTTCAACTATCCCTACTCTTACTTAAACTGTCCCCCTAAGAAGTCATCAAATGGTAACACGATGCCGGGCAGGGATCGAAAAAAAAAGCATTAGCTCATTCGCAGAGAGAGAATGAGAGAAGGTGGATAATGGTTAGGGATGTAAGTACTAGAGTTTGGTAGGTTTGAATTGTGTGGCCAGGGGTATTGGTTACGATTCCAGTGGTCTTCAGGCGAGTTGACAAAACTACCCCTATGCGAAAAGAATGAAGCTGATGTGGTTGTTCCAATTTATGAAATTGACTTGCTCTTCTCTCGATTGAACCAAGGATTGAAAAAAACTTCTATTTACTCGAGTTTCCATGTGATAGATTTTTCCTACGGAAACGTTTCCTTTTTTGTTAGAAACCCAGCTCTTTCCTTTCCCTTCCTGACCATGAAACAGGCTAGCGCCTTTTATGAACTCTTATCCAAAATCTCTCATCAATCAAAGTCTGTTCCTTCTACTGCACCTCAAGCACCTCCGGTTCAGGTCTTTTATGATTGTGACCAATTTCCTGGCCCGTTGGAAGGCCAAAGCAGCCCAAGTGATTGATCTCTCCCCAGAAAAGGAACAAGTTCGGATAATGATGAATAACATGAGTAGGCAATACCATGACTATTTCGATTTCCAAGCGATGACCACGCTCTTTGATTGAAGCAGCCACTCGTATTGAAGATGCTATCTACAATGGGATGGGACTCATGGATCACAGGTCAAAGAGGCAGATCCAAAAGGAAAGAAGATAGCCCTGGGGGCAAGAACAGTGAAGTGAATATCTTGTCTGACGGAAAACCAAAGACACTTAGGACTTTCACTCCGTTCGGCATAACTCTCAGCCGCGCCTTGGAAAATAAGCTTAAGAAGCATGCTGTACTTCCTCCTGCCAATATAAACATGATCGAGCCAACATTGTCGAGTTGGTAGTCTCTGACTCCCTCCTTATTACGCCAGCCGGAGAAAAGGGAGAAACCGATGGTAGAGACATGACTGGAATCCAGGAGACTGACGAGATTGAGCCCCCCTATCGTAAGAATAGAACGCGAAGCCAGGTTGATTGATGCCGATGTAGTGCATATTCTCGTAGGAGATGAGAGTTTCATCACGAGCGAGAATCTCCCACCATCTGCTAGATCTTGTTCTTGGTTCTGTTGGCTACTCTCTGGTGGGGCCCACCCTATGTTGTCCCAGTGTGTAAACTTGCCTATGATGGGGTATTGATGCAATAATACATGAGGGCCGATGTAATTGCATCATACTCAAGAGGATGAGGAGGTCATCTAAACCCTAATACCTAAGTAGGATAAGACAATCTCTTTTATCCCTAAGCAATTTTATTGATAGAATATAGCCTGGTAAGCACTAACCTTGTCAGCAAGCTGAATAACCTATCCCTAATAAGCTAGCCCTAGTGAGTTCTTGAAAGTAAGGCAGTAGTCTCTAAGGACGAGCTTTGACCAGTAGTGAAAGTGAAAAGCGAATAAGAATTGATTTCTTAACTTCTCTTTTTTCAAGTAAGAGTCTACTCTACTCTACTCTACTCTACATAGTAGGCTAGAACTAGGGCTCTACGGCTGGCGTCCACTTGCAAAGGACCAATTCGACTCTGAGTTGTCGTAAAGAAAATAAAATCCTTTGGCACTTTCATGCGTGATGGGTTGAAGCCACTCCATATAAAAGCGTTGTCAAGTAGGCAAGGTGTGGAAAGTAAGCTGCTTCTTCTATCAAAGAGATAAATAGGGCATTCCTTCCATGCCTATTCTTCAATGGAAGGTGCTCCATCCTCCTTAGATGTCACCAGCCCTGCCTGGGCGAGGGAGGGAAGAGATGGATGGCTAGTAGGGATTTAAGAGCAGTAAGGCGAGCTATCGTTGTAAAGAAGAAAGTGTCTTTCAAAACTTTTTCTTCCAAAAGAAAAGTACTACTTTCGTTTTGGTGATTGAATGAGGAAATAGGGAAATGAACTCTTTAGTTTAACTCGAACCGACTAAATAGAAAAACCATGTTTACGAAAAATAGTAATTTTATCTGGCTCTTTTTCCTGTACTAACTCGAATAAGCGGTGGATCACTATGCTTTGGCCGTTTTTTTTCAACAAAAGCAGTGCGAATCTATGAGTGAAAGCTCGAAGAAAGGGCACAGGGTCTCTAGTCTGGAAAGCGAATCAGCCCTTATGGGGATGCACGCTACGGAATAAATCCCGTTTGCCTTTCTGAAGATATATTTCTTACTTCTAGAGTGAAAAGTTTTTCACTACTTTATCTTTATCTTTATCACATGTTGTAATGTATTGTAAAGCATCTTGGACCCTTGATATGCTTTCTTCCTACTTGCCCGCATCAGAGCAAGCAGAGGTGGAAACAGCAAAGTCAAAGGTCAGATATAGCCTTCCCGCGCGGGATCGCCCTAACTAGTCATAATGGTATGCTGGGTATCGATGTCTTACTTAAGCTGGTGGAACGTAGTGAAGGAGAGCTTCCTTTCTCTCTCTCTATGAAGCTATAGATCATCTATCGGAGAAATAGGTCTTGCTGCCTCCTTTCCTTCTCCAGCTTCGGTCTCGCTCACGGATCTCAAGAGACTAAGAATCACGAATGTGCTTAGGTCCCTCCTCACACTCTTCGTAGTACCTCCAGTCTCCTCCACTAAATCATTCTCTTCAGCAGTATCAGGTGCCAAGGAATCCTTGTATTCGGTAAAAAAGCTATGCTAAGAATCAGCATATCCCTTGCGCAAGCAAGAGCGATTTATTAAATAAATCAAGGATTCTTGTTAAATATAAGAAATCAAAGTATTACACGCCAATATCCCTTTTAATCTATAATCAGGGGATTCATTCTTACTATAAGTGTTATGAGATCAAGTAGGCATGAGATAGAGGGTTTTGGTTGTAGCAGAAGCACCCTTATTGGTTCTCCGTGCTAGAGTATCACTACGTTTGGCTTCATTTGTCAACCTTATAATCCCTTGTCCTATAAGGGATTATACCATGTGGCCTGCTATTCTATCTTAAGGGGAAACCACTCACTCTCTTCCTCCGTAAGGAGATTTGTATGAATGAAGCATCAACCAATGTTAATAGTCAGTTGTTGGATCAGAATAAACTACCCCAGTTCAGTCTTCTTTCCTCGTTCGGAATAGAGATCCAATACCTGCTTTCATAGAGCGGCAATAGCGAAGTACTCTTAAGATAAGAAGCATCTCGATGCCAAAACTCCTCTACATGCGCGCGGTATGAAGATCGAAGTAGCTCCTAGTCTAATGGAAGCCCGAGATCTTGATCCTAACCTACTCGTCTATGGTCCGGTAGACTTGTTGGCCACTTTGTGAGGTGCTACCTTTGATGCCAAGGATTATCGACGATCTGCTCATACTCATGGTATAGCTGCTGATGCTAAGTCTATCTATGTAGTGGATGTAAAGAAGCAAGTCGCACAACACTTCTCTAGTCTATCTAATGCTAGTGCAGCTTATGGATCGGCAGAGCACTATGCGACAAAAGTTCGGGCGAATCCGTGACACTAATGAAGTCATGGATAACCTGAACGTACAAATCTGCACCAGCGCGTAATTCCGAAATACATATCCTGATGCTGGTGATACATACGATCTCTCTGATGGCCCGAGGTGAGGGTTGTATATAGTTAGCCCTATATGTATCCTCTCAGGTATCTCCCTCCCCATACCTATACAGACATAGACTACCTAGAGTTAGAGTATTTGGGTATTGCTATCCCTACGCAATGTGTTGACTCGGTTTCCTTCCTGTGGTCATTGCTCTGGTAATCAAACATTAACATGACACTCTCTATCGTACTCTTTCTTCTCGGTATCCTAGGATTCGTCCTCAACCGAAAGTAGATAGATCATCCTCATGCTGATCTCAATTGAAATCATGCTGCTAGCTGTGACAGTACTAGTGATTGTAAGCTCATTCTCATTCGATGATATCGTAGGACAAACATCTAGTATCTACATCATTGCTATTGCAGGTGCAGAATAAGCTATAGGTATAGGTATTCTTGTAGCATATTACCGTCTACAAGGAGAAATTTAACTAAGCTAACATGTATCGTCCTTCGGGCCCTAGGGTCTATTCTGACTCTCCCTATGCTAGGTGCAATGGGTGCAGGACTCCTTGGACGTAAGGTAAGAAAAACTGGTGCACATATTATTAGCTATGTGTACAACAGCTCTCCTATCTTACGTAGCATTCTATGAAGTGGGTCTATCAGGATCACCTGTATCAATTCGACTTGGTAGCTGAATCGATTCAGAATGGCACAGTTGACTGAGGATTCCTATTCGATAGCCTAACCGCTCATCGAAGACCTCACTGTAGTAACTGTATAAGCACTAGTACACATCTTCTCGTTAAGCTATATGATATGGCAGGAGATACACACAACCAACGATTCTTCTCAGACCTCTCTATGTTAACATTCTTTATGCTTGTGCTGGGACAACTACCTAATTATGTTCCTAGGTTGAGAAGGTATCGGGGTAAGCTCATACCTACTAATCAACTTATGATATACACGACTCCAAGCTAACAAGTCTGCTATTAAGGGCGGCCCTTACTGTGAACCTAGTAGGTGACACATTCCTTAGCGTAGGATTCTTTGCTATGCTATTCCTATTCGGTAACCTAGACTATGCAACAGTATTAAGTATCGTATACTAATGAATATGCACTGACAATCACTGGACTACTATTCCTATTGGAACCATCCATTGCGATGTCTGCCTGATCGAACTCGCCCTCGGAGGAAAAACTCTCCTCTTTCCACTCAAGTATGTTGCACCGTATCTGGTGTGGTATCCTCTCTTTTGATATTTATGCTTACGAAAGCCCATATTGTAAATAAAGAGCACTTCTTCCTCCTTAGTAGCTTGATTGCTGTTACACCTGTACTGCGGATCTTTACTATACTATACTATACTATACTATGGCATTGGTCAATTGAAATCGTAAGAGGTTGAGAAGATCCTTTTCTCATCTGATGCTTTGTTGTTTGCTCCGAGACTCATAAGAGGTGAAAGAACACAATGTTACTACCGGATTTCAAGTGAGTGTACCGGTCATGTCACTACAGATGGTAGTTGTCGAACCCATTGTTGAACACGCAGCCTTCTTACCGAGAAAAAACAAAATGCTAGTTCTAACGAACAGCGTTTGTCCCATCGACGAAGGCTAATGAGACTTGCCTGCCTTTCTTTGCCCTTGATTCTACTATAGATATAGATATAGATATAGATACGGTGCTGCAAATTCGCAAGCTGATCCTAATCCTAAGTATAAGTCAAAGTAAAATCTTTGTCTCAAACCATCCCAGCAAGAAAACGGATGCGCCTAGCGCTAGTTGCTCAATCCCTTGCTTGTTTGGAACAAGAGTTTTCATAAAAAGAATGGTTCTTTTATGCAATTATGAACGGGCAGGCCTCTTGTGGATTCCTCCAACTCCATGAATGAAGGGGGGAGTATGAGGAAGGCCGATTTTCTTTCTATATGAAGATGAAAAAAGGATCAGGGTCAAACATTTCTTACTTTTGTTGAGTATGACTGAATGAGGAAGAGCTCCTTATGTGGTATCACTTTACCACCATCTGAAATGCGCGAAACTCTGATTGGTGGAAGCCAGTCCATGAAGATTCTCCCTTCTCTTACGTGAAATTCCCCTCTTTCGGTAAGCATCCAGTATCTCAGCAAATGAACATTTCTCTAAGCTTATCCTGTAGCTTATACGTCGTTTGAAAGCTGCTCCAAGGATCCAACGAATAGCTAAGGTTTGTTGACGATCCCTGGCTACAATCCCAGGAACATCATAAATAGTACCTGTGACTCCTACTTTGACCACTTCGCATATTGGCTTTATATTATCTACGGCGTCAACCATAAGTTTGATTACATCGCGTTCAGTTCGAGCTAGGCGGTGAAAAGTTTTATAAACAATAGCACGAACTCTCGTTCTTTTACCATCGATCATGCGAAAGTTTACCAATTTCTTGATCAATTCTTTTTGCTCACCATCAAAGTCCCCCATATAGCTGAGAATTTCCGAGCAATTGGAAGCCGCTTTCGATGACGAGGCTGATAAATTGATATTACGCGATCGTTACTGTCCATCTTTTTCAGCTCTGCTCCCAAAAGAGAAAGGAGACTTAAAGAGAAATATGTGGGCGTAGGTTTTTCCAACGAAAAAAAAGAACATTCGAACAAATAGACTTGATTCCATGACAAAACAAAATGCTAGTTCTAACGAACATCGACTTTACTTTGGCCAATGATACTACTACTACTATATACTATATACTATATACTATATACTATATACTATATACTATATACTATATACTATACGCGTTTTCTGAGGAGCAACATGAGACTTGATTTTCCGTTGGTTTTTCTATTTTCTAACGAAAGTATTAATTAATATGCAGGATAATATAAATGGTTGGTTTTGTTCAATACTTAGGTATAGGTAGGGCTGACTACGCCACCTCAGCAGCTGGGACTGGAATTGCTTACAATGCATCTGGCCACTGACTGAATTCGAAGTAGGGCCAGTGTATAAAGACCGGCTTATCTCTCTTAAGACTTAGTCCACTTTCTACTAGAATCAGATTTTCTAGTTTGCAAGCAGGTGTGCCAGCTGTAACAAAAACTTACGGCTTAGGTGGATTTCTTTAGTCAGTCTATAACTCAGGCTTTTCTTTATAGGACTCCCACACAAGTAAGTAGCTAGCTAGCTGGTATTGCCAAAGCCAAAAACACTGCTACATTCGAAAAGGCGAACCGCGCGGACCCGACTTCTTCCTTTTATGCTGAAACTAGCCGCCGGAGCCCGGAAGGGTAAAAAAAACAACTAGAAGCCATTGGGCTATTACTGCTACAGCGAGATATTGCCTGAAAGAGTTATCCCAAAAGAAGGTTCTTCTGAAACGAGTGCTCAAGCCAACAAGCAAACGTATACTTGATTTTCTTCTTTTCTTGCATTGCAGCATTCCTAAACTCAAAGCTCTATATTCTATTCTTACGCTTCCAAAAGCAATAGGTTGTCGACAGAAGTCAATGAAGCAACGTTTGAAAGAAACAACACTTCTTTCTCAATTTCCACTTTAGATAGGGTCCTTAAACTGGTATGCCAAGTGGAATTCTGAGTACAGTTGTATAGGACTGCTTTCAAGATAGCGAGCAAGACCTACTCTCCTGGAATGGGGCTAGTCAAAAGAAGACACCTTGATAAGGATTTGCTAACCTCTGACTCCCTTTCACTTCATATTGGAATATATGAAACTCTCAAAGATGTGCTTTCACTTTGATGACAAGATTCTCATCACGTACTTACTCTTACATAGCTCAATCAATCTGCTAGAAAGCTCTGCTCAGAATGAATTTATGGGGTATTAGCCACAGCAAGTATAAAATAAGTTTCTTTGGAAAGCAAGAACGAAGTAGGCGAGGAAAGGCATACATAGGTCAGAAAAGTATGCATGGTCGTCACGGGTAAGGATTCTCATTCCAGCATTCTTGGGTCTAGTTTTGTTTGGACTTGGGCTTAGATGTAGTGGGTTCTTGGGCCACAGCTTTACCTATCAAAACCTTCGAAGGAGCATTAGTCTTTGACACATCAATCAACCCGGCGTAGGAGCATGGGATTTGGACACATCAGCACCAAACCAGTTGTTGAAGTGGAGTATGAGCTTCTATCCAATCGAAAGAAGAAGCAAAGGTAAAGTATCCGTTTTTTAGTGGTCCTTGCATTCACTCCTCCAAGGAGGTGGTAATTCATCCATAGTACGCCTATCTATGGAAAAGTTCTTTTGTTGCTTTAGCTGTCAACGCATTCTCAGCCCCTGCATAATGTTTTTATTAATAAGCTCTCTATCGGCCGAAAAGGTCTTCTTTAGACCAGCGGATGGATAAGGCTTAGTTTTGTGCTTTTCACCTTCCACCGGCTTCGAGGCAAAGATATCCGGGGCCCTATTCTTATATTCACGTTAATGAATGGATGGGTAGCACGGAAAAGTAAGTGCTAACAAGATGAAAGGATTGTCCAATACACATACATACCAGTTAGAAGAGGGAAGGGTGGCCTCAGCTGTCGGAGCCAAGCATCGGATGTACTTCCTCGATGAAAAGGCACTGGATAGCGATAGACGTACGATTTCAATCAATTCTCTAGGCCCTGGAGAATTGATTGAAACAAGTCAAGTATTGGCGTAGTCATATACATATATCGTCCTTGGCTCATAGGCGTAATTCGTATTCGTATTTGTTATTAATTTCTTTACTACGTCGTAGGAATATCTCTAAATAGGAATCGTATGTACATGTTTCGTATTGTGATAAAGCACCTATGCCGCTAGAAATAGTAGCGCCTTAAAGAAGGCGTTATTTACAAGATGGAATAGTGCTACGTCATAAGCAGAAAGACCACAAGCCATAAATGGGTTACCTAGCCACATAATTACAGACAGGGACCCAACTCTTAGGCCAGTCCGAAGGGCATTGATGGAACAAACAAAGGTAGAAGATCTTGATTCTCTGCAATTCGGCTTCAACCCGATGGAGCTCTCTTCAAAACATATCTTTCGGCGTCAGTCTTTCCTGCCTTACCTTAACCCCGCTTTCACGTGGCGATTCGGTATGAGGTTTCTCTGATCTGTTTACGGTATTCTTGAAGCTTTTTTTCTTGGTCACCGGACAGAGTGAGAACTGCTCTGCTTGCTTTCTTTCCCTAGCACACACTTAGTAGATAGTAGGCACAACTCCGCTAAGAGCTCATCGAACTTTAGTTGTAGAGTGAGACCTGTGCTCGATATGGTTCATTTCAGTGCTCTTTCTCTCGGTATGGTTCACCACATGCCTGTGATCTCTCTCAAGCTAGGTATCGGAGAAGTCCGTCATGGAATTGAAGTGGTAGAGTGGTAAGTGGGCGTACGGTCTATGTATTTCTTATCAGTGGCATTAGTTCCTTTTCATTCTCTAGATAGATGAACAAGCTTCTCTTTATATTATAGAATAGAAAGGATCAAAAGGGCTCTCTCATCTCCTATTTGTTTGAGCCATTCATTATAGTGGTGGTGCCGGGAAGGCAGCTTAGCACTCTAGTCCTTTTGAGTAAGGAATTGTAGCACGGGCAGGCAAGAGACAACCTAGCGAACTGAAACATCTTAGTATAGTATAGTATAGTATAGTAGAGAATTTGGCGTTGCCACATAAACATATAAGTAAGGTTGTGGACCAACTATCCGGCATAGAGGGAAAAAAAAGCAGTGTGCCTTCTACTCATCGCCCAATGGGTACTCGACCGACTTCAATTGGTTCACGATGTGGTTGAACTCGCTTATCGGCGAGGTACTTTAGGCCATTTTGAGGAGCCGACGCAGGAGATGAAGTTTGTTTGAACTAAAGGGCGAAAGCTATATATAAATATACCGAAATGAAAGAACTGCTGTTTTTAGCAATTGAAAGTTGGGGAAATCGCTCAGTTGGTTAGAGTGCTGGCTCTGGGAATCCACGGATCACGCCACACTCGGACAGTTCGCCCATTGCCAATATGCCAGATGATGGATTCCTTGGTTTTAGTTAGTCGCTGCTCTTTCTATGGCAGTGGTTGATCCTCTCGTCGTGGGTCGGTTTAGTCATTAGCTCGAGAGGATAGGGGAGAGATAGGAGACAATCTATGTAACCTTAGCCTACCCCAATAGTAAGTATCGGAAAAAGGACTCCTTCTCGAAAGAGATAGGCAGTCATCGCATTATCTACTTGATTATGATATTTATTTTTATCCAACGGATAATGCAAATCGCCTATAAATTAAAGTGAAAGTTCAGTACGAACTGGTAGAGCGAGAGCAGCTAGTTTAGAAGGAAAAGAAAAAGGGCGCCTACTCAGTGGTAAGTTAGGTCATTCCTTTCTGGCTATCAGAAAAGAGTATGATCGAGGGTCCCATAAGGCAAAGGGAAGGTGCTCCCCCGACCTACTACCCTCGGAGAGATTCCTACGGTTGCAATGGTGAGTTGTGAACTTTGTAGAGCTTCGTTCTAGTTCCATCATTTTTCTGCATTCTTTCTAAAGTGCTAGTTTCCTCTATTTCTAATATCAGAGTAACACGGGAATTCTCTCTGGGAATCCGCTCCCCCTGCTTGCTTGTATTGGGCATTTGGCAGAGGCAGGTTCTCCATCATTAAGAGGCTTCTCACTTTGGTATCGATATGCGTCTGAACTCCTCCACTCTTTCACTAGGGGTACACACAACTCTGGACTTGTGCAGCTAATAGATTACTTTCTCAAAACAGCCTATTTTGGAGGAAATGCCCATGGGAATACGGTTCTTGGGATACCACAGGGGAGTACCATCTCACCGGTCCTTATGAATAGCTTTCCCCACTGAATCATTAGATCACCCGCTTATGTTCCCTAGTTGTCCAGGTGTGACCTAGTTTGCTTAGTAAGTATGGAAGGACAAAAGACGAGTACAGATGACTACTATTCTCCGGCAGAAAGTCACTCATTTCCTCTTAAAGGAAAGATATGAGTAAAAAACTCTTCCAAATCAAAGATTTGCCTATTCTTCGTAGTACGAGAATACTCTTACTTCTCATTGACACAGACGAGAAAGAAGTAGAATAAAGGAAGAATGTTAGTATAGTAAAAGGAAAAGAAAAATCCATTATATATGCTATATCTCATTCACTGAGTAGTGCAATAAGCAACTATTCGTTGACACCAACTCACTTATACTTGAAGACAGGAACATAGTAAAGTCAGCTAATCCATTGACACATTCTCTATTCTAAGACAAGAAAAAAGAGTAACTGAAGAATAGTACTCTTTCTATTGTTCATTTCCTATGAATCTTTCTTCATTCACTTCATTGAAAAGATATTATGCATTTACCGAATTTCCTGTCATAGATAGTCTAGTGAAGCTAGCTTACTAATGCCAAGAACTACTACTCACCAAAACCTATCCTTACTAATACACGGCTATATGATATTCTTATTTATTATTCTATTTCTATATTTACTCATATTCTAGTTTCGTAAAGCTATACTTTAGAGAAGGAAAGAGAGATTCTAGGACCACTTGCCCATAAGAATAAGACCGAACTTAACTACCTGTAACTGCCCATGTGTACTAACCCCCCGAAATCACTTTCCCTACTGCTACGTTGAAATGAAAATGCCCGCCTCCAATCCGCTTAGTTAGACCAGACTCTCAGACATATGATTGTTGAGTTAGCCAAGTGAGGGGTTCGTTCAGCCCGTCAATAAAGCTATTCTCGGTATAGAAATAGATAAGAAGAGCTCCAATTAGGGGCAGGCGCAATAAGGAAGGATTGACGAGACCCACCGGAACTTCAACTTTCAGTCTTCTATACGTTACCTGCCTGGAAACATGTTGGGTCGTGTCTTAACATTCCGTTCTAAGAAAGATTCCACCTCTCCTCGACTACCGAGAACCAGCCTTCTTTCTCCAGCTAGAGGAGAGAGGTTTCTTTCATGTTATATTCAAAAATTGAATACCCTCATGTCTTTACTATACTATGTGTACAAATCCGGCACTTAAAGCGGTACTCCCTCCCTAGGGAATGAATGCACGTCCAATTAGAAACTCCCCTCCCTACGTGGGACCTATCTTCCTAATGCCTTGCTTCAACTACTACTTAGAGTTCTCCAACGGACCTGTAGATATGGTATCTAGTTTGCTTTGAATAAATCAAGTTGTAAGAAAGTGATCTATCTCATAGTTCTCCATACCCAAAACCATTTATTTCACTGCAAAGACGAGTACGACAAGAAGAGAGGAGTAGTACAAAAGACCCATATCATAGAAGAGTGAGACCTCCATAAACTCTTACCTATCCCAATAGACACATGACCTAGCCTAGCCCCCACCGCCCTATTTCCTGTACCCACGTTCTTTCAATGCCAATACTGCTACTCATACATATGAGACGGCAGAAAAATGGGCGAGAAAAAACATATCTACTTTACTAGACTAGTAATACCAAGTAACGATTCTAGTTTTATTAGACTCCTTACAAGCCCTATTTTTTACAAGTCATAGAGTCATCCGCCCTGTTTTCCTCCTATGCTTCTCTATTCCTATCAATAAGCCCTTCTCCCGATATTCCTATCAAGAAGAACTCTCTCTGCCTGGCTTTGCTAGCTTCGTTCTCCTTACCATAAAGTCTATTTATTATATTATTGGATCCGACCTGTGAGAAACCAATCGGAGTTCCTACATTGGTATTACTAGTTGAGCCTATATGAGCGTACGTTGGATACGGTGCAGTTATATAAGCTAAGAAAGAGCTGCTTATAAAACCTTCTAATATACTGATCGGTGGCTAGGTCATTGGTGCTTCTGCTTTTCTTGCCTCCAACCATGCGGTACAAGCTCAGATATCTTTAGATTGAGCTAAGTGATATCGCTAGGCAACCCCAGCGAACTTCCAACCTAGATCAGTCCTAGAAGTTCGTTGCTCTGATACCGAATCACGGAAGAAGAAGAAAAAGCCATTTAAAGACCCAAATATTCAGTTATATCTTATATCAGTCAGTGGAAAAATGATCATCGGTTCGCGGATTGTTTTCACTCTGTTCTTCGCTTGAATGGAATTCTTCTTCTACCTAGCTTTTGGTTCTCTTTTAGGATCGTCACGTTATACGTTACTCTTTCGTGCCGTAGTTACTCACTGGGGATGAAAGCCAAGAACTAAACGATCAAGAAAGAGGCAAATGAGAAAGAAGAAGGAGCAGGGTCTCGTGTCCACTAAGAAAGCAGACAGTCCAGTCTAGCATCTCTATATCTAATTGAGTGGAATAAAAACACATTATCAAAAGAGTTCTTTCGAGAAATTATGATTCAGACGAAAGTGGTCAGTTCTGTTCTATTTGAATCTGAGCCGCGGAATCAGCATCTACCCAATCCTTAGTCGTACAATGAAGGCTTTAAACCAAATAAGTTAGAGGCAGCAGTGAAACAAGAAATTACCGAGCGCTTGGGAATATGTTGAAAGATGGAAATGCAGAGAAGAGGTAAGAGGAAATTATACAGGCTTGCCTACAATCCCTTTCCTTGTCAGAAAAGCAATTTCACCCCTAACTTAAGATGCTTACCTACCACTACTACTGGCTGGAGGCAATGGCTTTAGGATATGCCCTGACCGAGCTACGTATCTTTCCTATGGGTGGGTGAAAAATAAAAGTACTAGGAAGAAATGTGCTTTTTGTGCGTGCTTTTTTTCTAGCAAAAGTGCTGCAATAGAATTTTGAAAAAGCTTTATTTAAAAGAAAAAGTATCATTCGCAAAGCTAAACAAAGTAAAGTAGAGAAAAGGGGGTCATCCCCTTGGCCAGACTGAGCATCAAGCCAGCCAAGAAGTCAAAGCTGAGAAGGAGTGACTCGCATGAGTCAACACTTACTACTCAGGTCCGGTAGAGCAATCTCAAATTATCATATAGAAAGACGGGAGGAGTAGTTTCAAATAGAAGTGAAGTAAACAGATTCAAGTTAGCCCAGTGTAGATCCTTGGAAAAGCAGGCAGTTCAAAGCAAAGGTTTTGTTATTGAAAGCACTACTTTTACATATACATATACATATATATATGAAGATGAGTTTTATCAAATCCTGTCTTCCCAAGGTAAAAATGTGAAGTAAGGATTTCCCATATATATGAAACTAAAATGAACCCTCCTCGGCTAAGGTTGAATCAGATATAGAAGAAGCGGAAGCAGGAAGCTGAAGGATATCCGTAGCGAATGAGGAATAGGACATGCATGTGAGCTAGCGAAAAGGGAATAGCACATTCTCTAGGGTTCGTATCAAGCGCTAGCAAATGGAGAGGGTCAATCGAATCCGTATCCTCGAGCGCTGGGTCTGTCCTCTAATGAGGAGCTCCTTGCTTTTTTGATCCGTGAATCCCCTTCATCTGAAAACTATTCGCCGGTTGTCCGCATTCCTCTCCTCGAGCGAAAGGTGTTCCCACGCAATCGCTATCGCTGTTCCTACGACGTAGTCAATACGCATTGGAATAATGGCATCCCCTCCACCGTAGTAAAGTAAGAAGTAACGGGTCTACGCCCAGCTTCCTTGTTCGGTTCTGGTTACGGGAACGGTTGACTTTCGAAATAAAATACCCTTCTTCCCCGTTTTGCAAATTCACCTAGAGCTAGCGAAGCGAGTCCGTTTCCAGCGATGAAGAGCTTTTTTATTTAATGAAATATTGGTCTACGCCCTCCTTTGATGCCCAGAGGAAGAAAAGCGAAGGAAAGAATACTATCTATAACTATAAGGGAAGGGAAGGATATTGATAAAAAATAGGAAATGGAAGTAGATGAGCGTCTGTCAGGTGCTTGTTGACATTTATATTGGAAAAGAGCTTTCGGTTCTATTCCTTTTTAGTTTTAAGTAAAGGCTTTTCTTTTCTTTTTATCGACGAATAAATAAGCTCTTTCTACTTTGCCTTAAAAGCTCGTCCTAAGGTTTGAACTTGCTTGAGAAGATAGCAGAAGTTCTAGTTATTACAGCTAAAGTGATAGCAACTCATGAACGAAGTGCTCGACCATAGGGGAACGAGCGGAAAAAAAGTAGCGAGTGGAGCCAGAAGAAAACTTTTTTCTTTAGGTCAAGGTGATAGCAAACCATTTTTACAATGGCACATAGCTGGCTTCTATCTTCTATCCTATCTTATTATGCCGACGCCTTTCTCGGCCAAATGATAGAGGCGCTTCGGACAGGTAGAAGGACTAATTAAGTCTATTGGTGTGGCTATCGAAACTTCTTCGTCTAGTCTAGATTGGCTGTACGGGTTACAGTTCTTCTTTGTTATTGGAGTCGAGGTAGCCACCACCGGGAAAAGGAAATAGGCCTTCATTCGTTTTCTTCCTCGTAGTCGTCCCCCGGCTAAGGTATCATCAGATATAGAAGAAGTAGAGACTAGGGGGATATAGCTAAAAAGGAATATAACTCGTCCGAGGGCGTGGGCGCAGGTGCAGTGCCAGTTTCAAGAAATGCGTATCGAGATACCAGTATCGGGCTGGTATTGGCTCAGGGCCCAGCTTCACCTAAGAACAGCCCTTTTATAATATCCATAGCGTATATGACCGTAGTTACCAAGCCCTATAACGGAATTCCCAACAACAGATGCCTTTGTGAAATCTAGTTGTAGTAAAGTAAAGTAAAGTATAGAGATTTGAAAGCAGCTAGATCCCAAGAGCACTCTTATTCCTCAGCAAAGGTTTCGCATCTTTATCCATCAATACGAGACGAGCTATGAATACGATAGAGATATTCCTTGAGAACGTTCTTTGCCTAGCTCATCTACAGGAAACAGATAGTCTTTCCCATCACTCCAATCTTTACTTACCTACCTTGGCTTAACTCATTAACTTCCACGCCACGACTGGGTTATATATATGCATAAGATGTACGTCTGTGCGCACGGAGGAGGTTAATCATCTATGCTTGCACATATATTATAGCAATACAATCGAATAAGTTTCAATATATTTACATGACTAAAGATCAAGGAAACATCATACCAATTTAGAATATAATAATTTTCTTCGTAAAGGAAGTTAAATACACACCTGTTTTGATGGAAGCTCCAGCTGAGTAAAAGGAGTTTTGTAATAAGTCCAAGCAAACTGGGTAAAAGGAGTTTCGTATTAAGTCCAAGTGTATGAGAAAGCTATAGTATTTAGGAGTAAACAAATTACAAAATGTTGTGTTCGTAGCAATATTTATGAAAATAGAAACAGTATGAAAAAGTATAAATTTAAGTATATTATCATGATTTCTTAAGTCTTACCTGATCCGGTATGAGATGCAGATATGTAAGAGGAATTTTGCGATAATTTGAAGCCTGTGCGTAACCTGTAATGTTTATAAACGAATAAATCAAAATTTGTTGTGTTTAGAAAGTGGCATTTGTGTCTACGTACAAACTATGCACAAACTGTAATGGCTATGAATAAATAGCCTGATTTTTTTTCTGTGTTTGTATATATATATATATATATATATATATATATATATATATGTTAAGGAACTATAGTAAAAAATATTATCCGTATATCAGATGAAATTGCTTTTTTATCATACATTATTACTTGCTCAAAAAAGCATACCTAGACTCGTAGAAACCCTCAGATGCTGAAAGACACCCGCAATCAATAGAATCGGTGGGCTGTTTGGGAACCTGAAAATGACGCCGTTTGTGTTAACAATCAAATTTTGATTAGTGTTTGTGAGAGACTCGGTGAAGCGAGGAAAACGACCCTTGGCTGTTTTGGGTGAAGTAACACATGGAGAGTGGTCACCATCAGATTACAGTCGTTACTGTCTTTAACATAAAAAAACGAACAGAGACAATGGGAGAGAAGAAGGTTGCAGAGTAGATATAAAGGGAAAATTAGCCAACTTGAACGGGGGCTTGTGGTGTGGAACTACGCATAAACAAAAGGAATGATGTCGTGTGTGTTAACTAGGGATGAAAATGGTCGGAAACGGTATTTATTCGGTAATCAGATTTTTCTTTGATTGCGAATAAATAGAATATAGAATATACAATACAAATTTGTATTCTTGTTTTTAACATCCAGCTTGTTAAGATTCATAAAAGGTAAACCACAAATTCATCCTACATTTTCTCAAATAATAGATATAAACTTCGGTATGGATTCGGAAACAAATTCGGTATTTTTTTCAACTTTTTGTGTTGTAGAGAGCAAATAATACATAAAACAACTTATATAATATTTTATTCATATTTGTACTAATGTGCTTGATAACATAAGAAAAGATCAACCTCAAATTTTATACATATCTATTTTAAAATATTAAATTTGTTCTAACAGTTCGGATTACCACTTTCATCCCTAGTGTTAACAAATCAAATTTGGATTAGTGTTTGTGAGAGACTCGGTGAAGCGAGGAAAACGACCCTTGACTGTTTTGGGTGAAGCAACTCATGGAGAGTGGTCACCATCAGATTACAGTCGTTACTATTTTTGACATAAAAAAACAAACAGATATAATGGGAGAGAAAAAGGTTGCAGAGTAGATATAAAGGGAAAATTAGCCAACTTGAACGGGGGCTAGTGGTGTGGAACTACGCATAAACAAAAGGAGGTAATCTAGCCGTTCAGGTGAACATGGGATTGGGCTGCATCGGTTCCATGGTACGTGCCCCACCCCAGCCATGGCGGACCGACTTGATCCCTGGCGTGGCGGCGCGATGATTCAAGCATAGTTTTTTTTAAACTTGACTGATAAATAAGAAGCATGAAAAATCTAAATGCCTTTCAGTCACAACCCCCTTTTCCATCCTGTTACTTTTCGGCCTGAAATTTGTAAGTGCGAACTAACACATTTATAGTCACAATGAATGAAAGGGGCTGCATTTTTATGTGGTCAGATACGAACATGAATGCATCATGCCGTTATCTGGTTCTGGTAGATTCTTGGTGCCATGTATGAAATGCTGTCAACTTGCATTTGTACCAGATGCTAGAGGAGACATCCATCCAGAATTTCATTTACTAAAAAGTCCCCATATTTACCCAAATAAAAGGTTCCCTAATATAATTTGATAACCAAAATTTATTGATGCATTCATTTCCCAATTTGTGCGTTTAGATCTGCAGGGTCGGCTGATAGTCAGCTGATATCTTATCCATGTTTGAAACTAAGCGCTGAAGATACTCTCTGAACTCTTATGTTAACCGAATCTGTGTTGCAAACTTCTCGCCGTCAAAACTGTTGTTTTACAATCATTGGATTTGCGTTGGTTTATGCTTCAGTTCGTGGTACATGCCCCACCCCAGCCATGGCGGACCGACTTTCTCCCTGGCGTGGCGGCACCATCGCACTGCCGATACTCGACTGGTGCTGAGAAGGATGGCATACCTGAGTGCTCCGTTGGGCGCAGGGGGAGGGGGTAGGCGTTGTCGTGGGAGCGCGTCCGACATAGGACACCGCGCGCTGCGGCGGCGGGCGCGGGAGCCAGAGTGACGGAAACAGCAGTGGGGTTGAAGGAGGGTTTGTGCGATCGGATGGGATAGTGGAAGGAGGAAGAGACAGTCCATCGGAAGATCGGATGGGATAGCGGAAGGAGGAAGAGACAGTCCATCGGAAGACAAAAACCCTAATGCCATTTTTTTCTAGAAAAAGCTATGTGAGAAGAAAAAATCTGAGAAAAAACACACATGACTGGAAGAGAGGCCGGCGCAGGAGACGACACACGATCGATCCGCAGTCGCCGTTCGTGAATGGTGAGAGCGTCGTCCTTTGGAAATGGAAGGGATGAAGACCGGAACCTTTTTTCTCCTTTTTCTGATGGCAAACTGACCGATATGTGAAAGGGAATTAGGCTTACACCTATATTCCTAATTGATTTTGGTGGTTGAATTGCCCAACACAAATAATTGGACTAACTAGTTTGCCCAAGTTTATAAGTTCTACAGGTACCAAAGGTTCACAATAAGCCAATAAAAAGATCAAGAGAAAGGGTTCAAATAAAGGAACAAAGGGACAACCGAAGGCACCCTGGTCTGGCGCACCGGACTGTCCGGTGCACCACCGGACATGTCCGGTGCACCAGGGTTCTCCACGCGCTGATCTCCTCACCTTCGGGAAAACGCAGAGTCGCTCCGCTATAATTCACCGGACTGTCCGGTGCTCCAGGAATGAAGCGCCTCTGAACTCGTCAGCTTCGGGAATCTACAACGGCTACTCCGCTATAATTCACCGGACATGTCCGATGTACACCGGACTGTCCTGTGTAACTGCGGAACAACGGCTACTTCGGCGCCAACGGTCACCTGCAGCGCATTAAATGCGCGCCAGAGCGCGTAGAAGTCAGGCACGCGCAAAGGGGCGCACCGGACACTCTACAGTACATGTCCGGTGCGCCACCGAACATCCAGGCGGGCCCAGCAGTCAGAGCTCCAACGGTCGGAACCCTAATGTTCGGGTGATGTGGCTAGCGCACCGGACATGTCCGGTGTGCACCGGACTGTCCGGTGCACCATGCGACAGACAGCCTCCACCCAAACGGCTAGTTTGGTGGTTGAGGCTATAAATACCTCCAACCACCCCACATTCAAGTCATCCAAGTTTTCCACCTCTCAACCACTTACAAGAGCTAGGCATTCAATTCTAGACACACTCAAGTGATCAAATCCTCTCTAATTCCACACAAGGCTTTAGCGATTAGCGAGAGAGATTTGTCGTGTTCTTTTGAGCTCTTGCGCTTGGATTGCTTCTTTTCTTTCTCACTTGTTCTTGTGATCAAAACTCCATTGTAACTGAGGCAAGAGACACCAATTGTGTGGTGGTCCTTGCGGGGAAGTTTTGTTCCCGGTTTGATTTGAGAAGAGAAGTTCACTCGGTCCGAGGGATCGTTTGAGAGAGGGAAAGGGTTGAAAGAGACCCGGTCTTTGTGACCACCTCAACGGGGAGTAGGTTTGCAAGAACCGAACCTCGGTAAAACAAATCCGTATGTCACACTCTTCATTCGATTGTGATTTGTTTTGCGCCCTCTCTCTCGGACTCTTTATTATTTCTAACGCTAACCTGGCTTGTAGTTGTGATTATATTTGTAAATTTCAGTTTTGCCCTATTCACCCCCCTCTAGGCGACTTTCAATTGGTATCAAAGCCCGGTGCTTCATTAGAGCCTAACCGCTCGAAGTGATGTCGGGAGATCACGCCAAGAAGGAGATGGAGACCGGCGATAAGCCCACTACAAGCCACGGGTCGACTTCATCGGAAGAGTCCCGCAACAAGAGGAAGGAGAAGAAGAACTCCTCCAACAAAGGGAAGGGGAAGGAGAAGAAATCCTCTTCCCACAAGTCGCATCGGAGAGGCGACAAGCACAAGAGGATGAGGAAAGTGGTCTACTACGAGACCGACACTTCATCAACGTCGACCTCCGGCTCCGACGCGCCGTCCGTCACTTCTAAGCGCCAAGAGCGCAAGAAGTATAGTAAGATCCCCCTACGCTACTCTCGCACTCCTAAACATACACCTTTACTTTCCGTCCCATTAGGCAAACCACCAACATTTGATGGTGAAGATTATGCTAGGTGGAGTGATATGATGCGATATCACCTAACCTCACTCCACAAAAGTATATGGGATGTTGTTGAGTTTGGTGTACAGGTACCATCCGTAGGGGATGAAGATTATGATGAGGACGAAGTGGCCCAAATCGAGCACTTCAACTCCCAAGCCACCACTATACTCCTCACCTCTCTAAGTCGAGAGGAGTATAACAAGGTGCAAGGGTTGAAGAGCGCCAAGGAGATTTGGGACGTGCTAAAGACCGCGCACGAAGGAGATGAGGTGACCAAGATCACCAAACGGGAAACGATCGAGGGGGAGCTCGGTCGCTTCCGTCTTCGCCAAGGGGAGGAGCCACAAGACATGTACAACCGGCTCAAAACCTTGGTGAACCAAGTGCGCAACCTCGGGAGCAAAAAATGGGATGACCACGAAGTGGTTAAGGTTATTCTAAGATCACTTGTTTTCCTTAACCCTACTCAAGTTCAATCAATTCGTGGCAATCCTAGATATACTCAAATGACCCCCGAGGAAGTTATAGGTAATTTTGTGAGCTTTGAGTTGATGATCAAAGGCTCAAAGAAGATCAACGAGCTTGACGGCCCCTCCACGTCCGAAGCACAACCGGTCGCATTCAAGGCGACGGAAGAAAAGAAGGAGGAATCTACTCCAAGTCGAACACCCATCGACGCCTCCAAGCTCGACAACGAGGAGATGGCGCTCATCATCAAGAGCTTCCGTCAAATCCTCAAGCAAAGGAAGGGGAAAGATTACAAGCCCCGCTCCAAGAGAGTTTGCTACAAGTGTGGTAAGCCCGGTCATTTTATAGCAAAATGTCCACTATCTAGTGACAGTGACAGGGGCGACGACAAGAAGGGCAAGAGAAGAGAAAAGAAGAGGTACCGCAAGAAGAAGGGCGGCGATGCCCATGTTTGTCGGGAGTGGGACTTGGACGAGAGCTCCACCGACTCCTCCTCCGATGAGGACGCCGCCAACATCGCCGTCACCAAGGGCCTCCTCTTCCCCAACGTCGGCCACAAGTGCCTCATGGCTAAGGACGGCAAAAGGAAGAAGGTAAAATCAAGATCCTCCACCAAATATGAAACATCTAGTGATGAGGATAATGCTAGTAATGAGGAGGATAACTTGCGAACCCTTTTTGCCGACCTAAACATGCAACAAAAGGAAAAACTAAATGAGCTAATTAGTGCCATCCATGAAAAGGATGATCTCTTGGACTCCCAAGAGGACTTCCTAATCAAGGAAAATAAAAAGCATGTTAAGGTTAAGAATGCTTATGGCTCTAGAAGTAGAAAAATGTGAAAAATTGTCTAGTGAGCTAAGCACTTGCCATGAGACCATTGACAACCTTAGAAATGAGAATGCTAATTTGTTAGCTAAGGTTGATTCACATGTTTGTAATGTTTCCAATCCTAGAAACGATAATGTTGATTTACTTGCTAGGATTGATGAGTTGAATGTTTCTCTTCCTAGCCTTAGAAATGAGAATGAGAAATTGATTGCTAAGGCTAAAGATTTTGATGTTTGCAATGTTACAATTTCCGATCTTAGAGATAAAAATGATATATTACGTGCTAAGATTGTTGAACTTAATTCTTGCAAACCCTCTACATCTACCATTGAGCATGTCACTATTTGTACTAGATGTAGAGATATTGATGTTGATGCTATTCATGATCACATGACTTTAATTAAACAACAAAATGATCATATAGCAATATTAGATGCTAAAATTGCCGAGCATAACTTAGAAAATGAAAAATTTAAATTTGCTAGAAGTATGCTCTATAGTGGGAGACGCCCTGGCATCAAGGATGGCATTGGCTTCCAAAGGGGAGACAATGTCAAACTTAGTGCCCCTCCTAAAAGATTGTCTAATTTTGTTAAGGGCAAGGCTCCCATGCCTCAGGATAACGAGGGTTACATTTTGTACCCTGCCGGTTATCCCGAGAGCAAAATTAGGAGAATTCATTCTAGGAAGTCTCACTCTGGCCCTAATCATGCTTTTATGTATAAGGGTGAGACATCTAGCTCTAGGCAACCAACCCGTGCTAAGTTGCCTAAAAAGAAAACTCCTAATGCATCAAATGATCATAGCATTTCATTCAAAACTTTTGATGCTTCATATGTGCTTACTAACAAATCTGGCAAGGTAGTTGCCAAGTTTGTTGGGGGCAAACACAAGGGATCCAAGACTTGTGTTTGGGTACCCAAAGTTCTTGTTTCTAATGCCAAAGGACCCAAAACTGTTTGGGTACCTAAAGTCAAGAACTAAAATTGTTTTGTAGGTTTATGCATCCGGGGGCTCAAGTTGGATCATCGATAGCGGGTGCACAAACCACATGAGAGGGGAGAAGAAGATGTTCTCCTCCTACGAGAAAAACCAAGATCCCCAACAAGCTATCACATTCGGGGATGGAAACCAAGGTTTGGTCAAAGGTTTGGGTAAAATAGCTATATCTCCTGACCATTCCATTTCCAATGTTTTTCTTGTTGATTCATTAGATTACAATTTGCTTTCTGTATCCCAATTATGTCAAATGGGCTACAACTGTCTCTTTACTGATGTAGGTGTCACTGTCTTTAGAAGAAGTGATGATTCAATAGCCTTTAAGGGAGTGTTAGAGGGTCAGCTATACTTGGTAGATTTTGATAGAGTTGAACTCGACACTTGCTTAATTGCTAAGACTAACATGGGTTGGCTCTGACACCGCCGACTAGCCCATGTTGGAATGAAGAATCTTCATAAGCTTCTAAAGGGAGAACACATTTTAGGACTAACGGATGTTCATTTTGAGAAAGACAGGATTTGTAGCGCATGTCAAGCCGGGAAGCAAGTTGGCACTCATCATCCACACAAGAACATCATGACGACTGACAGGCCACTGGAGCTCCTACACATGGATCTATTCGGCCCGATTGCTTACATAAGCATCGGCGGGAGTAAGTACTGTCTAGTTATTGTGGATGATTATTCTCGCTTCACTTGGGTGTTCTTTTTGCAGGAAAAATCCCATACCCAAGAGACCTTAAAGGGATTCTTGAGACGGGCTCAAAATGAGTTCGGCTTAAGGATCAAGAAAATTAGAAGCGACAACGGAACGGAGTTCAAGAACTCTCAAATTGAAGGCTTCCTTGAGGAGGAGGGCATCAAGCATGAGTCCTCCTCTCCCTACACCCCACAACAAAATGGTGTAGTGGAGAGGAAGAATAGAACTCTATTGGACATGGCGAGAACCATGCTTGATGAGTACAAGACGCCGGATCGATTTTGAGTCGAGGTGGTTAACACCGCTTGCTACGCTATCAACCGGTTATATCTACACCGAATCCTCAAGAAGACATCATACGAACTCCTAACCGGTAAAAAGCTCAACATTTCATATTTTAGAGTCTTTGGTAGCAAATGCTTTATTCTTATTAAAAGAGGTAGAAAATCTAAATTTGCTCCTAAGACTGTAGAAGGCTTTTTACTAGGATATGACTCAAACACAAGGGCATATAGAGTCTTTAACAAGTCCTCAGGACTTGCTGAAGTTTCTTGTGACGTTGTGTTTGATGAAACTAACGGCTCTCAAGTAGAGCAAGTTGATCTTGATGAGATAGGTGAAGAACAGGCTCCGTGCATCGCGCTAAGGAACATGTCCATTGGGGATGTGTACCCTAAGGAATCCGAAGAGCCTCCACATGCACAAGATCAACCATCCTCCTCCATGCAAGAATCTCCACCAACTCAAAATGAGGACGAGGCTCAAGTTGATGAAGGAGAAGATCAAAGAGATGAGCCACCTCAAGATGACAGCAATGATCAAGGGGGAGATGCAAATGATCAAGACAAGGAGGATGAAGAACCAAGGCCGCCACACCCAAGAGTCCACCAAGCAATCCAACGAGATCACCCCGTCGACACCATCCTCGGCGACATTCATAAGGGGGTAACCACTAGATCTCGTGTTGCACATTTTTGTGAGCATTACTCTTTTGTTTCCTCTATTGAGCCACACAGGGTAGAGGAAGCACTCCAAGATTCGGATTGGGTGATGGCGATGCAAGAGGAGCTCAACAACTTCACTAGGAACGAGGTATGGCATTTGGTTCCATGTCCTAATCAAAATGTTGTAGGAACCAAGTGGGTCTTCCGCAACAAGCAAGACGAGCATGGTGTGGTGACAAGGAACAAAGCTCGACTCGTGGCCAAGGGGTATTCACAAGTCGAAGGTTTGGATTTCGGTGAAACCTATGCATCCGTAGCTAGGCTTGAGTCAATTCGCATATTATTAGCCTATGCTACTTACCATGGCTTCAAGCTTTATCAAATGGACGTAAAGAGTGCCTTCCTCAATGGACCAATCAAGGAAGAGGTCTATGTTGAGCAACCTCCCGGCTTTGAAGACAGTGAGTACCCTAACCATGTCTATAGGCTCTCTAAGGCACTTTATGGGCTCAAGCAAGCCCCAAGAGCATGGTATGAATGCCTTAGAGATTTTCTTATTGCTAATGGCTTCAAAGTCGGCAAGGCCGATCCTACATTATTTACTAAAACTCTTGACAATGATTTGTTTGTATGCCAAATTTATGTTGATGATATCATATTTGGGTCTACTAACGAATCTACATGTGAAGAATTTAGTAGGATCATGACACAAAAATTCAAGATGTCGATGATGGAGGAGTTGAAGTATTTCTTAGGATTTCAAGTAAAGAAACTCCAAGAGGGCACCTTCATTTGCCAAACGAAGTACACTCAAGACATTCTAAACAAGTTTGGAATGAAGGATGCCAAGCCCATCAAGACTCCCATGGGAACAAATGGGCATCTCGACCTCGACACGGGAGGTAAGTCCGTGGATCAAAAGGTATACCGGTCGATGATTGGTTCATTACTCTATTTATGTGCATCTCGACCGGATATTATGCTTTCCGTATGCATGTGTGCAAGATTCCAAGCCGACCCTAAGGAATCTCACCTTACGGCCGTAAAACGAATCTTGAGATATTTGGCTTATACTCCTAAGTTTGGGCTTTGGTACCCTCGGAGATCCACATTTGATTTAATTGGTTATTCGGATGCCGATTGGGCGGGGTGTAAGATTAATAGAAAGAGCACATCGGGGACTTGCCAGTTCTTGGGAAGGTCCTTGGTGTCTTGGGCTTCAAAGAAGCAAAATTCGGTCGCTCTTTCTACCGCCGAAGCCGAGTATATTGCCGCAGGCCATTGTTGCGCGCAATTGCTTTGGATGAGGCAAACCATGCGGGACTATGGTTACAAATTAACCAAAGTTCCTCTTCTATGTGATAATGAGAGTGCAATCCGCATGGCGGATAATCCCGTTGAGCATAGCCGCACTAAGCACATAGCCATTCGGTATCATTTTCTTAGGGATCACCAACAAAAGGGAGATATCGAGATTGCATACATTAATACTAAAGATCAATTAGCCGATATCTTTACCAAACCACTAGATGAACAAACTTTTACCAAACTTAGGCATGAGCTCAATATTCTTGATTCTCGGAATTTCTTTTGCTAATTTGCACACATAGCTCATAAGTATACCTTTGATCATGTCTCTTTTATATATGCTATGACTAATGTGTTTTCAAGTGTATCTCAAACCAAGTCATAGGTATATTGAAAGGGAATTGGAGTCTTCGGCGAAGACAAGGCTTCCACTCCACTCTATCACTCATCCTTCGCCGTCGCTCCGAGCATCTCTCCATCTTTGGTATAATCTTCACTCATATGTTTTATTTGCCAAAGGGGAGAAAGTAGTTAGTCAAAGGGCTTATATCTCACTCAAAGTATACGTTTTTGGCGATTCATGCCAAAGGGGGAGAAAATATGAGCCCAAAGCAAAAGGACCGCACCACCACCCAAATTTTAAAATGATTTTCAATTGGTAAATTTCAAATTGGTATCCTATTATGTTCAAAAAGGGGGAGAAAGTAGTATTTTCAAAATTGATATCTTAAAACCCTCTTGAACACTAAGAGGAGAATTTATTGAGGGGGAGTTTTGTTTAGTCAAAGGAAAAGCATTTTAAAACAAAGGGAGAAAATTTCAAATCTTGAAAATGCTTCTCAAAATCTTATTCATTTACCTTTGACTATCTTGCAAAAGGACTTTGAAAAGAATTTACAAATGAATTTGCAAAAACAAAACTTGTGGTGCAAGCGTGGTCCAAAATGTTAAAAATAAAGAAATAATCCATGCATATCTAGTAAGTAATATTTATCGGCTCAATTCTAAGTAAGCTTTGCACTTGCATATGCAAACTAGTTCAAATTCTGCACTTCTATATTTACTTTGGTTTGTGTTGGCATCAATCACCAAAAAGGGGGAGATTGAAAGGGAATTATGGTTACACCTATATTCCTAATTGATTTTGGTGGTTGAATTGCCCAACACAAATAATTGGACTAACTAGTTTGCCCAAGTTTATAAGTTCTACAGGTACCAAAGGTTCACAATAAGCCAATAAAAAGATCAAGAGAAAGGGTTCAAACAAAGGAACAAAGGGACAACCGAAGGCACCCTGGTCTGGCGCACCGGACTGTCCGGTGCACCACCGGACATGTCCGGTGCACCAGGGTTCTCCATGCGCTGATCTCCTCACCTTCGAGAAAACGCAGAGTCGCTCCGCTATAATTCACCGGACTGTCCGGTGTACACCGGACTGTGTCCGGTGCTCCAGGAATGAAGCGCCTCTGAACTCGTTAGCTTCGGGAATCCGCAACGGCTACTTCGCTATAATTCACCGGACATGTCCGGTATACACTGGACTGTCCGGTGTAACTGCGGAACAACGGCTACTTCGGTGCCAACGGTCACCTGCAGCGCATTAAATGCGCGCCAGAGCGCGCAGAAGTCAGGCACGCGCGAAGAGGCGCACCGGACACTCTACAGTACATGTCCGGTGCGCCACCGGACATCCAGGCGGGCCCAGCAGTCAGAGCTCCAACGGTCGGAACCCTAACGTTCAGGTGACGTGGCTAGCGCACCGGACATGTCCGGTGTGCACCGGACTGTCCGGTGCACCATGCGACAGACAGCCTCCACCCAAACGGCTAGTTTGGTGGTTGGGGCTATAAATACCCCCAACCACCCCACATTCAAGTCATCCAAGTTTTCCACCTCTCAACCACTTACAAGAGCTAGGCATTCAATTCTAGACACACTCAAGTGATCAAATCCTCTCCAATTCCACACAAGGCTTTAGCGATTAGCGAGAGAGATTTGTCGTGTTCTTTTGAGCTCTTGCGCTTGGATTGCTTCTTTTCTTTCTCACTTGTTCTTGTGATCAAAACTCCATTGTAACCGAGGCAAGAGACACAAATTGTGTGGTGGTCCTTGCGGGGAAGTTTTGTTCTCGGTTTGATTTGAGAAGAGAAGCTCACTCGATCCGAGGGATCGTTTGAGAGAGGGAAAGGGTTGAAAGAGACCCGATCTTTGTGACCACCTCAACAGGGAGTAGATTTGCAAGAACCGAACCTCGGTAAAACAAATCCGCGTGTCACACTCTTCATTCGATTGCGATTTGTTTTGCGCCCTCTCTCTCGAACTCTTTATTATTTCTAACGCTAACCCGGCTTGTAGTTGTGATTATATTTGTAAATTTCAGTTTCGCCCTATTCACCCCCCCTCTAGGCGACTTTCAATATGCAAGGAGTCCAAGGACCTGGAAGTATCCAGTTGATTGTGTGGTAGCTGCTACGGGAAGCTTCCAGTCGCTGGCCATGAGATGCTTCGCAGCCGTTGACAGACTATCCAATGGCTGAAAGAATTTAAGCCGACGTGGACGCACATATTTCCTCCCTTGCTCTCCGCTCTTTATCTATAGAATATGTATAGTATATAGCTGTTGCAACTTGCAAGCTTTTCTAAAGTTGCTCTATTCACGTCAAATCAAGCAAATGACCCTTTCGGTACCCTGAAACTAGAGTACCCCCTGCTACTATATAAAGACGCAGAACCCGCGCGGCTATCCCTTAGCCGTGTGGCAGAAGTGCTGTGTGGGACTAAGCTGCGCCTCGCCCCAATCTCAGGCGGCTATTCTGGGTCAACAGCAGTGCCCGACCCCACCACATGGGTAGGTCCGAGGCCGCGACGTGTCTAGAGAAGGTGGCATACTCTAAAGCATCAACAGCGAGGTCCTCCTTTTTGTTAAGGGCCATCCTCCATAACTCTAACGCCACAGGCAACATCGCCAAGTGGGCCGTGGAGCTCGCTGAGTTCCAGCTGAATTTCCAGCCTCGCCACGCCGTCAAGAGCCAGGTCCTGGCTGACTTCATCATGGAGTGGACACCTCCCCCGAGCGCTCCTGGGGGTCCGGATCCCGATTTGGACCCCACACCTGTGGAGCCCAGAGGTCCGGTCTTCACCAAGCCCCACTAGACGCTCTTCTTCGATGGATCCGCGCATCAGCAAGTTGGTGGGGCCAAGGTGGTCCTCGTCGACCTAAGCGGAGATCAAGTGAAGTACATGGTGCACCTCGAGTTCAAGGCCACCAACAACATGGCAGAGTACGAGGCACTTATCTTCGGCTTGTTTGCGGCCCTATCCCTAGGGATCCGCCAGCTCCTCGTGAACGGGGACTCCCAACTGATCATCAAGCAAGTCTATGGGGAATGTAGCTGCAAAGAGCCCAAGCTCGCAGCTTACCTCCTCCACGTAAGGAAGCTAGAGAAGGACTTCACGGCCCTGGAATTGCAACATGTTCCTCGGGCTGACAACTCAGCGGCAGATGAACTCTCCGTGAGGGCATCAACTTGGGCACCTGTGCCCGAGGGCGTCTTCGAAAGACGGCTGCTGAGACCCACCGCCCGGCCTGCCGAACTGGGCGAAGGGGGCGAGACTAGCACCTCGAAGCTAGCGGTCCCGGTGGCATTACATCTTTAGCACCCACCAAAGACTGTGTGTGCTATAGGGGGTCCTGCCTATCCCTTAGCGCCACAGCCAGTATCTCAGAGTGGTCCTGATGCATGGATCTCCGAGATGATTCCGAGATGGATCTCCGAGATGATCCACGCAAAGCAGATACACACACCAGCTCAGGCTCTGCAGATGATTCCGCCCTCCTAGCCATTCGCTGTATGGGGGGTGGATATCCTAGGACCATTCCCTAGGGCCGTCGGCGGGTACCGGTACCTCTTCGTCGCCATCGACAAGTTCACCAAGTGGCCAGAGGCCACCCCTGTGGTCAACATCACCCAGGGTGCTGCTGTTGCTTTCCTCAAGTCGATTGTTTGTAGATTTGGGGTCCCAAGCCGTATCATTACGGACAACGAGACCCAGTTTACAAGTCGGCTTTTCTAGGAGTATTGCGAGGGCATCGGCACCTAGCTCTGCTTCGCGTCTGTGGCTCATCCTAGGAGCAACGACCAAGTGGAGAGGGCAAACGCAGAGATCCTCAGGGGACTCAAGACATGCACCTATGACTGCTTGAAGAAGCATGGTGCAAATTGGGTCAGTGAGCTTCTGTCCGTGATGTGGGGGAACCATACTACACCCAGCCGAGCCACCGGGGAGACCCTGTTCTTCTCTATGGGGCCGAAGCCTGCCTTCCCCCGGAAATCATTATGGGCTCCCCACAGGTCCAGGCTTTTGATGAGTCTATGCAGGAACAGCTACGGCGTGAGGACGTGGACTTCATCGACGAGCGCAGATGGCGAGCGGCGATCCGAAATGCACGGTACAACCAAGCGCTCAGGCGCTACCACTAATGGTTCGTGCATAGTAGGGAGCTCTAGGTCGGGGACCTAGTCCTAAGGAGAGTACTGAACCGAGAAGGGCTCCACAAGCTCTCCCCCAGCTGGGAGGGACCCTTCAAGGTGATGGAAATACGCCAACTCAGGTGTGTCCGCCTTGCTACAACTGAAGGAGAGCCTCTTCCCAATCCTTGGAACATAGAGCATCTTCGTAAGTTTTTCCCTTAAAAGCAAACCTGGGGACCTGGTCTTCTTCCTTTGTAACTAGGTAGCACATATATGTATGCTAGCCCGGTGAGGTCCACCCTCATAAACCCGGTCTGTTGGCCAACACTCATGAATATCAAGTTATAAAGAAAAGATTCACCCCCAGATTTGTTTTATGATGGTCTTATTTTGCTTCAACTTACGAGCATCATTTTTTTATCTAACCCACCCATACAGTTCCCACCCTTGCTGGTATAATGACATCCGAATTGAGTAGCCAGGCTTGCAGTTCAGGACCCCTCGGCAGGGGGGTCCGGCAGCCTAGGGGCCAGTTCTAGAGAACGGGTACTTGTCTCCTAGGGTGGTCCGAAACCGTGTAGCCGCTTAGCTTGGTTCTGTACCCTAATCCTGCACGCTCCACCACTCTGTGACGGGTACCCTAGTATTTGGAACTATAGTCCTGTGGGTCCGGCAACCTGGGGTCTGGTTCTAAAGAATGGACACTTGTCTCCTGGGGTGGTCCGGAGCTATGTAGCCACTTAGCCTGGTCCTGTACCCTAAGCCTACACGCTCCACCACTCTGCGATGGGTGTCCTAGTATTTGGAGCTACGATCCAAGGGGGTTCGGACACATGGATTGGCATCCCAGTCTAAGTCCTGCAGGTCCTGTTGCATGAATCAAAGGATAAAAGATACCAGTTAGTGGGTCCTATGGGTGCACTACTAAAGCTTCTTAGCCAAGACTGTGTGCAGGTCCAGGTCCCAGTCGAGGCTACCTCCTGGGTGTCAGGTCACCAATTCTTTCTTAAGTATACTGGCATCCAGCCTCGACACATCGAGCCTACATCCCAGGGGGGCCAAGTACCAGGGAGAAGTTGGTAACGATGCACACAACAAAGACAAATAGCATATAGATAAGTTTTGTCACTGTTAGAACAATACTTCCCAAAAGTATCTTACAAAATCAAAAAATATTACAAGCCGCACCCCAGCGGAACCCTTGCCCTATTTCTGTAGGTCTAGCTACTAATCATCGGCAGGATCCCGTTGGAAGCGCTCAGCCACCACCTCCACGGTATCTTGTACACCCTGCCGAGAAGCGTCTTCGGTGTCAGCCACCGGACCAGCGATCACCGGCTCCAAGGAGATGGCCGGGTCGTGGCTCCGGAAGTATGTCAGGATGTACTCTATCACCGGCCGGCAGAGCCTGCCGCCCCTGGCCTCCAGGCGGGCGCCAAGGATTTGGTCCAGGCGTCGGAGGTGGTCGGTGGCGGAATCCAGCACCGGGAGCGCGTCGGAGATGGACGTCAGCAGCTCCAACACCGGGATGGGGCTCACCCATAGCAGCACCAGTGTCGTGTTCGCCTCACCGGCCCATGCGGCGATGCGCTGGACCCGGTGCTGCCTGTGCCGCCTGGAACCGGCGGACCCGCTCCTCCAGCGTCCGCTCCATCTCCTCTGCCTCGAGCTCATGCTCGGCCAGCGTCTTCTCCCGCCTTTCAACCATTTCCTCCTTGAAGGCGAGATCGGCAGCGCCAACCCATAGGAGAGGTAGGAGATGAAGAGCACGAACTCCCCGCGGCGAGATCGCCGAGGGGAGTGGCGCCGACGCGGATCCTTCCGACGAACGTCAGCGCGCTCCATCTGAGCAGGTTGCGCACCAGGTTGAGTGCCCCCTCGAACTGGAAACGCTCGGGATGAACCAGCGAGGCCATGGCGACTACGGCAGCAGAAAGCAGAAGAGCACGAATGCAAAGGGGCGCAGAGGGCTCGGAGGCGAAAGGGCACAACAGTTGGAAAGAATGCGAAAGCGTAACTGCTGCACGCGGGGTGAATCCATTTTCAAGGAAGACTCTCCCGCTCACGCCCCAGGAAATCCTGTCCGATGCGCACCTAGCGCCTAAGCGACCCGGTCTCTGACATGGGGGCCCGGGCCCACAAGTCATGCAGCTGGTGTTCCGGTCTCCGGGAGCGGAAGAAGCGAACCGTCATGTGGGGAGCGAACCGCCACGCACGATCACGCACCGCCTTAGGCCCACTGCGGAGAGATATTTTATTAACCGAGGCGGCGGCAATGAGGCGCCCCACGCGTGGCTCGATGGAACCCCCAGAAGTGGGGCCGTGGGTCAGTCAGCCGCGGGGACAAATGTGGTAGTTGACATGATCGAGGGCGGACTGACAACATGTGCGTCACTAGATGCGCTGAGTTAATGCGGCGCGCGCTGAGGTGGCGCCCCAGTCACCGGTCATGCCATGTTGACGCGTAGTAAAGTTTTGGCCCCACCTGCAAGCTCGCATCCTCCCCTAAGGTGGGCCCGGGGGCCACTGTCGGTACCCTGAAACTAGGGTACCCCCTGCTACTGTACAAAGACACAGAACCCGCACGGCTATCCCTTAGTCGCATGGCAAAAGTGCTGTGTGGGACCAAGCTACGCCTCGCCCCAATCTCAGGCGGCTATTCTGGGTCCACAGCAGCGCCCGACCCCACCACATGGGTGGGTCCGAGGCCGCGACGTGTCCAGAGAAGGTGACATACTCCAAAGCATCAACAGTGAGTCTGGACCCCCACGGAAGAGCGCTGGACCCCCGGATGTACAGTTCGGACCCCCAAGGATGGTCCCGGACCCCCGAATATGTAGTCCGGACCCCCAAGGTTGGTCCCGGACCTCCACGTGTGCAAGCCGAACCCCTGGAATGGGATCCGGACCCCTCCGTATGGGGTCCGGGTCGCCTGTCACACCCGGATTTTAGGGGTCCAAAACCCGGGCGCGAACATAATCACCAGGTGTGCTGGGACCAAGTCTCACACATATGATGAATCATGGCACAGGATCGAATGTCATATCTTTACTACATAACAGGAATTCTGTACAAAATAAATAATTACATTATAAGGAGACAACGGTCCAGCAACCCAAAGTTGACTGGGAGACGACGGCCTAGATCTCTCACGAACACATCACAGCATCATCCAAGCGCCTCATCCTGCGGTACCTGTTCTTGACCTGTGGGGGTGTGAGACAGCAAGAGTGAGCTCACATACGTTCATCGCTCAACAAGTTGTGGGGAATAATGTGCATGAACTCGCCAAAGGTGGGAGTTCACGTGAAGTGTAAGACTTACCAAAGAGGATGGTTAGAGCTGAGCATTGCTTTTAAAGTTGATCAAAATTTTATTAGCAATTACTAAGTATAAGTAAATACCAAAACCCAATTAAGTAATAGAACAAAAGTAACCACATCACCTGCGATGCAATGCATATGACAAATTGAATTTAGTTCCATAAATTAATCATGTGAGTGTCCGAGCTGCTCATGACCGTGAGCACGGCTAGTATACCAGTTTTACACTCTGCAGAGGTTGCGCATCTTTACCCACAAGTCATGTTACCCATCTGCCAAGGGATCGCGACTTCCCATACACCTCTACCGAGGAGGCGAGGCAGGGTAGCACTACGAGGCCTTTACAAAGTTCCACTAGCTTCAGAAAACCCGCTACAGTTTATAGGAAGCTCCAATGCAGGAATCCCTTGCAGGACCGCCATCGCAGCAAAATCCTCCCGAGGGCCTTCCTAACAGGAATCCCTTGCAGGACTGCCAACGCAGCAAAATCCTCCCGAGGGCCTCCCTACACTGACCACTCCCCTACTGCCCTTGCCCCTTTCGGGTAAGGTAGTCTTCCACTAGCTTTCCTAATTAATCAGCCAAGGGGTCCCATTCCTCCCTTGTGGTAGCACTGTTTTCCCGGGTGGTTCTCCATGTTCCAATTAACATAATGATCTTAACATGAACAGTAATAATAAACAGATAATAAAAGTGTGATCATGAATAATGTATCTTCATACCCAAAACCACATAAAGCACTAGCAAGTACTACCCAGAAAGTTCAGTGGTAAACAAGGTATAAAGATAGACAAACTAAGGTAACCTATTGGGTCCCATCAAAATTAACCTATGCAGATCATTATGATTAATTAGAACATGAGTGGGTAAAAAGAAGTGATCAAGGGCACAACTTGCCTGGGACTTGAGCTTCCAGGTACCACTTGCTCTTCAGATGACACGTGACCTCACTGCTAGTCGTAGCAATACAAACAAACAGTGTATAGGCAAAATTTAACATCACATCAAACATGAGAACAAACTGCATAATAATAATCTACGTTGTGTAACGAGATCGTAGGAACAAGATTCACTAAATTTGGAGTTATAGTTATTTAGTTATGAATTTCTGAAGTTATTAAGCACCTAGAACAGATTAATTCAAATGAACAATTTTGCTTCAAGTTTCATGGCTAAACAGTGTTACTAGTTGATATACAATATTAAAATAAAATTAGTGCAACTGGAATGACTCAATTTGGAGTTAAAATGAATTACATATGAATTATACAAGTTTTAAGATTTATTTTTATACTAAAAATCAATTTCTAATATTAATTATCTAGTTTCTCTGTTATCTGGACTACGCGTCAAATCCTGGAAAAGTCAGGGGCCTAAACTGAAGTTTTCTAAGACTCAGTGAATAATGAATGTGGACGGCGGGTTGGTTTCTGTATTCTATAGGGGCTCATATGCAAAAAGGCCAGGCCGAAGGGGTATCAATGGTTGTCGGCCGTTGGATCGTCATTGCGTGGCACAGATTAAATCATATCCTCAACAAAGCGGTACCGAATCACAGCCATCAGATCAAAATCCCACGGCCCTGATTTATCCACCGAGGAGGCATCATCACAGCCGTCAATTCCAAGATGGACGACGCGTGGTCTTCTTCTCCCCTCCCCACGCCAGCAACCGAGCACCCACACGGCCGCGCGCGGCGGTGCATGCCAGCGAAGTCCCAACGCGGTCGATCCAATGCGATGCTAACGCAACTGGCCCTAATTGAAGTCACTACAAAATCAGGGTAGGGCTAATCACCTTGGTTTGGAATGGTGGCAGCACTGCCCACGCAGTGGCGAGATTCTACAGCGGCGCAGCGACCCCGGCGAGAAGTTCCTGGCGCCCTGGTCGTGCAGAGGGGAGACGAGCCGATGTGAGGTGGGGAAGAAGGAGCCCGTGGTCAAGGCACTGCAGGGGCCATGGCTAGATCAACAGGTGAGTTTCGTCGACACGGACCCGATGCTCGAGGCGAGGCCAGGCATGGCGGCGGCTGTCTTTGCACACGACCCCCCTGCTGCTGAGCCCCCCCGCCGAGGTCGAGTTCTTGTCAATGGGGAAGAGGAAGGGGAAGACCCGCAACGTTTTATAGGGCCAAGTCAAATCCTCATCGAGGGGAGGATGCGAATCTCGATAGGGGATTTGCGGAGCTAACCATGGAGGATGGCGGAGAGTTAGTTGGGGGAGAAGAAGACCAGGCCCGACATCCTCGCAGAGACGGCCAGTGGCGGCGCAATCCCTCCCCAGCCGGCCGAACACCTCGGAATGGTTGTTGTAACAACCCTCACCGAGATCGACGCGGGATGGAAGAAGCACAGAGCCGTGGTCGAGTTTGTTGGGATGGAGGAGATGGACCTGCCGCGGTCAGTGCGGCGAGCGGAATTTTAGCGTGGAGAGGAAGAAGAGTCTGGCCACCGGGTCCACCTGCCAGGGCGCAGATGATTTCCCACGCCCGCGGGACCCACTGGTCAGTGGCAGTGTCAGTGTGTGTGTGCGGGATGTGAATTGGGCTAGCAGGGTGCTCATGGGCCGAATGGAAGAAAAAGAGATGGGCCGCAGGCAGAGGAAATCGGCCCAGTCACTAGTCTAATCATTCCCTTTACTTTTCTATTTTATTTTCTTTCACATTTTCCATTTCTATTTGCTTTGTTTTCGGTTTTCCAATACACATAAAAAAATACAACTTCGCATTTATGTTCAAATGCTACCATCCAAAATATTGGTATGAAATGCAAAGTACACTTTTCCATATTTTTATATTAATTATTTTATTGTTTTGTTTAGTTAAAGGCTCAATATGTGCCATGCATACTTTTATTTTATTTTAGGACAATTATTAATTTTGAGTATGTGATCACATTCTAATTTTGCTAATAAATAAAAAAAATGAATATCTTCTATTTCATTTATTTAGGCGAAAATGTATTCTCTTTTACCGAGAGTCACATAATTTTGAATATATTTTTGTTCAAGAATCTTCTTTAAATCCCATGAGGAGGATAACTTATCCTACTCGATTGAAGATATTTCTATTTTATCTTATGTTTACTCGATTTTCTTAGTATTAGTTCCTATAAAAAGCATAGGAGGAATACATGAACACCTAATTCATTTTTAGGGTTTACATCGCCCACAGTGGGGTCCCAAGGTCCCAGGACAGAACGTACATGGGCCTTGGACAGGACCTAGGCAGGGGTCCGGTGCTGACACGTGTCCAGGCCCGGTATGGTGCGGACCTATCCGCATACACCTCTGCTCTCCGCCCAGGCGGAGACCCGATGCTGCCACGTGGCCTACTGCGCGTGACGTAAGCCAGCCGGTGGAGCCTGACGTAAGGCCTCCGGGTTACGTGGCCCCTGCATTTATTGCGGATAAGGCACGTCGCCTGCCCACTCCGCTGACAGGCAATGTGCCGCCTCGACATTTAATGAACCATGTCCATTCCCACTAGTAAGTGAGAGCACCTAGAGGGGGGGGGTGAATAGGTGATCCTGTAAAAACTTCAAACTTAAGCCACAAAAACTTGTTAAGCGTTAGCACGATTAATGCCAAGTGGCTAAGGTGAAGTCTCAACAAAACACAATACCACAAGAATCAAGCACAGAGGGACACAGTGGTTTATCCCGTGGTTCGGCCAAGCCAATGCTTGCCTACTTCCACGTTGTGGCGTCCCAACGGACGAGGGTTGCAATCAACCCCTCTCAAGCGGTCCAAAGACCCACTTGAATACCACGTTGTTTTGTTGTTCCTTTCACTATCCCGTTTGCAAGGAATCTCCACAAATTGGAGTCTCTTGCCCTTACAAGTATATGATCACAAAGAAAGCACAGAGTAAGGGAGGGAAGCAACACACACAAATCCACAGCGAAACGCGCACACACACGGCCAAGAATCGAGCTCACAAGAGTTTCACACAGTTCTCACTAGAACAGAGCTCGAAACACTTAGAATGACAATCAAATGCGCAGAGATTGAGTGTGGATGATCAAGAATGCTCAAAGGTTGCTTGTGTGTCTCCTCCATGCGCCTAGGGGCTCCTTTTATAGCCCCAAGGCAGCTAGGAGCCGTTGAGAGCAATTCTGGAAGGCTATCCTGGCCTTCTGTCGACGGGGGCACCGGACAGTCCGGTGCACACCGGACACTGTCCGGTGCCCGATTTGTTTCCTTTTCTGGCGCTTCCGACCGTTGGAAGACTGCCGTAGATCTGCGAGCCGTTGGCGCACCGGACAGTCCGGTGCCGTCTTCCGACCGTTGGCTCGGCCACGTGTCCCGCGCGGATTGCGCGGCCGACCGTTGGCCCTGGCCGACCGTTGGCTCACCGGACAGTCCGGTGCACACCGGACAGTCCGGTGAATTTTAGCCGTACGCCATCGGCGAATTCCCGAGAGCAGCCAGTTCGAGTTGAGGCAGCCTGGCGCACCGGACACTGTCCGGTGCACACCGGACAGTCCGGTGCTCCAGACCGAGCTGAGACTTGGCTGCACACAGCCAAGTCTTTCTCTCCCCTTTTCTCTTTTTCTTCTTTCTGTTTCTAACACTTAGACAAATATGTTAGTCCATAAAACCAATGTACTAAGGCTTAGAAACATACCTTTACTTCATGATTTGCACCTTGTTCATCCATGTACACAAATTCACAATTAAACACATGTGTTGGCACTCAATCACCAAAATACTTAGAAATGGCCCAAGGGCACATTTCCCTTTCAATCTCCCCCTTTTTGGTGATTTATGCCAACACAACATAAAGCAACTAGAACAAGTGCAAACTCACTTCAAATAAAATAAATTTAAGTTTTATTCAATTTTGGCATATATGGATCATCCTTTGCCACCACTTGGTTTGTTTTTGCAAATCAAACTCAAATCTCTATCTCTAAGTTAAACACACATGTTGAAGCATAAAGAGAGTCATTCCAAAAGAGATTGATCAAAGATTTCAAAAACTCCCCCTTTTTCCCATAAACAATACTTCTCCCCACAAGAAGCCAACTTTTGACAAGAGAGACAACATAAGAATTTTGACAAATCAAAAACTCTATTCTACTATTTTCAAAATCTCTCAAGTGGTAGCTGATCCATTTAAGTGGTAGCTGATCCATTTATTGCTTTGGCCTTTATTTTCTCCCCCTTTGGCATCAAGCACCAAAACGGGATCAATTGTGGCCCTTTAACCCCATTGCCTCACCAAAATCTTCAATTAAGAGCAAATGGCAATTAGAGTTAATGAGATGGACTTGGAATAAGTTACCCCTCATCGGAGTGCAGTGGAAGTCTTTCATGGGCCAAGTCCACCTTTTTCCTTTCAATTCTCCTTTGTGACTAAAACAGACAAACTCAAGCATATGGTTAGTCTCAAAGGGTCAAGTTGTAACATGTCTCCCCCTAAACATGTGCATCACTTTGCAACGGACTTGTGAGGTCCAGGGAGTGTTTGTACAACTTGAGCACCATAATAAGCAACAAAATGCAGAATGAACATGATCAAAGGCATAAATACATGTATGCTATATTTCAATCCAAGTTCCGCGAATCTAAGACATTTAGCTCACTACGCAGCCTGCAAAAGGTCTTCTCATCTAAAGGCTTGGTAAAGATATCGGCTAGCTGGTTCTCGGTGCTAACATAAAACACTTCGATATCTCCCTTTTGCTGGTGGTCTCTCAAAAAGTGATGCCGGATGTCAATGTGCTTTGTGCGGCTGTGCTCAACAGGATTTTCCGCTATTCGGATAGCACTCTCATTGTCACATAGGAGTGGGACTTTGCTCAGATTGTAGCCAAAGTCCCGGAGGGTTTGCCTCATCCAAAGTAGTTGCGCACAACACTGTCCTGCGGCAACGTACTCGGCCTCAGCGGTGGATAGGGCAACGGATGTTTGTTTCTTAGAGTTCCATGACACCAGGGACCTTCCTAAGAATTGGCACGTCCCTGATGTACTCTTCCTATCGACCTTACATCCAGCATAGTCAGAATCTGAGTACCCAATCAAGTCAAAGTTAGACCCCTTTGGATACCAGATCCCGAAGCAAGGCGTAGCAACTAAATATCTAAGAATTCGCTTCACCGCCACCAAGTGACACTCCTTAGGATCGGATTGAAATCTAGCACACATGCATACGCTAAGCATAATATCCGGTCTACTAGCACATAGATAAAGTAAAGACCCTATCATTGACCGGTATGCTTTTTGATCAACGGACTTACCTCCTTTGTTGAGGTCGGTGTGTCCGTCGGTTCCCATCGGTGTCTTTGCGGGCTTGGCGTCCTTCATCCCAAACCGCTTTAGCAGATCTTGCGTGTACTTCGTTTGGGAGATGAAGGTGCCGTCCTTGAGTTGCTTCACTTGGAACCCAAGGAAGTAGTTCAACTCGCCCATCATCGACATCTCGAATTTCTGCGTCATCACCCTGCTAAACTCTTCACAAGGCTTTTGATTAGTAGAACCAAATATTATGTCATCGACATAAATTTGGCACACAAACAAATCGCCATTACAAGTCTTAGTGAAAAGAGTTGGATCGGCTTTCCCAACCTTGAAAGCATTAGCAAGTAAGAAATCTCTAAGGCATTCATACCATGCTCTTGGGGCTTGCTTAAGTCCATAGAGCGCCTAGAGAGCTTACACACGTGGTCGGGGTACCGCTCATCCTCGAAGCCAGGGGGTTGCTCCACGTACACCTCCTCCTTTATTGGCCCGTTGAGGAATGCGCTCTTCACATCCATTTGGTACAACCTGAAAGAATGGTGAGCGGCATATGCTAGCAAGATACGAATAGACTCTAGCCTAGCCACAGGAGCAAAAGTCTCCTCAAAGTCCAAACCTGCGACTTGGGCATAACCTTTTGCCACAAGTCGAGCCTTGTTCCTTGTCACCACCCCGTGCTCGTCCTGTTTGTTGCGGAACACCCACTTGGTTCCCACAACATTTTGCTTGGGACGAGGCACCAGTGTCCAAACTTCATTGCGCTTGAAGTTGTTAAGTTCCTCCTGCATGGCCAACACCCAGTCCGGATCTAGCAAGGCCTCCTCTACCCTGAAAGGCTCAATAGAGGAGACAAAAGAGTAATGTTCACAAAAATTAACTAATCGAGATCGAGTAGTTACTCCCTTGCTAATGTCACCCAGAATTTGGTCGACGGGATGATCCCTCTGAATCATCGCTCGAACTTGGGTTGGAGGTGCCGGTTGCGCTTCTTCCTCCATCACGTGATCATCTTGTGCTCCCCCTTGATCACACGCCTCCTTTTGATGAACCTGTTCATCGTCTTGAGTTGGGGGATGCATCATCGTTGAGGAAGAAGGTTGATCTCGTTCATCTTGTTCCTGTGGCCAAACTTCTCCAATTGCCATGGTTCGTATAGCGGCCGTCGGAACATCTTCTTCATCTATATCATCACAATCAACAACTTGCTCTCTTGGAGAGCCATTAGTCTCATCAAATACAACGTCGCTAGAGACTTCAACCAAACCCGATGATTTGTTGAAGACTCTATACGCCTTTGTATTTGAATCATAACCTAATAAAAACCCTTCTACAGCTTTGGGAGCAAACTTAGAATTTCTACCCTTCTTCACTAGAATGTAGCACTTGCTCCCAAAAACACGAAAGTAAGATACATTGGGTTTGTTACCGGTTAGTAGCTCATACGAAGTCTTCTTGAGGAGTCGATGAAGGTAGACCCTGTTGATGGCGTGGCAAGCCGTGTTCACGGCTTCCGACCAAAAGCACTCGGGGGTCTTGAATTCTCCAAGCATAGTCCTCGCCATGTCTATGAGCGTCCTGTTCTTCCTCTCTACCACACCATTTTGCTGTGGTGTGTAGGGAGCGGAGAACTCATGCTTGATCCCTTCCTCCTCAAGAAACTCCTCCACTTGTAGGTTCTTGAACTCGGACCCGTTGTCGCTCCTAATCTTCTTCACCTTGAGCTCAAACTCATTTTGAGCTCTCCTGAGGAAGCGCTTGATGGTCCCTTGGGTTTCAGACTTATCCTGCAAAAAGAACACCCAAGTGAAGCGGGAAAAGTCATCAACAATAACTAAACCATACTTACTTCCTCCTATGCTTAGATAGGCGACAGGTCCGAAGAGGTCCATATGCAGCAGCTCCAGAGGTCTTGACGTGGTCATCACATTCTTGCTGTGATGTGCTCCTCCCACTTGTTTACCTGCCTGACAAGCTGCACAAGGTCTATCTTTTTCGAAATAAACATTTGTTAGACCTATCACGTGTTCTCCCTTTAGAAGCTTGTGGAGGTTCTTCATCCCCACATGTGCTAAGCGGCGATGCCACAGCCAGCCCATGCAAGTCTTAGCCATTAAGCATGCATCTAGACCGGCCTCTTCTTTTGCAAAGTCAACTAAGTAAAGCTTGCCGTCTAGTACACCCTTAAAGGCCAGTGAACCATCACATCTTCTAAAGACCGACACATCTATATTTGTAAATAAACAATTATATCCCTTTTGACATAATTGACTAACAGATAGCAGATTATATCCAAGACTCTCCACTAAGAATACATTTGATATGGAATGCTCATTAGAAATTGCAATTTTACCTAACCCTTTTACCTTGCCTTGATTCCCATCACCGAATATAATTGAATCTTGGGAATCCTTATTTTTGACGTAGGAGGTGAACATCTTCTTCTCCCCCGTCATATGGTTTGTGCATCCGCTGTCGATAATCCAGCTTGAACCCCCGGATGCATAAACCTGCAAGGCAAATTTAGGCTTGGGTCTTAGGTACCCAACTCATGTTGGGTCCTGCAAGGTTAGCACAAATATCTTTAGGGACCCAAATGCAAGATTTATCTCCCTTGCATCTAGCCCCTAATTTCCTAGCAACTACCTTCTTACCCTTTCTACAAATAGCAAAGGGAGCATTACAAGCATAATAAATGGTAGAAGGTTCATTCACTACTTTCCTAGGAGCATGAATAACATTCTTTCTAGGTACATGAGCAATATCTCTCCTAGGCATATGTACAACATTTCTCCTACACATATCTCTACCATGCTTATAAGAAGAACTAGAAGCAAACATGGCATGAGAATCATAAACATGTGAATCAAAATGATTATAAGCATTTCTAGCATGTCTCCTATCATAATACATAAAAGCATGATTCTTTTTAGCATTACTAGCCATCGGGACCTTCCCCTTCTCCTTGACGAAGATGGGAGCCTTATGGCTTGTTAAGTTCTTGGCTTCCCTCTTGAAGCCAAGCCCATCCTTAATTGAGGGATGTCTTCCAATTGTATAGGCATCCCTTGCAAATTTTATCTTTTCAACTTCACTCTTGCTAGTCTTAAGTTGAGCATTAAGACTAGCCACTTCATCTTTTAGTTTTGAAATTGAAACTAAGTGTTTGCTACAAGTGTTAACATCAAAATCCTTACACCTAGTGCAAATTGTAACATTTTCAACATAAGACTTAGATTTATTTGTTACTTCTAATTTAGCATTTAAATCATGGTTAACACTTTGTAAAGTAGCAATGGTTTCATGACAAGAAGATATTTCACTAGAAAGCACTTCATTTCTTTTCACTTCTAAAGCATATGATTTTTGTGCCTCTACAAACTTATCATGTTCATCATACAATAAATCCTCTTGCTTTTCTAAAAGCCTATCCTTTTCATTCAAAGCATCAATCAATTCATTTATTTTATCTATCTTAGATCTATCTAAGCCCTTGAACAAGCAAGAATAATCTATGTCATCATCATCACTAGACTCACTATCACTAGAAGAAGCATAAGTGGAGTCTTGAGTACTCACCTTCTTCTCTCTTGCCATAAGGCAAGTGAGACGCTCGTTGGGGAAGAGAGTGATAGTCGCCTAGAGGGGGGGGGTGAATAGGGCGAAACTGAAATTTACAAAAATAATCACAACTACAAGCCGGGTTAGTGTTAGTAGTAAATAAACGAGTCCGCGAGAGAGGGCGCAAAACAAATCGCAAGCAAATAAGAGTGTGACACGAGGATTTGTTTTACCGAGGTTCGGTTCTCGCAAACCTACTCCCCGTTGAGGAGGCCACAAAGGCCGGGTCTTTTTCAACCCTTCCCTCTCTCAAACGATCCCACGGATCGAGTGAGCTTTCTCTTCTTCTCAATCAACCGGGAACAAAACTTCCCCGCAAGGGCCACCACACAATCGGTGCCTCTTGCCTTGGTTACAATTGAGTGATGATCTCAAGAACAAAATGAGAAAGAAAGAAAGCAATCCAAGCGCAAGAGCTCAAAAGAACACGGCAAATCTCTCTCGCTAGTCACTAAGGGTTTGAGTGGAATTGGAGAGGATTTGATCTCTTTGTATGTGTCTAGAATTGAATGCCTAGCTCTTGTAAGTGGTTGAGAGTTGGAAAACTTGGATGGCAATGAATGTGGGGTGGTTGGGGTATTTATAGCCCCAACCACCAAAAGTGACCGTTGCTGGAACTCCTCTGTTCGATGGCGCACCGGACAGTCCGGTGCACACCGGACAGTCCGGTGCTCCTGCCACGTCACCATTGCCGTTGGATTCTGACCGTTGGAGCTTCTGACTTCTGGGCCCTCCTGGGTGTCCGGTGCACACCAGACAAGTACTGTTTGATGTCCGGTGCACCGGCATGGGCGATCCTGACGTCTGCGCGCGCTGCGCGCGCATTTAATGCACCGCAGGGAGCCGTTGGCGCCGCAGAGAGCCGTTGCTCCGCTGGCACACCGGACAGTCCGGTGCACACCGGACAGTCCGGTGAATTTTAGCGGAGTGGCTGCCGAGCGAACCCGAGGCTGACGAGTTCCGGAGGCCGCGTCTCCTTGGAGCACCGGACATGTCCGGTGCACACCGGACAGTCCGGTGAATTATAGCGCGCCGGCTTCCGAGAAATCCCGAGGGCGAAGAGTTTGAAGTCGAAGTCCTCTGGCCGCACCGGACAGTCCGGTGCACACCGGACAGTCCGGTGCCTCCGGCCAGAGGAGCCCTCGGTTGCCTTGCTGCTCCTTTGTTGAATCCAACACTTGGTCTTTTTATTGGCTGATTGTGAACCTTTTGCACCTGTATAACTTATGCACTAGAGCAAACTAGTTAGTCCAATATTTGTGTTGGGCAATTCAACCACCAAAATTATTTAGGAACTAGGTCTAAGCCTAATTCCCTTTCAATCTCCCCCTTTTTGGTGATTGATGCCAACACAAACCAAAGCAAATATAGAAGTGCATAATTGAACTAGTTTGCATAAAGTAAGTGCAAAGGTTGCTTGGAATTGAGCCAATATAAATATTTATATGATGCGCATGGATTGTTTTCTTTATTTTTTACATATTGGACCACATTTGCACCAAGAGTTTTGTTTTCGCAAATTCTTTTGTAAATACTTTTCAAAGTCTTTTTGTAAGATAGTCAAAGGTAAATGAATAAGATTTGTAAAGCATTTTCAAGATTTGAAATTTTCTCCCCCTGTTTCAAATGCTTTTCCTTTGACTAAACAAAACTCCCCCTAAAATAAGGTCTCCTCTTAGTGTTCAAGAGGGTTTTCCATCAGTTTTGAAAACACTACTTGCTCCCCCTTTAGAACACAAAGAGATACCAATTTTGAAAGTTACCATTGAAAATCATCAAATTTTAAGTGGTGGTGCGGTCCTTTTGCTTTGGGCTCATATTTTCTCCCCCTTTGGCATGAATCGCCAAAAAGAAATCATTAGAGCCCATGAGTACTTTCTCCCCCTTTGGTCATGAAATGAATGAGTGAAGATTATACCAAAGTTGGAGAGATGATGCGGAGCGACGGCGAAGGATGAGTAGTAGAGTGGAGTGGAAGCCTTGTCTTCGCCGAAGACGCCAATTCCCTTTCTATATACCTATGACTTGGTTTGAAATATACTTGAAAACACATTAGTCATAGCACATATAAAAGAGACATGATCAAAGGTATATTTATGAGCTATGTGTGCAAGACTAGCAAAAGAAATTCCTGGAATCAAGAATATTAAGCTCATGCCTAAGTCGGGTGAAAGATTGTTCATCAAGAGGCTTGGTAAAGATATCGGCTAATTGATCTTTAGTATTAATGTAAGAAATCTCGATATCCCCCTTTTGTTGGTGATCCCGAAGAAAATGATACCGAATGGCTATATGCTTAGTGCGGCTGTGCTCGACGGGATTGTCGGCCATTTTGATTGCACTCTCATTGTCACATAGCAAAGGAACTTTGGTTAATTTGTAACCGTAGTCCCGCAGGGTTTGCCTCATCCAAAGCAATTGCGCGCAACAATGGCCTGCGGCAATATACTCGGCTTCGGCGGTGGAAAGAGCGACCGAATTTTGCTTCTTTGAAGCCCATGACACCAAGGATCTTCCCAAGAACTGGCAAGTCCCCGATGTGCTCTTCCTGTTAATCCTACACCCCGCCCAATCGGCATCCGAATATCCAATCAAATCAAAGGTGGATCCCCGAGGGTACCAAAGCCCAAACTTAGGAGTAAAAGCCAAATATCTCAAGATTCGTTTCACGGCCGTAAGGTGTGATTCCTTAGGGTCGGCTTGGAATCTTGCACACATGCAAACGAAAAGCATAATGTCCGGTCGAGATGCACATAAATAAAGCAATGATCCAATCATCGACCGGTATACCTTTTGATCTACGGACTTACCTCCCGTGTCGAGGTCGAGATGCCCATTTGTTCCCATGGGTGTCTTGATGGGCTTGGCATCCTTCATTCCAAACTTGCTTAGAATGTCTTGAGTATACTTGGTTTGGCTGATGAAGGTGCCCTCTTGGAGTTGCTTGACTTGGAATCCTAGAAAATACTTCAATTCCCCCATCATTGACATCTCGAATTTTTGTGTCATGATCCTACTAAATTCTTCACATGTAGATTTGTTAGTAGACCCAAATATAATATCATCAACATAAATTTGGCATACAAACAAATCATTGTCAAGAGTTTTAGTGAACAAAGTAGGATCGGCCTTGCCGACTTTGAAGCCATTTGCAATAAGGAAATCTCTAAGGCATTCATACCATGCTCTTGGGGCTTGCTTGAGCCCATAAAGCGCCTTAGAGAGCCTATAAACATGGTTAGGGTACTCACTGTCTTCAAAGCCGGGAGGTTGCTCAACATAGACCTCCTCCTTGATTGGTCCATTGAGGAAGGCACTCTTCACGTCCATTTGGTAGAGCTTGAAGCCATGGTAAGTAGCATAGGCTAATAATATACGAATTGACTCAAGCCTAGCTACGGGTGCATAGGTTTCACCAAAATCCAAACCTTCGACTTGTGAATACCCCTTGGCCACGAGTCGAGCTTTGTTCCTAGTCACCACACCATGCTCGTCTTGCTTGTTGCGGAAGACCCACTTGGTTCCTACAACATTTTGATTAGGACGTGGTACCAAATGCCATACCTCATTCCTTGTGAAATTGTTGAGCTCCTCTTGCATCGCCACTACCCAATCCGAATCTTGTAGTGCTTCCTCTACCCTGGTTGGCTCAATAGAGGAAACAAACGAGTAATGTTCACAAAAATGAGCAACACGAGATCGAGTAGTTACCCCCTTATGAATGTCGCCGAGGATGGTGTCGACGGGGTGATCTCGTTGTATTGCTTGGTGGACTCTTGGGTGTGGCGGCCTTGGTTGTTCATCCTCCTTGTCTTCATCATTTGAATCTCCCCCTTGATCGTTGCCGTTATTTTGAGGTGGCTCATCTTCTTGATCTTCTTGTTCAACATCTTGAGCCTCATCCTCAACTTGAGTTGGTGGAGATACTTGTGTGGAGGAGGATGGTTGATCTTGTGCATTTGGAGGCTCTTCGGATTCCTTAGGACACACATCCCCAATGGACATGTTCCTTAGCGCTATGCAAGGAGCCTGTTCTTCACCTATATCATCAAGATCAACTTGCTCTACTTGAGAGCCGTTAGTCTCATCAAACACAACGTCACAAGAAACTTCAACGAGTCCTGAGGACTTGTTAAAGACTCTATATGCCCTTGTGTTTGAGTCATATCCTAGTAAAAAGCCTTCTACAGTTTTAGGAGCAAATTTAGATTTTCTACCTCTTTTGACAAGAATAAAACATTTGCTACCAAAAACTCTAAAATATGAAATATTGGGCTTTTTACCGGTTAGGAGTTCATAAGATGTCTTCTTGAGGATTCGATGAAGATATAACCGGTTGATGGCGTAGCAGGCGGTGTTGACCGCCTCGGCCCAAAACCGATCCGGTGTCTTGTACTCATCAAGCATGGTTCTTGCCATGTCCAATAGAGTTCGATTCTTCCTCTCCACTACACCATTTTGTTGTGGAGTGTAGGGAGAAGAGAACTCATGCTTGATGCCCTCCTCCTCAAGGAAGCCTTCGATTTGAGAGTTCTTGAACTCCGTTCCATTGTCGCTTCTAATTTTCTTGATCCTTAAGCCAAACTCATTTTGAGCCCGTCTTAAGAATCCCTTTAAGATCTCTTGGGTTTGTGATTTTTCCTGTAAAAAGAATACCCAAGTGAAGCGAGAATAATCATCCACAATTACAAGACAATACTTACTACCGCCGATGCTTATGTAAGCAATCGGGCCGAACAAATCCATGTGTAGGAGCTCCAGTGGCCTGTCGGTAGTCATGATGTTTTTGTGTGGATGATGGACACCAACTTGCTTCCCGGCTTGGCAAGCGCTACAAATCCTGTCTTTCTCAAAATGAACATCGGTTAGTCCCAAAATGTGTTCTCCCTTTAGAAGTTTGTGAAGATTCTTCATTCCAACATGGGCTAGTCGACGGTGCCATAGCCAACCCAAGTTAGTCTTAGCAATTAAGCATGTGTCGAGTTCAGCTCTTTCAAAATCTACTAAGTATAGCTGACCCTCTAACACACCCTTAAATGCTATTGAATCATCACTCCTTCTAAAGACAGTAACACCTGTATCAGTAAAAAGACAGTTGTAGCCCATTTGACATAATTGGGATACGGAAAGCAAATTGTAATCTAAGGAATCTACAAGAAAAACATTGGAAATAGTATGGTCAGGAGATATAGCAATTTTACCCAAACCTTTGACCAAACCTTGATTTCCATCCCCGAAAGTGATAGCTCGTTGGGGATCTTGGTTTTTCTCATATGAGGAGAACATCTTTTTCTCCCCTGTCATGTGGTTTGTGCACCCGCTGTCGAGTATCCAACTTGAGCCCCCGGATGCATAAACCTACAAAACAAGTTTAGTTCTTTGTTTTAGGTACCCAAACGGTTTTGGGTCCTTTGGCATTAGATACAAGAACTTTGGGTACCCAAACACAAGTCTTGGAGCCCTTGCGTTTGCCCCCAACAATTTTGGCAACTACCTTGCCGGACTTGCTAGTCAAAACATAAGATGCATCAAAAGTTTTAAATGAAATGGCATGATCATTTGATGCATTAATAGTTTTCTTTCTAGGCAACTTGGCATGGGTTGGTTGCCTAGATCTAGATGTCTCACCCTTATACATAAAAGCATAATTAGGGCCAGAGTGAGACTTCCTAGAATGAATTTTCTTAATTTTACTCTCAGGATACCCGGCAGGGTACAAAATGTAACCCTCGTTATCCTGAGGCATGGGAGCCTTGCCTTTAACAAAGTTAGACAAGTTCTTAGGAGGGGCATTAATTTTGACATTGTCTCCCCTTTGGAAGCCAATGCCGTCCTTAATGCCCGGGCGTCTCCCATTATAGAGCATGCTTCTAGCAAGTTTAAATTTTTCATTTTCTAAGTCATGCTCTCTAATCTTAGCATTAAGTTGTGCTATATGATCATTTTGTTTCTTAATTAAAGCTAGGTGATCATGGATAGCATCAACATTAATATCTCTACATCTAGTACAAATGGAAATATGCTCAACATTAGATGTAGAGGGTTTGCAAGATTTTAGTTCAACAACCTTAGCATGCAACAAATCATTTTTAGCTCTAAGGTCGGAAATAGTAGCTTTGCAAACATCAAAATCCTTAGCCTTAGCAATTAATTTCTCATTCTCATTTCTAAGGCTAGCGATGGAAGCATTCAATTCATCAATCCTAGCAAGCAAATTAACATCATCATTTCTAGGATCAATGCAAACATGAGAATCAACCTTAGCTAACAAATTTGCATTTTCATTTCTAAGGTTGTCTAAAGTCTCATGGCAAATACTTAGCTCACTAGACAATTTTTCACATTTTTCTCTTTCTAGAGCATAAGCATTTTTAACCTTAACATGTTTCTTGTTTTCCTTGATTAGGAAGTCCTCTTGGGAGTCCAAGAGATCATCCTTTTCATGGATGGCACTAATTAGCTCATTTAATTTTTCTTTTTGTTCCATGTTAAGGTTGGCAAAAAGAATACGCAAATTATCTTCCTCATTTTTATCATTATCCTCATCACTAGATGTTTCATATTTAGTGGAGGACCTTGATTTTACCTTCTTTTTGCCGTCCTTGGCCATAAGACACTTGTGGCCGACGTTGGGGAAGAGAAGGCCCTTGGTGACGGCGATGTTGGCGGCGTCCTCGTCGTCGGAGGAGACGCTTGAGCTTTCGTCGGAGTCCCATTCCCGACAAACATGGGCATCGCCGCCCTTCTTCTTGTAGTATTTCTTCTTCTCCTTCCTCTTGCCCTTCTTGTCGTCGCCCCTGTCACTATCACTAGACATAGGACATTTTGCAATAAAATGACCGGGCTTACCACACTTGTAGCAAACCTTCTTGGAACGGGATTTGTAATCTTTCCCTTTCCGTTGCTTGAGGATTTGCCGGAAGCTTTTGATGATTAGGGCCATCTCCTCGTTGTCGAGCTTGGAGGCGTCAATTGGTTGTCTACTTGGTGTAGACTCCTCCTTCTTCTCCTCCATTGCCTTGAAGGCCACGGGTTGCGCCTCGGATGTGGAGGGTTCATCAAGCTCGTTGATCTTCTTGGAGCCCTTAATCATGCATTCAAAACTCACAAAATTCCCGATAACTTCCTCGGGGGTCATTTGTGTATATCTAGGATTGCCACGAATTAATTGTACTTGAGTAGGGTTAAGGAAAATAAGGGCTCTTAGAATAACCTTAACCACTTCGTGGTCATCCCATTTTGCGCTCCCGAGGTTGCGCACTTGGTTCACCAAGGTCTTGAGCCGGTTGTACATGTCTTGTGGCTCCTCCCCTTGGCGAAGACGGAAGCGACCGAGCTCCCCCTCGATCGTTTCCCGCTTGGTGATCTTGGTGAGTTCATCACCCTCGTGCGCCGTTTTGAGTAGGTCCCAAATCTCCTTGGCGTTCTTCAACCCTTGTACTTTGTTGTATTCCTCCTTGCTTAGAGAGGCAAGAAGGATGGTTGTGGCTTGGGAGTTGAAGTGCTCGATTTGGGCCACTTCGTCCGTGTCGTAGTCTTCATCCCCTACGGATGGTACCTGTACACCATACTCAACAACATCCCATAATCTTTTGTGGAGAGAGGTTAGATGAAATCGCATCAAATTACTCCACATAGCATAATCTTCACCATTAAAAGTTGGTGGTTTGCCTAATGGGACGGAAAGTAAAGGTGTATGTTTAGGAATGCGAGGGTAGCGTAGGGGGATCTTACTATACTTCTTACGCTCTTGGCGTTTAGAGGTGACGGACGCCGCGTCGGAGCCGGAGGTAGATGTTGATGAGGTGTCGGTCTCGTAGTAGACCACCTTCCTCATCCTCTTGTGCTTGTCCCCACTCCGATGCGGCTTGTGAGAAGAAGATTTTTCCTTCTTCTCTTTGTGGTGAGAAGAGGAAGATCTTTTCTCCTTCCGCTTGGAGGATTTCTTCTTCTTCTCTCTTCTCTTGGTGCGGGACTCTTCCGATGAAGATGAGGTGCTCCCTTGGCTTGTAGTGGGCTTGTCGTCGCCGGTCTCCATCTCCCTCTTGGTGTGATCTCCCGACATCACTTCGAGCGGTTAGGCTCTAATGAAGCACCGGGCTCTGATACCAATTGATAGTCGCCTAGAGGGGGGGGTGAATAGGGCGAAACTGAAATTTACAAAAATAATCACAACTACAAGCCGGGTTAGTGTTAGTAGTAAATAAACGAGTCCGCGAGAGAGGGCGCAAAACAAATCGCAAGCAAATAAGAGTGTGACACGAGGATTTGTTTTACCGAGGTTCGGTTCTCGCAAACCTACTCCCCGTTGAGGAGGCCACAAAGGCCGGGTCTTTTTCAACCCTTCCCTCTCTCAAACGATCCCACGGATCGAGTGAGCTTTCTCTTCTTCTCAATCAACCGGGAACAAAACTTCCCCGCAAGGGCCACCACACAATCGGTGCCTCTTGCCTTGGTTACAATTGAGTGATGATCTCAAGAACAAAATGAGAAAGAAAGAAAGCAATCCAAGCGCAAGAGCTCAAAAGAACACGGCAAATCTCTCTCGCTAGTCACTAAGGGTTTGAGTGGAATTGGAGAGGATTTGATCTCTTTGTATGTGTCTAGAATTGAATGCCTAGCTCTTGTAAGTGGTTGAGAGTTGGAAAACTTGGATGGCAATGAATGTGGGGTGGTTGGGGTATTTATAGCCCCAACCACCAAAAGTGACCGTTGCTGGAACTCCTCTGTTCGATGGCGCACCGGACAGTCCGGTGCACACCGGACAGTCCGGTGCTCCTGCCACGTCACCATTGCCGTTGGATTCTGACCGTTGGAGCTTCTGACTTCTGGGCCCTCCTGGGTGTCCGGTGCACACCGGACAAGTACTGTTTGATGTCCGGTGCACCGGCATGGGCGATCCTGACGTCTGCGCGCGCTGCGCGCGCATTTAATGCACCGCAGGGAGCCGTTGGCGCCGCAGAGAGCCGTTGCTCCGCTGGCACACCGGACAGTCCGGTGCACACCGGACAGTCCGGTGAATTTTAGCGGAGTGGCTGCCGAGCGAACCCGAGGCTGACGAGTTCCGGAGGCCGCGTCTCCTTGGAGCACCGGACATGTCCGGTGCACACCGGACAGTCCGGTGAATTATAGCGCGCCGGCTTCCGAGAAATCCCGAGGGCGAAGAGTTTGAAGTCGAAGTCCTCTGGCCGCACCGGACAGTCCGGTGCACACCGGACAGTCCGGTGCCTCCGGCCAGAGGAGCCCTCGGTTGCCTTGCTGCTCCTTTGTTGAATCCAACACTTGGTCTTTTTATTGGCTGATTGTGAACCTTTTGCACCTGTATAACTTATGCACTAGAGCAAACTAGTTAGTCCAATATTTGTGTTGGGCAATTCAACCACCAAAATTATTTAGGAACTAGGTCTAAGCCTAATTCCCTTTCAGAGAGCCGATTTGTTGAAGGCAGTGGTGGCGAGTCCTTCGTTGTCGGAGTCGGAGGAGGAGCAATCCGAGTCCCACTCCTTTCCTAGATGCGCCTCGCCCTTTGCCTTCTTGTATTGCTTCTTCTTCTCTCTTTTGTTCCCCTTTTCCTGGTCACTTTCATTATCGGGACAGTTAGCGATAAAATGACCAAGCTTACCGCACTTGAAGCATGAGCGCTTCCCCTTTGTCTTGGTCTTGCTTGGCTGCCCCTTGCGACTATTTAGCGCCGTCTTGAACCTTTTGATGATGAGAGCCATTTCTTCATCATTGAGTCCGGCCGCCTCAACTTGCGCCACCTTGCTAGGTAGCGACTCCTTGCTCCTCGTTGCCTTTAGAGCAATGGGTTGAGGCTCGTGGAGTGGTCCGTTCAACGCGTCGTCGACGTATCTTGCCTCCTTGATCATCATCCGTCCGCTCACGAACTTTCCAAGTACTTCCTCGGGCGTCATCATCGTGTACCTGGGATTCTCACGAATATTGTTCACGAGATGAGGATCAAGAACGGTAAAGGACCTGAGCATTAGGCGGACGACATCGTGATCCGTCCAACGCGTGCTTCCGTAGCTCCTTATTTTGTTGATAAGGGTCTTGAGCCGGTTGTACGTCTGAGTTGGCTCCTCTCCCCTTATCATGGCGAACCGTCCAAGCTCGCCCTCCACCAACTCCATCTTGGTGAGCATGGTGATGTCGTTCCCCTCGTGAGAGATCTTGAGGGTGTCCCATATCTGCTTGGCATTGTCCAAGCCGCTCACCTTATTGTACTCTTCCCTGCACAAAGATGCTAAGAGAACAGTAGTAGCCTGTGCATTTTTATGAATCTGTTCATTTATAAGCATAGGGCTATCCGAGCTATCGAATTTCATTCCGTTCTCCACAATCTCCCATATGCTAGGATGGAGAGAGAATAAGTGACTACGCATTTTGTGACTCCAAAATCCGTAGTCCTCTCCATCAAAGTGTGGGGGCTTGCCGAGTGGAATGGAGAGCAAATGTGAATGTGAACTTTGCGGAATACGCGAATAATCAAAAGAAAAGTTTGAGTTAACCGTCTTTTGTTTGTAGTCGTTGTGGTCCTCATCCTTTTGGGAAGAAGTAGACTCGTCGCTGTCGTAGTAGACGATCTCCTTGATGCGCCTTGTCTTCTTCTTCCTCCCTTCCTTCCGTCTTTGGCCCGAGCCGGAGTCGGTAGGCTTGTCGTCCTTCGGCTCGTTAACGAAGGTCTCCTTTTCTTTGTCGTTGATCACTATACCCTTCCCCTTAGGATCCATCTATTCGGGCGGTTAGTCCCTTTGTGAATAGAACGGCTCTGATACCAATTGAGAGCACCTAGAGGGGGGGGGTGAATAGGTGATCCTGTAAAAACTTCAAACTTAAGCCACAAAAACTTGTTAAGCGTTAGCACGATTAATGCCAAGTGGCTAAGGTGAAGTCTCAACAAAACACAATACCACAAGAATCAAGCACAGAGGGACACAGTGGTTTATCCCGTGGTTCGGCCAAGCCAATGCTTGCCTACTTCCACGTTGTGGCGTCCCAACGGACGAGGGTTGCAATCAACCCCTCTCAAGCGGTCCAAAGACCCACTTGAATACCACGTTGTTTTGTTGTTCCTTTCACTATCCCGTTTGCAAGGAATCTCCACAAATTGGAGTCTCTTGCCCTTACAAGTATATGATCACAAAGAAAGCACAGAGTAAGGGAGGGAAGCAACACACACAAATCCACAGCGAAACGCGCACACACACGGCCAAGAATCGAGCTCACAAGAGTTTCACACAGTTCTCACTAGAACAGAGCTCGAAACACTTAGAATGACAATCAAATGCGCAGAGATTGAGTGTGGATGATCAAGAATGCTCAAAGGTTGCTTGTGTGTCTCCTCCATGCGCCTAGGGGCTCCTTTTATAGCCCCAAGGCAGCTAGGAGCCGTTGAGAGCAATTCTGGAAGGCTATCCTGGCCTTCTGTCGACGGGGGCACCGGACAGTCCGGTGCACACCGGACACTGTCCGGTGCCCGATTTGTTTCCTTTTCTGGCACTTCCGACCGTTGGAAGACTGCCGTAGATCTGCGAGCCGTTGGCGCACCGGACAGTCCGGTGCACACCGGACAGTCCGGTGCCGTCTTCCGACCGTTGGCTCGGCCACGTGTCCCGCGCGGATTGCGCGGCCGACCGTTGGCCCTGGCCGACCGTTGGCTCACCGGACAGTCCGGTGCACACCGGACAGTCCGGTGAATTTTAGCCGTACGCCGTCGGCGAATTCCCGAGAGCAGCCAGTTCGAGTTGAGGCAGCCTGGCGCACCGGACACTGTCCGGTGCACACCGGACAGTCCGGTGCTCCAGACCGAGCTGAGACTTGGCTGCACACAGCCAAGTCTTTCTCTCCCCTTTTCTCTTTTTCTTCTTTCTGTTTCTAACACTTAGACAAATATGTTAGTCCATAAAACCAATGTACTAAGGCTTAGAAACATACCTTTACTTCATGATTTGCACCTTGTTCATCCATGTACACAAATTCACAATTAAACACATGTGTTGGCACTCAATCACCAAAATACTTAGAAATGGCCCAAGGGCACATTTCCCTTTCAGTAAGCAGTGTGCCGCCTCAGCATTTAATGAGACCTGTCCACTCCGCTGGCAGGTGGCATGCCTGTCGATTTCATTGGCAGACAGCATGCCCATGCTATCGCATGCACTATACTCATCATCACTCGTACGTACCAAGGAAGCTACCGCTAGATATCAGCACTGCGCGGGCTGTGGACATCTTGGCGCCTCGAGATTGCTCAGGCGTCACCTGCATTAGTTGCTCCATGTGTTTCTTCCATTATGTCCCTGGGCCCACATGTTGGGGGTCAACAACCTTGTATGTGCCTTCCTTGAGCTATAAAAGGGAGGACACACGATGTTACAAGACAGTCTCACTTAGACTCTCTCAAGCCAACTTAGACACAACTCAAGCTCACAAGCTCTCGAGTCACTCAGACTCACATACTCAATACAACTCATAGTGGAGTAGGGTATTACACTCCGGCGGCCCGAACCACTCTAAATCCTCGTGTTCACTCGTGTTCTTCGATCATCTAGCAAACAGGCAAAACGCTTAGGCCCCCTCCTTATCTTAGGATTTAGGGCGGGTGCGTTCCGCTATCCGGCCGGAGATCTCTCCGACAGACCCCTTATAAATTGAACTTCTTTCTATTTTAATTCTGTCGTTAGTATACAATCATTATTGTTATAATATTATTTATTGTCAATATATAAATGTCTCTTTTTAATCTTATAAGGTGATAATATATATATATGAAATTACTCGTCAACTGATCATACATGACAATAATAAATATTTAGCGTTGTCCCTACTATCTTCATTAGCAACTATTGCTCGTGCTAACTGGCGGGCGGGGGATGGAACGACCGAGGAGTAGAAGGGTTTCTGTGGATGAGAGATAAAGGAATGATGATTTAAATAATATTGGTCATTAGATTTGAGATAGAGTAAAACAGAAGAGAGTTATACAGCGATTTGAACCGTTGGTTTTAAAAATGTGTTATGCAGCAATCTGAAACTTTGTTTTTTGATGATGTGTTATGTGGGTGTGTTGGCGCCGATCTGGGCAGCGCCAATCACTAGGTGGTGTACCGCCTGGCGGTGCTCTCTGCGACAGCGCGGACGGTCCGTGACCTGGGCGCAGGAGCGGTGCCTTCCCTGCGTCACACTGGACGGTCCGCAGCTCTGGGCCGGACGGTCCGTGACCTGGCGACAGGGTCGTCTTCCTCCTCCTTGCTGGAATCTAGATCTCGTCCCTTAGGGGGAAGAGATCTTAAGGTGCTCCGGGTCGACAGGTCACCCGGGGCGTCCCTAGACGACGTGGAGTCGCCTAGGAATTAAGAGAGCAATTCGAGGAAGATGTCTCGAGTGAACAACTAGATCTTGCCCCCCAGGAGGGGGAGATCCTAGGGTCGTCTTGGGATCGGCAGGCCACCCAAGACGGATCTAGACGATGTAGAGTCGAATAGGGGTGGAGGTGGATATGCGGAAGGCTACAACTAGAACTATGCTACATCTATTCCTAGGGCAGAAAAAGTAAATAAGGTAATTGGTTCGATTGGAATGTGTTCGGGGGTTCTCAATCGGCCGTACCCCTTTATATTTATAGGGGAGGAGGTCTGGACCTGTTACTAAGAGATAGCCAACAACTCCCACGTGATTAGATGGATAACCATGCACGAGATAAGGATAAACACCCGAGTTAATCTAATCTCGGGATACGCGGACTGTCCGGGCCCAAAGGCTGGACCGTCCGCTCATTTTGGTGGAGCTTGGCAAACCAAAAGCACCGGCGAAAACTTCAGAAACAATTGACCTCATGAGCTACTTTGTTCTTGAAGTAAGGACTCAGCTCGATGTAAGCCATCAACTCTTGCGATCAGATAATATAAATACTTGACGGAACTTTAATGCACAGAGGCCGTTTCGGATTGCATCCTCTTCGGCCAGGTCTACCTGATCAACCTGTCAATAGGGAAAAACTTGTGGTGGCCCCCAGCCCAAATAAGCAAACAAATTGGGCCAGTAATACGGATTCATCGTCGTATCACCCCACACATGAGTAGGACAACACATCGACGATGGATAGACCGGGAAACACCATGCTATCCCTGGAGGAGGATGACAAGGCGATCTTGATTGTGCTACCTTTTGGGTCCGTTTAGTCAGCTTTTGCTTTCGCACAGATCGCCCTTTTGACTTGTTTGTTTTATTGGTCGGTTGTGTGGAACGGCCTTCTTCATATATTTGGCAAGCAACTGACCAAAAGTAGGGCTGACTCTACTGAGTCATCCAGACGTCTTAGTAGTGTTTTGTTTCCTAGCACTTATGTTGGAACATTGTGGTCCGATGGTCTGAGGTTGTTGTTTCTGACCATCTGCGGACCGTTCGGCCATCATAGCAGGACTCTCCATGCCTGTCTTGGACTGTCCGACCTTAGTACCTAGACCGTCTGACGTACGCAGGACAGGTGACCGTGATCGGGTGTCCGATCGTGCTTGCCCCCCGGCGCCTCCGGTCTTTCTTTTGTCTAGAGCCTTCCGAGTAACCACTCCACGTAACATATTTGGTGTGCAGGGATCACCAATGACAACATTTTTATCTTTGCTTTTATCGGCCACACAAGGCCGAACTATGACTTTTTTGCTCGTCGGCTCTAATGTGGTGGTAGGGACAGGTGGCCTGTCAATCCTCACCTCCTTTTGAAACCTCAACCGGCCTTCGTTTATAGCCGATTGTATTTGCCGATGGAAGACGGCACAATCATTGGTGTTATGGAGAAAGGAGCCATGTCATTTGCAATAAACACGCCCTTTTAATTGTTCAACCGGAGGAATTACATGTGACAATTTAATATTACCATGTTTAAGCAACTCATCAAATATTTTATCACACTTAGTAATATTAAATGTGAACTTAACTTTTTTTCCTTTTGTGTCGAGTGCGGGTGAGAGCGAACAGAAGGTTTGGCCTTAGTGGGCCAAACAAGCTCAAGGACATGTGACTTTTTTGGTTCTTGAGGCTTGGGTGGCCGGTTATATTTATGCCGGCCTTCCGCACTAGGCGGATCACAGGTGACTTCTGGTACTCCGGACGGTCCGACCTGCACAGTCGGACGGTCTGCGAGTGGATCGGATGGTCCGGTACTATCCCCGGACTGTCCGGTCACGTCAGGCAACACCTATGACCCTTGTGGTGGGCTCTGTGTAATTCTAGACGGTCCGACGTAGGGTGCCAGACAGTCTGACGGAGGGCCGGACGGTCCGCGATTGTGTGCGGACGGTCCGGCCGTGCTTAGGGTTGACTCACCATTTAGCGAAGATGGTGGTGACAGTCGTCCTGGATATGAGTCCATCGGCATACCAGAATATGGCTGGGGAAACCCATTTGTCACGGATGTGTTTGGCGCAATTGTTTCAGTGCCTAATTTATGTGATAAAAAATTAGGCATGTGAGTTTTTCCTAATACATGTGCCATCCTCTCTATATCCTCCGTGATACTTTTAATCCGATTATCAAAAGAAATTTTAATAGATGGAATATTATCGGCTGACCTGGCATCACCTATCGTGGGGAGCTGTTGCAGCACAGCTAACATATACTCGGCGTTCATCTCCCTCTCTTAGACGGTCTTCTGGTGACAATCTACCCTGAAGTGCGAGAGGTACCACTTATCTGCCACCTTGAGCACCTGATCTTTTTGTCGGCGGACCTCCTCGTCTATTTTCTTCATGTCATCTTCTAATCTTTTATGCTCAGCGGTCGATAAATTAGTCAGCCTTGTGTTGCTGTTTGGAGAAGCACCGTTGAGATCTTTAGAATCGGCCATGTAAGCCTGATTTTGTAGATCTACAACTTCTTCCCCAGCGGAGTCGCCAAAAAGTGTGTTGACGCCGATCTGGGCAGCGCCAATCACTAGGTGGTGTAACGTCTGGCGGTGCTCTCTACGACGGTGCGGACGGTCCGCGGCCCTGGGCCGGACGGTCCGCGGCCCTAGGCCGGACGGTCCGCGACCTAGGCATAGGAGCGGTGCCTTCCCTGCGTCACACCGGACGGTCCGCAGCTCTGGGCCGGACGGTCCGCGACCTGGTGACAGGGTCGTCTTCCTCCTCCTTGCTGGAATCTAGATCTCGTCCCCTGGGGGAAAGAGATCTTAAGGTGCTCCAGGTCAACAGGTCACCCGGAGCGTCACCAGACGATGTGGAGTCGCCTAGGAATTAAGAGATCAATTCAAGGAAGATGTTTCGAGTGGACAACTAGATCTTGCCCCCCGGGAGGGGGAGATCCTAGGGTCGTCTTGGGATCGGCAGGCCACCCAAGATAGATCTAGACGACGTAGAGTCGAATAAGGGTGGAGGTGGATATGTGGAAGGCTACAACTAGAACTATGCTACATCTATTCCTAGGGCAGGAAAAGTAAATAAGGTAATTGGTTCGATTGAATATGTTCGGGGGTTCTCAATCGGTCGTACCCCTTTATATTTATAGGGGAGGAGGTCTGGACCTGTTTCTAAGAGATAGCCAACAACTCCCACGTGATTAGATGGATAACCACGCATGAGATAAAGATAAACACCCAAGTTAATCTAATCTCGGGATACGCGGACTGTCCGGGCCCAAAGGCCGGACCGTCCGCTCATTTTGGTGTCTAACAGGGTGCAATTTATTTGGTGAATTTAGGAAAGATTATGAGTGTGGAAGGCGATTTGGTTTGTGGGTTTTGCAAGTTGAAAGTGATGGGATATGTAAAGGTATAAATAGTAAATATTATCGATGTTAATGCTACAATCACATAGACGGGCTGGCGACAAGGTCGCGGGAGCAATTGAAATATTACTAATGAAATAGGCTATTTTTTTAGAATGTGACGTTCCACCGCTTTCCAAAGTTACCATATAAATCTATCTCAAATTCATAAGGTGAGAGATGAAAATTGATTCTATAAATTTAAATGCTATTTTTTCGATGTATAACTTATAGCACACTCTTTTACTTGCTTCGCTATAATATAAATGTAGTATATAACTATCTGACTATCTCTCATATAATTTATAAGATAATATATAAATATATCATATATATAAATATACGAGCTTAATTAGTTTTGTATAAATTATAATTATTAAAATATAATTTAATTCTAACGAAACAAACAGGTCTTAGATTAAAGGAGATAAAAATTATCCTACGACCTTAACCGTGTCGTGTGTTTTAAAAGTTAAAAATAAAGATTTAGAAAGTTGAAAATATAGATTCAAACAAAAATCGTTAGACCTCAAGCCCGCCAAGAGAAAATAGCCAGTTTATACATCGGATTCGATCCTTCCGTTTGCAGTATGGATCCGCACCGCCGCTCACCGGAATACAACTCCCTCCTCCTCGCCGGCCCGCGCCTGGGTCCTCTGAAGCAAGCCCACGCGCGCCTCGTCGTCTCCGGCCACGGCGGTTCCTTGCCGCTCACCACCAAGCTAGCCACGCTCGCGGTTGCGGCCGGCGCCGCCTCCTACGCCCGCCTCCTCGCCACCTCCCACCCGGCACCCGACTCCTTCCTCTTCTGCTCCCTCACGCGCGCCACCGCAGGCCGCGGGCTCCCCGCCGCTGCCCTCGCCTTCTACCGCTGCCTACTCGCCGCCGCCCTCCCCTTCTCCAGCTTCGCATTCACCTCCGTCGCCAAGGCCTGCGCGGACCTGTCCGCGATCCGCGCCGGCATGGGCATCCACGCCCACGCCGTCCTCCTCGGGTTCGGCTCCGACCGGTTCGTGCAGACGTCGCTCGTCGTGCTGTATTCCAAGTGCGGCCAGCTGGATGTTGCGCGCAAGCTGTTCGACGCGATTCGTGACAAGAGCGTAGTCGCTTGGAACGCGATGATTTCAGGGTACGAGCAGAACGGGCTCGCTGGAAGGGCGATCGAGGTGTATAGGGAGATGCAAATGGCCGGGGAGGCTCCAGATTCCGCGACGTTTGTGGCCACGCTCTCTGCCTGTGCGCAGGCTGGCGCTTTGGACTTGGGACGTCAGGTGGAGAGGCTCGTTGTTTCTGAGAGGATGGAGATGAATGTGGTTCTTGGTGCTGCACTTGTGAACATGTATGCCAGGTGTGGGCTTGTGAACAAGGCTCGTGAGTGGTTCAATATGCTCCAGGAACGCAATGTGGTTACGTGGACCTCCATGATTGCAGGATATGGCATGCACGGACATGGCGGCGAGGCAGTCAAGCTATTCAATTTGATGAGACAGCAAGGGCCACCACCCAATGATGTCACTTTTGTTGCGGTGCTGTCTGCGTGCGCGCATGCTGGATTGGTAAGCGAGGGTCGGGATGCTTTTGCTTCAATGAGGAGTGTCTACGGATTGGTCCCTCGTGCTGAGCACTATTGCTCTATGGTTGATATGTATGGAAGGGCAGGACTTCTTGATGATGCGATGCGATTTATACATGATTCGATACCTGGAGAGCCTGGACCTGAAGTTTGGACAGCTATGCTTGGTGCATGCAAGATGCACAAGGATTTCAATCTTGGAGTGGAGGTTGCTGAGCGATTGATCGCCCTCGAGCCTGAGAATCCATCTCACCTTGTGCTGCTTTCTAATCTATATGCTTTGTCTGGTAAAATGAACCATGTTGAGAAGGTGAGGAATACAATGATTAAGAGAAGATTGAAGAAGCCAATAGGATATAGCTTGATTGAGATTGCTGGTGTTGCTCATTTGTTTCGCATGGGTGAGAAGTCTCACCCCAAAACTTCAGAGATTTACCAATATTTGGAGAAACTGATCCAAAAGATTACTGATGTTGGTTATGTGCCTAAAACTGACTCGGTGTTGCATGAGTTGGAAGAAGAGGAAAGGGAGTTTGCATTAAGATACCATGGTGAAAAACTGGCTGTAGCCTTTGGACTCATGATGACTTCTGGGTGCACCGCTCCAATCAGGATAATTAAAAACCTGCGGATATGTGGGGATTGTCATCTAGCTATCAAATATATGTCAGCCGTGGAGAATCGTGAGATAATTGTCAGAGATATGCACCGGTTTCACCATTTCAAAGCTGGAAAGTGTTCCTGTCAGGAATATTGGTGACGAGGCCTCTGTCGTAAGCTAAAAATCTGCAGGTATGATTACAGCTTTTAGTTTTTTTTTTTTCTCTCGAACACGTAGGAGAGTTGTGTATCATTATATTAAAGAAAAAAGAAGGGTAGAAACCCTGCCTGAATACAAATTACAAACTACCACCACGAGTTTTTCATGTATATGTACAATGTGCTACGGCTGACAATTATCAAGAATCTCAATAAACTTTACAAGGCATGTGCTTTTCAAAGTGTTTGCAAAGTTTTTAGTTGGTCAATTTCCCCCACCGGATATGGTCTACAATAATACGTGTATCAATAATAATTCCTGGTACTTGTCATGTTGGTTTTAATACTTTACATGTGGAGGATTAAGATGACCTGTAATGCTTCAGCTTAACGTTTTCCTTGTAACAACTTATCATTTTGTTGTTTCTAGCAGGAGTGAAGTTAAATTGCAGTACTAATTCAGTTCATTAAGCCTAAGACAATCTCCTTAAAACTCCTTTTTTTTCTTTTAAGATTTGATTGCTAGCTGATACAACTTTTTGGGTGGTTGTTGCTTTTGTTTCTTATTAAGAATAAGATTCTAGTTTTCTTCAGTTTGGAATTACTAATATAATTGTAGGGAAATTATATGGCACCCTTGTTAGCTAAAATACCATGTTGCAATGTTTCAAAATCATCACAAAAACCATGTACGTAGTACACCTAAAGTCAAGTGTAGCTGCAATAATTCAGTGTGAAAAACATTATAGTTGGCTATTGGTTGCTTGGTCATATGGTTTAATTATTTTTTACTTGGTTGATTGGTTATATGGTTTAGTTATCTACTTATCTATTTTTGATTCATTGTTTGGTTGCTGCACTACCACTTCTTCTCATTTAATCCTTGTTTCAGGAACAAGAGCTGCAACTCAGCAACATTGGGAGTGGGACACCAGCAACAACACCTTTACTACCCATCAAAATTCACAAGTAAGCACTAGCAATTGACCATCATTTTAAATTGTATTCTATCACACAATTATCCATCATCAAAATTCACAAGTAAGCACTAGCAATTGGCCAAATCTCCCAACGGACCGGATGTGGAATGACGCGTAAAACGCTGCAAGGTCTCATAAAATTTTGGCCACGAAATGAAGCGATCTTATGTTTCCCAGTTGTCCAACACCTCCTACGCCTCTCCATACAGGTGCATGCCCGCCATCTCCACCCACTCCTCCTGGGGAACAACATGCAAGCGACCATACCTCTCGCACTGGCGGAGCCAGAGCAGAGGATCCTTCGCGCCATCAAACAGTGACAGTTCGTAGCGAGGCTCATGTGGCCCCCTACGGCGGCCGCCCCGCTCAACGCCGCTCGCTTCATCGTCGCGGCCCTCCTGACGCCGCGGTGGCGGTTGGCGCCTCCCATCACCTGTCCCTGAGGCCGAGTTGGCGACCATCTTGGCGAGCTCGGCCATGCTGGATTGGATGTCCTTCATGGCGACCGCCAACTGCACCACCGAGGTCTCCAAGCTCCTCACCCGATCTTCAGCGAAAGCCATGGAAGAGGACTCGCCTGAATCTGATACTAGTTGATATGGGTGTTCTCAATTATAGGAACGTGTACTAGGCCGCAGCTCAGATCTAGTAGGCTGGGGAGGCACAGGAAGAGCTCACCGGCGACCTATGATAACGGTTGACGGAACCACCAGCCGTTTGTCGTCTGTCTTCGACGACGCCTGAGACTGGATTTGTGGAACAAGGAAACGTTCCTTTTCTCTCTGCTGCCGCTCTCTTCTTTATTCCAATACCTTCTTGTCGGCGTTCCGAGACCGGGGGGTCCCCGAGCCGACGAGTGAGAGTGCCGCGTGCCCCAGCCCAGATGGGTCGAGCGCGTGGGCGAGCGCGAAGGGGGGAACAGAGAGAGAGAGGTCGGTGGCCGGAGCCGGGTCGTGAGGGAGTCGGAGAATTCCCGCGGCCTTCGTGTTCGTCCTGCGCCCAGGTCGGGTGCGCTTGCAGTAGGGGGTTACAAGCGTCCGCGCGAGGTGAGGGGAGCGAGCGGCCCCTAGAGAGCGCCTGCCCCTGCCCTTCGTCCCCGCGAGGCCAACCTTCTCTAAGAAGGCCCTGGTCCTTCCTTTTATAGTCGTAAGGAGAGGATCCAGGTGTACAGAATGGGGGTGTAGCAAGGTGCTACGTGTCTAGCGAGGGAGAGCTAGCGCCTAAGTACATGCCAAGGTGGCAGCCGGAGAGGTCTTGGCACCCTGTTGTTGTGGCGTCGTGGCTGTTGGAGGTGTAACGGAGCCGGACGGGGGGACAGCTGTCGGAGTGGCTGGGCCCTTGCTGACGTCCTCCTGCTTTCGTAAGGGAGCTGAGAGTCGCCGTCGTCATGGTCTAGCAGGGCGCCATCATTTGCCTATCTGGCGTGGCTGGCCAGATGGGACGTCGGTCTCGTTCTCTGCGACCCGAGTCGGCTCAGGGCAGGGTGATGATGACGCTCCCTGTTGACGTGGCGGTCTCGTGCCCTAGGTCGGGCGTCGTGGAGGCTCCTCCGAAGCCGAGGTCGAGTCCGTCCTGCAAGACAGAGGCAGAGTCCGAGCCCTGGGTCGGGCGAGGCGGAGATCGTTCGGCAGAGGCTGAGGCGGAGTCCGAGCCCTGGGTCGGGCGAGGCGAAGGTCGCCGTCTTCCGGGGCCTTAGCCCGAGTCCGAGCCCTGGGTCGGGCGGAGCGGAGTTCGCCGTCTTCCGGGGCCTTAGCCCGAGTCCGAGCCCTGGGTCGGGCGGAGCGGAGTTCGCCGTCTTCCGGGGCCTTAGCCCGAGTCCGAGCCCTGGGTCGGGCGGAGCGGAGTTCGCCGTCTTCCGGGGCCTTAGCCCGAGTCCGAGCCCTGGGTCGGGCAGAGCCTCCTATGGCACCTCTGGCGAAGTCTGGTCGCCCGTCGGTCTTACCTTTTGCGTTAAACGCCCCGGTGACTGGGTCGGTTGGCGCGGTGATTTAGTCAGGGTTTCTTCTTATCGAAGGCGGGGCCTAGGGCGAGCCGGAGATGCGTCTGCCGTGAAAGAGGAGGCCTCAGGCGAGACGGAGTCATCTTAGGGTCGGCTGCCCTCGCCCGAGGCTAGGCTCGGGCGTGGCGTGGTCAAGTCACTCGTATGGACTGATCCCTGACTTAATCAAACCCATCAGGCCTCTGCAGCTTTATGCTGATGGGGGTTACCAGCTGAGAATTAGGCGTCTTGAGGGTACCCCTAATTATGGTCCCCGACAGTAGCCCCCGAGCCTCGAAGAGAGTGTTAACACTCGCTTGGAGGCTTGCGTCGCACTTTTTTGCAAGGGGACCAGCCTTTCTCGGTGGTGCTTTGTTCCGGTGGGTGCGCGCGAGCGCACCCGCCGGGTGTAGCCCCCGAGGCCTCGGAGGAGTGGTTTCACTCCTCCGAGGTCTTAATGCCTTGTGTAATGCCTCGGCTGGTCTGGAGGTTCCCTCATGCGAGCAGGGCGTAACCCAGGTGCACTGTCGGGGCCCAAGTTCTCGGGCTGGTATGTTGACGCTGTCAACGGTTCGGCCGGAGCCGGGTTTGCGAGAGCAGCCCCCGAGCCTTCGCACGGAGCGAGAGGACGATCAGGGACAGACTCGACTTTTTATATACGCCCCTACGTCGCCTTTCCGCAAGGAGGAGGGGGGGAGTGCGCCATGTTACCCTCGATGGGCACCGAACATGGTGTCTCCGGTGAGCTGCAATCGGGTAATCCGAGTGGACGTCCGTGCCCCGTTCGTTGGGGGTCGGCTAGGGGCCCGGAGGCACGCCCAAAAGTACCTGCGGGTGATCTGCCGGACCCGGTCCCCTAGCGACGGGGTCTGAGGGCTCGTTGCCTCCCTCCGATGGGATTCCGTTACAGAGTCGTTCCCGCTGGTCTCGGAAATGTCCTAGGGTACCTCGGGAGCGCAGCCCGAGCCTTGGTTATGTATCGAACGTACCCCTGGTCATCCCTCGCTCGGCGTCTGAGGCGACTGTGAACCCTTCGACAGGCCAGCCTTCGAACCCCTGATCAGTAGGGGGCACGGAGCCCGAGTAGCCTGAGGCGGTCGTGGGACCTTTCGGGGGCCGACCTTCGAACCCCTGACCAGTAGTGGGTGTCGGGCCCACGTGATCTGAGGCGGCTGTTGAACCCCTCGGGGGGCCAGCCTTCGAACCCCTGATCAGTAGGGAGGCTCGGAGCCTAGTTCCTTCACGGGGAAGGATCCCTTTGGGGTTATCCCCCTTCTCGGTCCCTGTTGCAAGAGATAGAGAAAGAAGGAAAAGGGAAAAAGGATTTGAAATTGAACGTCGTGGCGTACCTTTTTCGGCGTGGTCGTTTTGGCGGAGGCGAAGCGTCGCCAGCTGCCCCTGCCAGAAACGTCACCTGTTCCGCCGCGGAGTTAATGCGCCGGGGTAAGCGGTCGGCGAGGCTGCCGTTGCGTGCGCGAGCCGTTCGAGGTACGGGTCACGGGTGCGTCGTCTTCACGCCGTGAGAGGTGGTTCTCTTGCTGCCTCCGGATGGGACATGAGCTTGGCGGATGGCGTGACCGCTGCTCTCGCGCGCCTGCCACCGTCATTACTGCCGGCCCATTTTTGACCGCTTTTGACCGCTGCGCCAGGCTGGCGCTGCCGGGTCGCGGGCTGGGTCGCCTCGAATCGCGGTATCGGTTCCGCAATCGAGGAGGTGCGGTGGTGGAGCGAGTGGCACAGCGGCTCGCATGCAGCGCCCGGCGCACCAGTTGCACGACGCGTGGGCTTGAACCGTCGCGCTGGCCTGTCAGGAGTCGGAGAGGCGCGTCCACTTGGCGCGGTTGCATGCCGCCTGCATGGCCGCCTGCCCCTTTCGCCCGCTGGTCCGGGCAAAAGTGGAGGGTTACTTGTAACCGCTGGGTGGTTGCGTGCGTCGTGCGCGGCGGTTCGGCTTCTTCTGCTTAGAGCCGGTCTGTATGACAGGCGGGCCCCAGCCCCCGCGCCGCAGGGAAGGGCTTTGGAGGCGTGTTGGAGAAGACTCAGCCCGTGACGGTTGAAGGCGCAAGCAGGGGGAGTTGCCTTTTAAAAGGAGGGCGACCCCCTTCGTAAGGTGACCATGTCTCCTACCTCCCCTATGCATTGTGTCTCTCCATCTTCCGAGCCCCCGGATGGGGGGAAAACCGCCGTCTTTTCGCTCCATCGCTGGAGGAACGCAACTCCGTGGGAGTTGGTACCTTTCAGCCATCGTTCGGCTTCAAGGATTTTCATCATGCAGCCCGGCTGCACCCCTCCACCGGTGGTCACCCAAGAGGGCGACCTCCGGCTTGATGGTGGGGGAAAGCGAGCCGGGCTGCGGTCTCTGCCCCTCCCTCAGCCTCAAGGATTTTCATCACCAGGCCAAGAGGGAGGACGAGGCGAGTCAGGGAGCTGTCTCCGTGTGGGTCGGTTGCCCTCTTCTTCCCCGTGTGCCTGGGGGGAAGAACGGCATCCTCCAGCTTCACGGAGACTTCCTCCAGCCATGTCGGAAGTGGCGGGTCCCGAGGCGTCGGCGGACGGGAGTGGCTTCTCTACTGACGAGATTGCCAACTCCGTCAGCCGCCCTGGGTCTCCGTCTCCCGGCCTGAATGGCTGGTTCTCGTCCTCGGGGGGTGAGAGTTTTTTCCGCTGCCCCGCAGGCCCGCCCCTATCGATTTCGGGGCCTGAACATGTATGTAGCCACGGCACGGAGCCGTGTTTTTTCCTCATTTCCGAGCACTAGGACTCGTCTGCTGATTGTCTGAACCGTTTCACCAAGCGTGAGTTGCCCCGTGTCAAGGTGACGAGTGAGGTATCCGTATCCCGGAGGCGTAGGAATCCCTCGGCTCGGTCGGACCTGTTGTCCGAGGCTCCTCTAGCTTAGTTAAAGAAACCCCTCGGTCGCTCTTCGTCGAGCCGAGGCCAGGGGTAGCGATATCAGAAACCCCTCGGTCGCTCTTCGCCGAGCCGAGGCCAGGGGTAGCGATATCAGCATGAGCAGAGGCGGAGCCGGCTCGGAAATGAAACCTGGTTGGCCGGAGCCTAGCCAGGTTGCCCGTTGGCAGGATCGACGTCGGAGCTGATCAGCCGAGGCTTCGGACCGAGCTGGCGCCCTCGGAAGGTGGTCGGCCGAGGCCCCGGAGGTGGCCGGCCGAGCCGTCCGCTCGGGCCGGGTTCTCGGAGAAGTCCCTGGCAGAGATTGCTCGAGCGTGGTGATGACGTCGTCCTTCGGAGCGGAGGCCCTCGGACCGCGTCGCCGTCCGAGGCTAGGTCGGGCCTTGCCGAAGGTGCTGTTGATGCCGAGGGTGTCATCGCCCTCTTCCAGCGTCAAGATCCGAGCCTGCAGGGTCAAATCGTCTTGTAGCGTGTGCCTTGCGCGGCCGTTGAGGCCAGAACACATACCCTTGTTGCGTTGTAAAGCTGCGTCTCTTTTCCTCTTGTTTCGAGTATCTGGACTTTTTGTCGGTAGCAGGGATGTTAGTGCGAGCGAGAGTTGCTTTTCGCGGAAGGTGATGAGTGAGGTATCCGTATCCCGGAGGCGTGGGAGTCCCTCGGCTCGGTCGGCCTCGCCGCTTACGCGTACTTTTACCCGCCCATGAAGCCCTGTCACCGACTTGGTCGAGAAGGCTCGAAGAATCGCTTCGACAGAAGAGCTCCCGTACGTAAAGACTCGTTCGATCCGCGGATTCGCCTTATCCGAGCGCGAGTTACTTATCGCAGAAGGTGATGAGTGAGGTATCCGTATCCCGGAGGCGTAGGAGTCCCTCGGCTCGGTCAGCCTTGACTGCTTACGTGTACCCCGTCGTTTCCAGGACCCGCTTTTCGAAGTAGTCAAAAAGCACGAAAGATGTTCTGGTGAAAGAGATTTTTTGTTCGAGGAAAATTTTGACGCAGAGGGGGTTTCCCCCCTTTTAGCCCCCGAGGGAGGGTCGGGCTTTGCCGAGGCGAGGCCGACCCTTCCTTGTTGACTAAACTTTGCGTGGGTGCGAGGTATATGAACAACTTGGAAACAGCTTAAGGGTAGAAGCGACGTAGCTGTTGGATGTTCCAAGCGTTGTCGTAGACTTCGCCTTGACTGTTGGCCAGCTTGTACGTTCCGGGCTTCAGTACTTTGGCGATGATGAACGGCCCCTCCCAGGGGGGCGTGAGCTTGTGCCTCCCTCGGGCGTCTTGCCGCAGCCGAAGCACCAGGTCGCCCACCTGGAGATCTCGGGGTCGGACCCCTCGGGCGTGGTAGCGTCGCAGGGACTGCTGATACCGCGCTGAGTGTAGTAAGGCCCTGTCCCGAGCCTCGTCCAGCTGGTCCAGCGAGTCTTCTCGGCTAGCTTGGTTGCTTTCTTCGTTGTAGGCCCTCGTCCTCGGGGAGCCGTATTCCAGGTCCGTGGGCAAGACGGCCTCGGCCCCGTAGACCAGGAAGAACGGCGTGAAACCCGTGGCTCGGCTTGGCGTCGTCCTCAGGCTCCAGACCACCGAGGGGAGTTCCTTCATCCATCGCTTGCCGAACTTGTTGAGACCGTTGTAAATCCGAGGCTTGAGCCCTTGTAGAATCATGCCATTGGCACGTTCTACCTGTCCATTCGACATGGGGTGAGCTACGGCGGCCCAGTCTACCCGGATGTTGTGATCATCGCAAAAATCCAAGAATTTTTTGCCGGTGAACTGGGTGCCATTGTCGGTGATGATGGAGTTCGGGACCCCGAAGCGATGGATGATATTGGTGAAGAACGCCACCGCCTGCTCGGACCTGATGCTGTTCAGGGGTCGGACCTCGATCCACTTGGAGAATTTGTCGATGGCGACCAGCAGGTGCGTGTAGCCCCCGGGCGCCTTCTGCAGAGGGCCGACGAGGTCCAGACCCCACACAGCGAAGGGCCAGGTGATGGGTATCGTCTGCAGAGCCTGAGCGGGCAGGTGGGTCTGCTTCGCATAGAATTGGCACCCTTCGCAGGCGCGGACAACTCTAGTGGCGTCAGCCACCGCCGTTGGCCAGTAGAAGCCTTGGCGGAAAGCGTTCCCGACGAGGGTTCGAGGTGCTGCATGATGACCGCAAGCCCCCGAGTGTACTTCCTGCAGGAGTTCCTGACCCTCGGCGATGGAGATGCATCGCTGGAGGATGCCCGAGGGGCTGCGGTGGTAGAGCTCCTTCTCATCGCTCAGCAAGACGGACGACTTTGCGCGTCGCGCTACCCGCCGAGCCTCGGCTTGGTCGAGGGGCAGTTCTCCTTGGCGGAGATATTGCAGGTACGGGGTCTGCCAATCTTGATCTGGCACGACCCCGTTCTGCTCCTCCTCGATGCGCAGTGCTTCGCCCTCGGGCTCCGAGGGTTCCTCGGGGTGAGCCGAGGATGGCTCGGGCTGGGCCGAGGTCACCTCGGACGAGGCCGAGGGTGCTTCGGGCTCGGGCGCGTCATCCATCTTGACGGAGGGTTGGTGCAGATCCCGGGAGAAGACGTCCGGGGGAACCGTCGTTCGCCCCGAGGCTATCTTCGCCAGCTCGTCCGCAGTCTCGTTGTAGCGTCGGGTGATGTGGTTAAGCTCGAGCCCGTAGAACTTGTCTTCCAGGCGTCGAACCTCCTCACAGTAAGCCTCCATCTTTGGGTCGCGGCAGAGGGAGTTCTTCATGACTTGGTCGATGACGAGCTGCGAGTCGCCACGTGCATCGAGGCGTCGGACCCCTAGCTCGATGGCGATTCGCAATCCGTTGATCAGAGCCTCGTACTCAGCCACATTGTTGGACGCCGGGAAATGGAGGCGGAGCACGTAGCGCAGGTGTTTCCCGAGGGGCGAGACGAAAAGCAGGCCCGCGCCAGCTCCCGTCTTCATCAGCGACCCGTCGAAGAACATGGTCCAGAGCTCTGGTTGGATCGGAGCCGTTGGCAACTGGGTATCGACCCATTCGGCTACGAAATCCGCCAGTACCTGGGACTTGATGGCCTTCCGAGGGGCGAACGAGATTGCCTCGCCCATGATTTCCACCGCCCACTTCGCGATCCGCCCCGAGGCTTCTCGGCACTGGATGATCTCCCCCAGGGGGAAGGACGACACCACAGTCACCGGATGGGACTCGAAGTAATGTCGCAGCTTTCGCCTCGTCAGGATCACTGCATATAGCAGCTTCTGGACTTGTGGGTAGCGGATCTTGGTCTCGGACAGCACTTCGCTGACGAAGTAAACTGGCCTCTGAATGGGCAAAGCATGCCCCTCTTCCTGCCTTTCGACTACGATCGCGGCGCTGACCACCTGAGTGGTCGCGGCGACGTAGACCAGGAGGGTTTCTCCATCAGCTGGGGGTACCAAGATGGGCGCCTGGGTGAGGAGCGCCTTCAGGTTCCCGAGGGCTTCCTCGGCCTCGGGAGTCCAAGTGAAGCACTCGGCCTTCCTTAAGAGGCGGTACAGGGGCAGGCCTCTTTCGCCGAGGCGCGAGATGAAACGGCTCAAGGCCGCGAGGCATCCCATGACCCTCTGTACGCCTTTTAAGTCCTTGATGGGCCCCATGTTTGTGATTGCTGCGATCTTCTCCGGGTTGGCTTCGATGCCCCGCTCGGAGACGATGAATCCCAAGAGCATGCCTCGGGGCACCCCGAAGACGCACTTCTCGGGATTGAGCTTGACGCCCTTCGCCTTGAGACACCGGAAGGTCAGTTCGAGGTCGGAGAGAAGGTCGGAGGCTTTCCTCGTCTTGACTACGATGTCATCGACGTAGGCCTCGACCGTGCGGCCAATGTGTTCGCCGAACACATGGTTCATGCACCGCTGGTACGTTGCACCCGCGTTCCTCAAACCGAACGGCATTGTGACATAACAGTACATGCCGAAGGGCGTGATGAAGGAAGTCGCGAGCTGGTCGGACTCTTTCATCTTGATTTGATGATACCCTGAGTAGGCATCGAGGAAAGACAGGGTTTCGCACCCTGCAGTGGAGTCCACAATTTGGTCGATGCGAGGTAGAGGGTAGGGGACCTTCGGACATGCTTTGTTGAGACCAGTGTAGTCTACACACATCCGCCACTTCCCCCCTTTTTTCCTCACAAGTACAGGGTTGGCAAGCCATTCGGGATGGAATACCTCTTTAATGAACCCTGCTGCCATCAGCTTGTGGACCTCCTCGCCTATCACCCTGCGCCTTTCCTCGTCGAATCGGCGCAGAGGCTGTCTGACCGGCCGGGCTCCGGCCCGAATATCCAGCGAGTGCTCGGCGACATCCCTCGGTATGCCGGGCATGTCCGAGGGACTCCACGCAAAAACGTCGGCGTTTGCGCGGAGAAAGTCGACGAGCACTGCTTCCTATTTGGGGTCGAACCCGGAACCGATCCGGGTCTGCTTGGAGGTGTCGCCACTGGGGTCGAGAGGGACGGCCTTAACCGTCTCCGCTGGCTCGAAGTTGCCGTCATGCCGCTTCACGTCCGGCACCTCTCGGGAGAGGCTTTCTAGGTCGGCAATGAGGGCCTCGGACTCGGCGAGAGCCTCGGCGTACTCCACGCACTCCACATCGCATTCGAATGCGTGTTTATACGTGGGGCCGACGGTGATGACCCCGTTGGGGCCTGGCATCTTGAGCTTCAGGTAAGTGTAGTTGGGGATGGCCATGAACTTCGCGTAGCATGGCCTTCCCAACACTGCGTGGTAGGTTCCTCGGAACCCGACCACCTCGAACGTCAAAGTCTCCCTTCGGAAGTTGGAGGGTGTTCCGAAGCAGACAGGGAGGTCGAGCTGTCCGAGGGGCTGGACGCGCTTCCCGGGAATGATCCCGTGGAAGGGCGCAGCGCCTGCTCGGACGGATGACGGGTCGACGCGCAGGAGCCTGAGGGTCTCGGCGTAGATGATGTTGAGGCAGCTGCCTCCATCCATCAGGACCTTGGTGAGCCTGACGTCGCCGATGACGGGGTCGACGACGAGCGGGTACTTCCCCGGGCTCGGCACGTGGTCGGGGTGGTTGTCCCGGTCGAAGGTGATGGGCTTGTCGGACCAGTCTAGGTAGACTGGCGCCGCCACCTTCACCGAGCAGACCTCCCGACGCTCTTGCTTACGATGCCGAGCCGAGGCGTTTGCCGCATGCCCTCCGTAGATCATGAAGCAATCGCGGACCTCTGGGAACTCTCCTGCTTGGCGATCCTCCCTTTTGTCGTCGTCGTGAGCCCTGCCACCCTCTGTGGGTGGCCCGGCCCTGTGGAAGTGGCGCCGAAGCATGACGCACTCTTCGAGGGTATGCTTGACGGCCCCCTGATGGTAGGGGCACGTCTCCTTGAGTGCCTTGTCGAAGAGGTTAGCACCTCCGGGGGGCTTCCGAGGGTTCTTGTGCTCGGCGGCGGCGACAAGGTCTGCATCGGGAACGTCGCGCTTCGCTTGCGACTTCCTCCTGCCTTTCTTCTTGGCGCCGCGCGGAGTAGACGCCTCGGGAGCATCTTCCGACGGGCGGCCCTGGGGCTGCTTGTCCTTTCGGAAGATGGCCTCTACCGCCTCCTGGCCGGAGGCGAACTTGGTGGCGATGTCCATCAGCTCGCTCGCCCTGGTGGGGGTCTTGCGACCCAGCTTGCTCACCAGGTCGCGGCAGGTGGTGCCGGCGAGGAACGCGCCGATGACATCGGAGTCGGTGATGTTGGGCAGCTCGGTGCGCTGCTTCGAGAACCGCCGGATGTAGTCCCGAAGAGACTCTCCCGGCAGTTGCCGACAGCTTCGGAGGTCCCAGGAATTCCCGGGGCGCACGTACGTGCCCTGGAAGTTTCCGGCGAAAGCCTGGACTAGATCCTCCCAGTTGGAAATCTGCCCCGGAGGCAGGTGCTCCAACCAGGCACGAGCGGTGTCGGAGAGAAACAGGGGGAGGTTACGGATGATGAGGTTGTCATCGTCCGTCCCACCCAGTTGACAGGCCAGGCGGTAGTCCGCAAGCCACAATTCCGGTCTCGTTTCCCCCGAGTACTTCGTGATAGTAGTCGGGGGTCGGAATCGGGGCGGAAACGGCGCCCGACGAATGGCTCGGCTAAAGACCTGCGGACCGGGTGGTTCGGGCGAGGGACTCCGATCCTCCCCGCTGTCGTAGCGTCCCCCACGCCTGGGGTGGTAGCCTCGGCGCACCCTCTCGTCGAGGCGCGCCCGACGGTCACGGTGAGGGTGCTCGTCGCCGAGGTGGCCCGGGGCCGCAGGCGCGGTGTTGCGCGTGCGCCCGGTGAAGACCGAGGCTTCCCGCGTGAGTCGGGAAGTCGCGGCACGAGGTTCCGAGGGGTATCCCTGCCTTCGGGAGGCAGAGCTCTCGGCCCGCCGGGCCGCAGCGCCTTCCAGGAGATGCTTGAGTTCTCCCTGGATTCGCCGACCCTCGGTGGTTGATGACTCCGGCATCGCGCGGAGGAGCATCGCTGCAGCGGCCAGGTCCTGACCGGTTCCGCCGGATGCGGGTGGCGGTCTGTCCCTGGCATCGTTGGCGATGCGGTGCTGGAGACCTTGGGGCAGGTGACGTATTCCTCCGGCCGGGGGTTGGCTCGCCCATACCTGCCCGATGTTCTGGCGGATTGCCTCGAGCGCTCCTGCTCCCTCATCGAGCCCGGCCTGCGCCCCGCGGACTTGCTCGAGCTGTGGGTCGTGACCCCCCGCCGGAACGGGGACCACAGCTAGCTCCCGCGGGATGTCGGCGCGAGGCGCTGGCCTAGGGGGATCACCATCCTCCGGCATGCCGAGACAGCCGCCTCCGGAGGGATCCCCTAGCTCGATGTGGAAACATTCGCGACTCGGGCCGCAGTCCTTGTCGCCAAGGCTGCGGCTGCCGTCGGAACAGTCGGAGAGGCAGTAGTCACATGCGGTCATGAAGTCCCGCATGGCACTAGGGTTGCCAGATCCGGAGAAATCCCAGCAGATGCTGGGGTCGTCATCTTCCTCGGACCCAGAGGGTCCGTAGGTCGAGACACCCGTCAATCGGTCCCAAGGCGACCGCACACGAAACCCCAGAGAGGTTGCACTCGCCTCAATGTGAGCGCCCGCCAAAGCGAGGTCGCCAGGCGGGTTGAGGCCGAGTCGAAATGACGAAAGATGGGGAGCAGTCGGTACCTTTTTGTCGACGGGGGGCGATGAAGTCACGTCGGGGGCTGACCGCGCCGTCGTCTTGGGTACGAGGGCGACGTCCTGCAGGCCTTTCATGAGCGTGCTGGCGTCGTCCACTTGCTCGGGGTCGACGTGTTGCGGGGGGATGGCGCTCGCGTTTGCCTCGAACGCGAGGGCGACGCTTGGCGTGTCCTCCGTTGGGGCGCCGGGGATGTCGATTTGCTCGACAGCCATCGGAGCGCGGCCTCCCGCTCGGCCCTGGTTGCCCCGCCTCCTCCTCCTCCGATGGCGAGGGAGAGGATGGGGCGAGCTCGAAAGTTGTCCTTCCCCCACGCGGGAAAGACGTCGTCGATTCCGCCGCCGGCGGGCGGGCTGTCCGCCACCATTGTCGCTATCGCGCGGCGGTGGAAGGAGTACCATGTCGTAGCCGCTGTCGAGAGACATGAACTCGAGGCTCCCGAAACGGAGCACCGTCCCGGGTTGAAGAGGTTGTTGGAGACTGCCCATCTGGAGCTTGACGGGAAATCGAACGTCAACACGCAGCAGGCCCCTACCTGGCGCGCCAACTGTCGGCGTTCCGAGACCGGGGGGTCCCCGAGCCGACGAGTGAGAGTGCCGCGTGCCCCAGCCCAGATGGGTCGAGCGCGTGGGCGAGCGCGAAGGGGGGAACAGAGAGAGAGAGAGGTCGGTGGCCGGAGCCGGGTCGTGAGGGAGTCGGAGAATTCCCGCGGCCTTCGTGTTCGTCCCGCGCCCAGGTCGGGTGCGCTTGCAATAGGGGGTTACAAGCGTCCGCGCGAGGTGAGGGGAGCGAGCGGCCCCTAGAGAGCGCCTGCCCCTGCCCTTCGTCCCCGCGAGGCCAACCTTCTCTAAGAAGGCCCTGGTCCTTCCTTTTATAGTCGTAAGGAGAGGATCCAGGTGTACAGAATGGGGGTGTAGCAAGGTGCTACGTGTCTAGCGAGGGAGAGCTAGCGCCTAAGTACATGCCAAGGTGGCAGCCGGAGAGGTCTTGGCACCCTGTTGTTGTGGCGTCGTGGCTGTTGGAGGTGTAACGGAGCCAGACGGGGGGACAGCTGTCGGAGTGGCTGGGCCCTTGCTGACGTCCTCCTGCTTTCGTAAGGGAGCTGAGAGTCGCCGTCGTCATGGTCTAGCGGGGCGCCATCATTTGCCTATCTGGCGTGGCTGGCCAGATGGGACGTCGGTCTCGTTCTCTGCGACCCGAGTCGGCTCAGGGCAGGGTGATGATGACGCTCCCTGTTGACGTGGCGGTCTCGTGCCCTAGGTCGGGCGTCGTGGAGGCTCCTCCGAAGCCGAGGTCGAGTCCGTCCTGCAAGACAGAGGCAGAGTCCGAGCCCTGGGTCGGGCGAGGCGGAGATCGTTCGGCAGAGGCTGAGGCGGAGTCCGAGCCCTAGGTCGGGCGAGGCGAAGGTCGCCGTCTTCCGGGGCCTTAGCCCGAGTCCGAGCCCTGGGTCGGGCGGAGCGGAGTTCGCCGTCTTCCGGGGCCTTAGCCCGAGTCCGAGCCCTGGGTCGGGCGGAGCGGAGTTCGCCGTCTTCCGGGGCCTTAGCCCGAGTCCGAGCCCTGGGTCGGGCGGAGCGGAGTTCGCCGTCTTCCGGGGCCTTAGCCCGAGTCCGAGCCCTGGGTCGGGCAGAGCCTCCTATGGCACCTCTGGCGAAGTCTGGTCGCCCGTCGGTCTTACCTTTTGCGTTAAACGCCCCGGTGACTGGGTCGGTTGGCGCGGTGATTTAGTCAGGGTTTCTTCTTATCGAAGGCGGGGCCTAGGGCGAGCCGGAGATGCGTCTGCCGTGAAAGAGGAGGCCTCAGGCGAGACGGAGTCATCTTAGGGTCGGCTGCCCTCGCCCGAGGCTAGGCTCGGGCGTGGCGTGGTCAAGTCACTCGTATGGACTGATCCCTGACTTAATCAAACCCATCAGGCCTCTGCAGCTTTATGCTGATGGGGGTTACCAGCTGAGAATTAGGCGTCTTGAGGGTACCCCTAATTATGGTCCCCGACACTTCTCCTAAACATAGAAACTAGGGAGCAGTATAATGCTCAATAAGGTAACTAAGGTCCCGTTTGGTTTTGGGTGACTAAAGTTTAGTGACTAAAGTTTAGTCATTTTTAGTCACTAAAGAAGCAAACATGGTGACTAAAATGGGGTGACTAAACTTTAGTTCTTTAGTCACCAAGGAGGTGACTAAAAGGGACTAAAGTAGTATTTTTACCTTATTTACCCTCTCCATTTTTCTTCTTATAGCAAACATCCATTAATTAATAGGGATAAAACAGTTATTATTCACCGCAATTAATGCTCTTTAGTTCAGTTTAGTCACTGAAACCAAACGGGTTACTTTAGTGACTAACTAAAGTTTAGTCTAGTGACTAAAGGAACCAAACAGGGCCTAATACTACCATTACAAAAAGGGATAATTGCTACTAAATAAGTCACAGCCGATTATTTTCCATAGCCTACTGTTTCCTAAAATACAGTCTATTCGGCTGGGCCATATCATTGGTAGCTGATGTAAATTTTTGCGCCCTTGTGGAAATTTTGTCTATTTGAATATTTTTTTTAAAATTTTTGAGAGCTTTCTGTGCTTCAAGTGGTGCAGATATCTTGTCTGTTAAGCTAGTGTCTTCAGTGAGATTTGGCTTTGCTCTCCCTTGCATGTTTGCCTGAGACCAAATAGATTCGGTACATTATTACAGCCCTGGTATCTCTTACATTTTATTGCATGCATGAAAATTATATACAAGTGCTGAGTATCTAAATCACACGTACGAAGGAAAAAAGGATACATGAATTTTCTTGCATGTATTAATTGATTTATTATTTGTTTTCAGTGCACATACATGGTATTTCTAACCCCATTCGAAAAACAGAAGACTAAAGTTAAAAAAATCCGGAGTTTGTCTGTATAATCTCAAAAACCTATATCATCCACTCCCAAAACTTGTGGGCGCTGTAGTATGTGCTAGATAGAGTAGTTGGTCAAAGAAGTCCACACCATGAGGAGGATCCATCTCTCCTGAACTCTTCACACGGTGCAGGGAAAACGTCATGCGCCTCTCCATAGACAGACTCGCAATGCCACCTGCTGTCCTGCTGCCGCCTTATCCCTCTGAAGCTGAAGTTCCTGAAGCAGATCCCCTCATAAACTGCGCCAGGCACTGCCTCCAGCATCGGTGCTCGCTGCAGGTGTACACCGACGACGTCACTGACCAGCACGTTGCTGATCCTCGGCAGCGCGGCCGGGTCAAACCTGTCGTCAGGATGGTCATCTGCGCCTCGGCTGAACCTTATCGGCACCTTGACCTTCTCCATGGCCACGCTGGCTATGGTGATGTTGGTGATGTACCCACCCCTCCCTACGTCGGTCTTGAGCCTCACGGCCTGCGCCGAATTCCACACGTGGAGGTCACGGACGAGCACGTTAGATATGCCTCCTGACATCTCGCTGCCGAAGCCTACGCCCGAGCACGTCGGAGTCGTGCCCGAAACCCTCTGGATGACGATGTTCGTGCTCGGCTTGCCAAATGAGATCCCGTACTGGTCCCAGCCACTCTTGACGGCCACGAGGTCGTCTCCGCTTTCGATGTAGCAGTCTTCGATGCAAACTTCCGAGCTCGAGTCTGCCATTATTGTTCCAATAATATCAGCGAGAGAAGCTGTCAGTAGAGATCGAGTTGCTAATGGTAATGAAAGTAACAGCTAGCGCAGACCTGGATCAATGCCATCTGTGTTTGGAGCATCCAGGGGAGCCAGTATGGTCAAATCCTTCATCACCACGTTGCTGACAAACGAATATCAAAAAAAAATATCACTTTCCCAGCACTTCATTCATTTACATAGAATGGAAATGTTCCTCTAGCAGGAAATGCAACGGAACCAGCTCGCTAGAACTGACCTGCAGTAGACCGGGTGTACTGTCCAGAAAGGGGAGTTGCGCAGCGTGACACTGGATATCAGGACGTTGGTTGAGTTCACAAGCTCGATGAGATGGCCTCTCGTGTGGTTCAAGGTTCGGTTCCGCCATAGCTCCCACCACATATGACCTTGCCCATCTATGGTCCCGTTGCTACCTGACGATATGTTTGTTAACGTGATGAGGCAAAAAAAATTTATTTATTACCCGATCATGAAAGTAGACATGTATAGCTAGAAATTCGTTCGTACTGGTAATAACAACATCGTTTAAGCCCTCTCCGTGAATGAGGCTGATGTGGCGTGGTCCTAACCGCTCCCTCCCGCGCCCATAAGACGGCAAAGGGGCAATGAGAGGCCACTCTTCTGGATCCTGCACATGATAGTCCAGCTTGCTAGTAAATAAAATACTCTATACAGCTTTGTAATGAGCATACGTACACAGCTATGAAGCGCTGGGCACAGTGGCGGATCCAGGATTTGATTCAAGAGGGGGGCTAGCTAGCTAAGACTATAATTTTTTTAAACCAAACAAAAATATAATTGATGTTTAATATAACACAAGAAACAAGATATAATTTAAACATCTTTTTTCAGTTTTTGATGAGAAAATTTTCCATCTTATTCCTATAAACATAGGACTACTACCAAATAAATAATCAAATCAAAGCAATTAAGCAAATAAATAATCAAATCAAAGCAATTCAAATCAAACTCGGGCAGAAGGGCTCACCGCTCACGCACGGCTGCTCGCCTGCTCGGGCTATCGGGCACTCGGCGGCTGTCCGGCTCGGCCTCGGCGGGCAGCGGCTCCAGGCGACTAGGCGAGGTGCGGCAGCGGGCCAGCGGGCAGCGGGCGTGCGGCGGCGGTGCTCCGGGCGTCGGGTCGGGGCGTGGCCGCGTGGAGCCGTCAGCCGTGGGAGCCTCGCGCCTGGGTGCCTGGGCGGTGGCGCAGACGCGCACGCACGGTGCCGGCGTGCGGCGTGCCGCGGTGGGCGGTGGCCAGTAGGCGGTGGCCGTGTGCGCCTGCTGCTGCGGCTCTGGCTCTCCTCGACGCGGCGGCAGCTGGACGGCGGTAGCTAAGATGCGGGGCTGACGGCTGAGGACGCTGCCGTGCTGGGCTGGCGGCTGAAAAGCTGGACCTCTCGTTATTGGGCCGCGACCGGGGCTGCAGCCCAGGCAGCCTCGGTCGTAAATCCGCCCCTGACTGGGCATCATTTGCCTAGTTAAATGTGGATTGAATACACAAGTATTCAATACAGAATATATATATATCTAACATGGTGAGTATCAATTCAATTATAAAAGCCATCCTGTTGGCATTATAAATGAATGACCTGATAATGACTCTACAGTACTGTAATACAGATCACGCATGCAGCTGTGTCTTTTTGCCTTGGTTGACACAGATGGAAGAAAACAAACAAAATGGGCATAGACTGGCGTTCACAATATTTTGGAATAGGCATTAGCTGTAAAAGACGCAAGATGGCTTATGATTATTATTATCAGTGTGTTCCAACTGAAGCTCACCATTTCCCATGCAGTAGCTAATACTAGCTTGTTTGTTCTGTTGGAATTGGAAGTAGCTGTAGCAGAAGTGACACAACTACCCTCTCTATTGGCTTTAGCACAGACGACAGATAAGAGGAAGGTGGAAGCAATGTAAAGTACAAAAGAGGCTTCAACTCGGGCCAGCAACCCCAGTCCAGGTGGAATGGAAGCAGCATAGCATGCAGTGGGGACAAAGCAAAGGCACACAGATAATGTGGTAGCAGAGTTCACAAGGAAGCAGCAGAGATCCAGGCGGCCGTCCATGGCCAAACATGTGACTTCTCCAATACATTTATGTGTCTGCACACGGATCATGGCATGCATGTGACAGCACAAGCGCCGAATCTACCTAGTTTGACGACGACGAGCATCCCAATATTTGGAGGGCCGGTTACGCAAGGCTTTGGAAATTTCTGAACCGACCAATGTAACGAAGAAATTTCTTGTCCATGCATGTCCAGGCCACTGATCGAGCAAGCAAATTAAACCACGCGGTTTGTTGTGCGCATGCATTGCATGCTATGCTTGAGCAGAAACGCTGAGCAAAATATGAAACCACCTTCAAAAATAGAATCCTAGCTCCTACAGCGAAGCCGATGCAGCATTTCGCACTGCTACTACTGTATTAAACTATTAATTACTGTCTAAACAAACAAAGAAAGAAATAAAGAAGAAATGAATGAACCCGTGACCTGGGAGCCGAGGATGACCGCGCCGCGGTGCAGGAAGAGGGTGAAGCGGCTGGTGAGGTTGAAGCTGCCCGTGAGCCACCTCCCGGGGGGCACGTCGAGCCTGGCCCCTCCCCCACCGGCGGCCCTCGCGCCCAGCTCCGCGACGGCACGCCGGAACGCCGCGGTGTTGGGCGTGGCGCCGTCGCCCACGGCCCCGAACTCCTCGACGGACGCCGACACCTCGCGCGTCGGCCCCGCGCCCGCGTAGAACCCCGCGCAGCTTTCTCCGGGCGCGGGCGCGTCGTGGGGGCGAGAGCGAGGGGCGATCGGGAGGAGCGCGGCGGGAAAGCGCGTGAGGGCCAGGTAGGAGGCCGTGGCGAGCAGGGACAGCATGACGAGGAGCGGCGCCGGGCGCGGCCATGGGAGCGGCAGCGGGGGCGGCGAGGGGTCGTGGTCGTCGACGGCGGCGGCCTTGGCGCGCGCGGCCATGGCGGGCGAGGGAGGCGGAGGAGGAAGTGCCGCCACGCCACGCGCATCGCTTTCCCTTTTTGGACGGGACGCCGGACGCGGCCGAGAGAGAGAGAGAGATAGAAAAAGAGACGTAACCGAGACAGATGCTTTTCTGTTCTTTTCGCCCGAATTGCGTGAGCGTGTCGGAAACGGATGGACCGGCCCAGAACGGCCAGGTGGACGCTTTTGCTAAGCGATCGTGTTTTATACTTGTTGGGCTGGATCTGGTCAGTCGTTTTATGTAGGCTGAGCATTTGTTCGATTGGGCCCATGCTGAGGTCCTCTCTGCTCACGGCAACTGGCCGCGACGACGAAGCAGCGGCCACGCTCACAGGCTCACAGCCAGCATACAGGCGAGCTCCAGTGCGTGCTAGTACAACGCAACGCCGAGGACGGGCGGTTGATAGATAGAAGATGACGTTATATGGCGGCGAGTCCTTAGTTTTTCTACATCCATATCCACACCGGGCTTATATTAGAAGTGTTTAAGAGGAGAGCGACAAGAAGATATACTGGTGAAGTATGTACTCATCGTAATAATATAGCAATTGTGTGTGTGTGTGTATATATATATATATATATATATATATATATATATATATATATATATATATATATATATATATATATATATGCATGTGTTGAGCACCATATTGAGCGGCCGGACGGTCCGCGCCTGTGGGCCGGACGGTCCGCGCATGCGCAGAGTAGTTTAGGGTTACGAGTTTTGTGCTATGTTTGTTGGCTAGATTTGCGGAATTAACCCGGAATCCAGTCGTGTAAAGGGTCCAGCCCCCTCCTCTATATAAAGAGAGGTCTACGGCCGATTTGTAATCAATAATCGAATCAATACAATTTCTATTTCGCATTTTATCCTAGGAGTAGTTCTAGTCTAGTTTAGGTTTAGCTATCCAATCCCCAAATTCTCCGCCTCTCCTCGACTCTACGTCGATTAGAGGAGTCTAGCTCGGTCTACCCGAGCCTAGACACCACCTAGGATCTCTACTCCCCGACGGGGTCCCTCCCGGGAGCGAGATCCAGGCGCCGTCGGCGATCTTCCGCCGTCCCTGCGTACGCGCGGACCGTCCGGCCCCAGGGCGCGGACCGTCCGGCCGTCAGGCAGGAGCCCTAGCCGCGCACCAGGCCGCGGACCGTCCGGCCCCAGGCCGCGGACAGTCCGCCCTTGCGCAGAGAGCACCACCGCGCCTCGCACCAGGCCGCGGACCGTCCGGCCCCTGCGCGCGGACCGTCCGCCCCTGTGCAGAGGGCACCGCCACGGTTCTTGTTGAGTGTTTGGCGCTCCGAAAAGGCGTCAACATACTTTTTGGCGACTCCGCTGGGGAAAAAACATCTAAGCTCATCAGATCGGCCCTCAATGGCCGGTTCAAAGGATAGCTCTGATATTTCTCTAAGCAACATCATAGAGCCGACTTGGGAAACCTTGCCGGCTAACGAGCAGCTCCAGTTTGAGGAGCATAAGGAGCGGATGATCCAGGAGGCGAAAGCAAAGTTCTTGGCCAACTTCAAAGTGGACAGGAACAACAAGGTCGTCCGACATCGGGCGACGGATCCGGCTTCGCTCCAACCCACGCCAGATATCCCCAATGTAAGTAATACCAACGATCTGCAATCTCTTAGAAATTATGTAGAAGATCAGCGTGAACAAATGCAGAACATCATAGGGGGTATGCAAAGCGATCTTAAGAGACTAGTACGTGCATTCGATAAATCTAGTACCGCAAATTTTCCTTCGCACGAGGTTGAGTTAGGAGATAACGCGCGTAACACATCGGCTACAGGTTGTCACGACCAGTCATAACCCCTTTATGGGATGCCGATGGACACATACCCTAAGCAACCGCAAATCGGCAGCAAACCAGCCGATCTGCACATGCCCGGACCGTCCGCACGTGAGCGCGGACCGTCCGGGCCAACAGCAGTTGGGCCTATTTTTAATGAGTTACCTAGATATGCGCCCGAGCCACCACATATGACACAGAACCCAAATTACCCAGTCGGACGGTCCGCATACAATGACGGACGGTCCGCATATGACCACGGACGGTCCGGGTACATATCCGGACAGTCCGCGCATGAGTCTTTTGAGGAGGATTATTACCTGAATCCTCGCCCGTCCCAGCAACACTTCCCATCACATTATGCAATGCACCAGCCCATTAATTCAGGATCCAGAGCCCAGGAAAGCTTTCCGGCCCCACCTAAAAGGCCGGAAAGAAACGATCAAACCTATGAGCCATATAGGGCAAATGGGAATGCACCACGTAACTCAAACCAATGGGGGAAACGACAACATACTAATATGCAACCAACTCCACCTATGTTTGACCAGAGAGCCGGTGGTCTTGCACCGGCTGCCATTGATATAGCGAGGGAAGAAATAGCCGGGGCGTTCCGAGATAAGCTCGGAGTAAGCATGGTCCCTGGGGGGCAATCATATCGGAAACCTTATGACAGCCGATTTGATCACCACCCGTACCCACAGGGAACTAGAATACCCGAATTCGCGAAATTTTCGGGTGATCAAGGGAAAAACACGCGCGAACATATAGGCCAGTTCTTAGCACAATTGGGAGAATTGGCAGACACAGAGGCATTTCGCGTGCGTTTATTTTCATTATCGCTAACAGGAACCGTGTTTGCATGGTATGCCACTTTACCTCCTAATTCCATTTCATCATGGGGGGATCTAGAACAAAAATTTCATGATCATTTTTTCTCCGGTGATTATGAATTGGATTTGGTAGATTTAGTGTCATTGCGACAGACAAAAGACGAATTGGTTAATGATTACATCCGGAGATTTCGCGATACAAGAAACCGATGCTTTCAAATTCATTTAGCAGAAAAACAGCTAGTAGGATTAGCCTTTAACGGTCTACGATATTATTTAAAAGAGAGATTAGAAGGCATCCAATTTTTTACACTAGCACAGTTACAACAGAGGGCTTTGGCTTGCGAAAGCCGGAGCAAAGAAACTGCTAAAACAATGCGTCACAACGTACATATAGTAGAATGCGACCAAAGTAGCTCAGATGACGAATCAGCAGAAGTGTATGCTGCTGAAATGGTTTGGCCAAAACAGGCCAAATCTTCGGCTTGTTCCTCCTTGCAGCCGGTTCAAAAGAAACGGCAAGAGGAGGTTAAGTTTACGTTTAATGTTGGTAAATGTGATAAAATATTTGACGAACTACTCAAAAATGGCAATATTAAAATAAATCACACTGTTCCATCCGCCGACGAGCTAAAACGTCGTGCATACTGCAAGTGGCATAACTCATTTTCTCATGCCACTAATGATTGTAATGTATTCCGACGACAGATTCAATCGGCCATTAATGAGGGACGATTGAAATTTCAGGAAATGCAGGTGGATACAGAGCCCTTTCCAATGAACGTGATCGACTTTGAGGGCAAGAAAGTCCTGGTTCGGCCAAACACGGCCGATAAAGGCAAAGGCAAAGAGGCAATCATCGGCAATTCTAAAAAGGCCGATGAGGATCATAAGGTTTCTTGCAGGAAAGTGGTAGCCGAGAAGACTCCCGATGGAGGGGAGACCCTAAAGGTGACCATCACAACCTCCAGTACTGGGGGGCAAGCGTAGACAGGGAGACAGATACAGGAACATGTGCTGCGTATCCCGGACGGTCCGGCACGTAGGCGCGGACGGTCCGGGACCCCACCGGACGGTTCGGAGAGCTCCGGCGGACGGTCCGGCCATGCTCAGGACTCGCAGCGACCACGTACCTTCAAACCACGACGACCAGAGATAGGTACGTGGAAAACAAATACATTTAAAGCAGCTGGTCGGCTGATCAAGCCTGGCCCGACTTTCGATCAATTGTTGTCTAAATATGTGAAAAAGAAGGCTGGCCCCAGTGACCGGCCACCGAAGCGACCCCGCTCACCCATTCATGAGCAACGTCAGGTCAGTCCGATTGGACCATATCACCAATCGGAAGAAATGAAAGGTCCTATTGTACAATTGAGACCTAACATGCCGACATGGACCCCTCCACCTCCTTATCCATCTATGCCATATCCATACACATACTTACCTCCACCATATGTCCCAAATCAAATGTGGGGCATGCCACCATATCCATTTGGGATGCCACAGTACCCCGCCTGGGGGGCACCCCAAACATCCGTTTTTGATAGGTTGGCACCGCCAGTGCAAGACCGATTGAGTACTGCTGAATCCGGTCACCAGGCACAGGCCCAACAAGGTTGCCGGACTACTCGGCCTCCTAGGCCGACCAATCCGGCAGGGGGGCATATGCCTGTAGGAACTCAAAGAACAATAAAAAAGGACATCATCAAAATAGGCACTGCAGATGTTGTCATACAGGGAGACAATAAAGGGCCGATGATTTTCGGCGAATCGGCCAATACAACCGAAAAGGATACGGCTACCATCAAAACAGCCGATCCAAAATACTCCATGCCTCGATGGTGCCCAGCGGGATTGACACGATCCCAAAAGAGAAAATTACAGCGCCTAAGAGCAAAGGAGAGCCAGGAGAAGGAGGCGGAAAGACATTTAATGACACACATCCACTATACCCGCCACCGCAAAAGAAATGGAGACCGAAGGCCGTTGAGAAAAAACAAACGGCCACAGAAATAGAAAGTCAACCTGCACCAGGCGCGGACCATCCGGCCCCCGCGTGCGGACCGTCCGCCGTTCACCAGGAAGGCTCTAGACGACCTGCACCAGGCGCGGACCGTCCGGCCCCCGCGTGCGGACCGTCCGCCGTTCATCAGGAAGCCTCCAACAACACGACAACATCAATGGAAGAGGACGACCTGCTAGGAGAAGACCTGGTCGACTACGAGGCTTCTCCAGAACGCCCAGGTATGGATGTAAATATTATTACATTTTCTTCCGATTGTACTATCATTGGCGACGATGAACCTGTTGCTGCCCAGTTTGATTTTGGTCCTAAAGAAGCCGCCTTTACTAAACCAAAGGAATCGGTAAATCATTTAAAGCCGCTCTTCGTGCGCGGTCACATTGATGGGATACCGATTGCTAAGATGTTGGTGGATGGAGGGGCGGCTGTAAATCTAATGCCTTATTCATTATACAGAAAATTAGGTAAACAAGATGACGAACTTGTCAAAACCAACATGACCCTCAGCGGTGTTGGGGATAGTTCGATTAAAGCCAGGGGAGTCACGTCCGTTGAATTAACCATCGGGACTAAGACCCTTGCTGCTGCATTCTTCGTTGCTGATGTAGAAGGGAATTACAGTTTAATTCTAGGCAGAGATTGGATTCATGCCAATCAATGTATACCTTCTACATTACATCAAATGCTAATACAATGGGTAGGCGATGAGGTAGAACAAGTACATGCTGATGTATCGGCCTGCATCGCTGTGGCCGATGCCCCTGTACTCTGGACTTATGAGACTGCTACATGTCTCACAGGGGTAGATTTTTCTGATTATCAGTTCATAAGTATAGATAAGAAAGGTTTCATTCCTGTAATGCTAGAGCCGATGGAGAATCGGCTGAATCCTAAATAGAGTTTAAACGATGAATACACACAAAGTTCATGAGTCTTTGATCACGGACAATTCGGCCCTCAAAGCCGGATGGTCTGGTCTATCACAGAACAGTTCGGACTTTAAGACCGAACATCTACCACAGCGAAAAGATAGTATTACGGATGATCCGGTCCCCGAGACCGGAAAGTCCGCCATCACACAAAGATCATCTGATTCCTCTGTGGGGGACATGATAGAGGAATTCAGAGATCTTGATAAACTAGGACAGGGGTTTACATCGGCTGATCCTTTGGAGGAGATTGACATAGGAAATGGTAAAACTCCAAGGCCGACTTTTGTAAACAAGACCCTGGAGACCGATTCTAGAAATGAGATGATCGGTCTATTGAAGGAATATTCAGATTGTTTTGCTTGGAATTACACTGAAATGCCTGGACTAAGCCGAGAGATTGTCAAACATCGGCTGCCCATTAAGTCTGGTTTCAGACCTTTCAAGCAGAAAGCTAGAACATTTCGTCCAGATCTTCTCCCACGAATCAAGGACGAAATCCACCGGCTGCTAGAAGCTAATTTTATTAGACCTTGCAGATACGCAGAGTGAGTCTCCAATATTGTGCCGGTGGAGAAGAAGGAGTCAGGTAAACTTAGAGTATGCATTGATTTTCGTAATTTAAATAAAGCAACTCCTAAAGATGAATATCCCATGCCCATAGCCGACACATTAATCAATAATGCATCAGGAAATAGAATTATTAGCTTCCTTGATGGTAATGCCGGATATAATCAGATTTTCATGGCCGAAGAAGATGCGTCTAAAACGGCCTTTATATGTCCAGGCTTCATTGGTTTATTTGAATGGGTTGTCATGACATTCGGTCTTAAAAATGCTGGTGCTACTTATCCGAGGGCTATGAATCTGATCTTCCATGAGTTGTTAGGAAACACTGTGGAAGTCTACATTGATGATATTGTAGTCAAATCGGCTAAGTTTAGTTCTCATATAGCTGATTTGCGCAAAGCCTTTGATAAAATGCGTCGGTATGGTTTAAAAATGAACCCACGTAAATGTGCTTTTTGTCACACCCGGATTTTAGGGGTCCAAAACCCGGGCGCGAACATAATCACCAGGTGTGCTGGGACCAAGTCTCACACATATGATGAATCATGGCACAGGATCGAATGTCACATCTTTATATATAACAGGAGTTCTATACAAAATAAATAATTACATAATAAGTAGACAACGGTCCAGCAACCCAAAGTTGACTGGGAGACGACGACCTAGACCTCTCACGAACTCATCACAGCATCCTCCATGCGCCTCAACCGGTGGTACCTGTTCTTGACCTGTGGGGGGGTGTGAGACAGCAAGAGTGAGCTCACATACGTTCATCGCTCAACAAGTTGTGGGGAATAATGTGTATGAACTCGCCAAAGGTGGGAGCTCATGTGAAGTGTAAGGCTTACCAAAGAGGATGGTTGAAGCTGAGCATTGCTTTTAAAGTTGGTCAAAATTTTATTAGCAATTACTAAGTATAAGTAAATACCAACCCAATTAAATAGTAGAACAAAAGTAACAACATCACCTGCGATGCAATGCATATGCAGGAAACGGAAGGGGGCGATGGGGCTGGCTAGTGGGCCCGGTTGGACAGGGGAGGGGGAAATGGCGCGGGCGGGCTAAGTGGGCCACCAGTGCGCGCGAAGGGGTAGGTGGGCTGAGGGAGATTTGGCCCAAGTGGGGTTTCGTGCCTTTTTCTTTTTCCTATTTTCTTTTCTATTCTATTGATTTTCTTTCAAAACCCATTTCAAATTCAAACTCCTATTTTGAACTTCAAATTCCTAAGGTTTCAAATATTCTAGAAACACTACCATAAATGTAGTTATTTCTTTATTTTATTGTTGTTATTATTTTTTTACCAATTTTGGGCTTTACAAATCCTACCCCCCTTAAAAATAATCTCGTCCTCGAGATTGGTAATAAAAGGGATGTATGCTCATATTGTTCTCGGAACATATGCACAAACAAAGAAATCTCGACATGATGCATAATCCTTTAACAAAACATAGGTTTAATAGACCTTACTATTATCACTAAAATAGTAATAATACTAACTAATAGCTAAACTAATATTTAGGTCTTACAAATAGTAAAATATATATATATATATGTGTATCTATATCTATGTTTATCTCTATTCTTGTTGCTCGTTGACTTCTTCACCGACTACTTCATCTTCAACTGGCTCTTCTCCTTGAATTTCAAGTTCACCGGGTTCAGCTTCTACTTCTGCATGATGGGCATGTCCCCGGTTGATAGATAGGGGCTGACTCTTCCCTGCCGAGGCTTGTCCTTGCTTCATCGGAGCCGGTGTAGTGTAGGCAGCTCTGTTGGGACAGTAGTTGGCGTAGTGTCCCAGTTGTCCACACTTGTAGCATGTCCTGTTGGTGGTTGTGTTAGGAGCAACGGGTCCTGCTGGGGTGCTTGCTTGCGGAGGAGCAGTTGGTGCCCGTTGAGTTTGTTGTCCGGAACTGCCACTAGCTGGTGTATTGGGAGTGGTAGTATAGCGAGGACGGGAACTACTTCCAACCTGCCCTTGGTTAGCAGCCTTTCTTTTCTCTCCAAATATACTCCTCTTGTTTTCTACAGCAATAGCTTTGTCAAGTAGCCTTTGGAAGGATGGGAATGTGTGCGATACCAGTTGATATTGCAAGGGTCCAATCAAACCGTCCAGAAAAAGCTCCTGCTTTTGCTCATCATCCTCTACATCTCTAGGAGCATATCGAGATAACTGGATGAATTTGTCTCTATATTCACTCACGGACATGCTTCCTTGCTTGAGGGAGAGAAACTCCTTTCTCTTAATCTTCATGAGTCCAGCAGGAAAATTTCTGAATTGTGTGGAGAATTCTGCCCAGGTAATTGTATCGACAGCAGCATGAGCAGCGCAGTACGCATCCCACCAATCCGCAGCAGGACCAGCAAGACGACCTGATGCGTAGAGTACTTTCTCTCGGTCCGAGCACTGAGCTATGTTGAGCATCTTCTCTATAGACTTTAGCCAGTCGTCAGCTTGCAGTGGATCCGTGGAGTTGGAGAAGGTTGGTGGTTTGTGGCTCATGAATTCCCGATGCTTATCTCGGGGTGGAACTGGTGGTGGAGGTGGAGGCAATGGCACCTGTTGCTGTTGCTGCTGTTGTTGAAGTTGTTGTTGCAGCTGCTGTTGTTGTACCCTTCTCTCCTGGCGTATCTCTTCCCGCTCTTGGCGCATTTCCCGACGTGCATCCTCTCTTTCCTGGTGCATTTCCTGGCGTTCTTGCTGCATTTGGGTGCGCATATCTGCCATAGTGTCAGCCATTTGCTGCATCATCCTCATTTGAGCTGCAATTAGTGGATCGACTCCGCCTGGTGGAGGATTAAGAGGATTCATCTCTGCTGGCTGTGGTTGGGGTTGTCGATATATCCACCGAGTGTGTCGATTAGCAGGTAAATCAATTCCACCACCCCGCCTGGTATTGACCATCTAAGTTAGAAGCATATGGTAAGATAGCTTTGCAAGGGAATCATTTAATAGACAGAATGAATAAGCTAATAGTTGGTTATGTACTGAAACTTCTTTGGCAGGGCTGGGCCAGATATTCTATGTCAAGACTAGGGTAATTAGTTGTACGAGGTGAATGTCCGAAGGTAAGATAGAATATGTCAAGATGAGATAGATACATTTTAATGGAGGATAATCTAAGTTGCTTAGTTTTCTTATGAATTCTATTTATGCCTATACGTATATGCAGATGTAATTGTGGGCATCACTCCACAACCCATCACACTCAATCAAAAATCCAAATCAGACAAATATCATAAGAACAAACATTCAAGTGCATAGATAACCATAAAAATAGTTTTGTTTTTTTGTTCCTAAGAGTAGGTCTCCTATTCCTAAAGGTCACTTTAGGCACAGGATTTTAGGGGTCCAAAACCCGGGCGCGAACATAATCACCAGGTGTGCTGGGACCAAGTCTCACACATATGATGAATCATGGCACAGGATCGAATGTCACATCTTTATATATAACAGGAGTTCTATACAAAATAAATAATTACATAATAAGTAGACAACGGTCCAGCAACCCAAAGTTGACTGGGAGACGACGGCCTAGACCTCTCACGAACTCATCACAACATCCTCCATGCGCCTCAACCGGTGGTACCTGTTCTTGACCTGTGGGGGGGGTGTGAGACAGCAAGAGTGAGCTCACATACGTTCATCGCTCAACAAGTTGTGGGGAATAATGTGTATGAACTCGCCAAAGGTGGGAGCTCATGTGAAGTGTAAGGCTTACCAAAGAGGATGGTTGAAGCTGAGCATTGCTTTTAAAGTTGGTCAAAATTTTATTAGCAATTACTAAGTATAAGTAAATACCAACCCAATTAAATAGTAGAACAAAAGTAACAACATCACCTGCGATGCAATGCATATGCCAAATTGAATTTAAGTTCCATAATTTAATCATGTGAGTGTCCGAGCCGCTCATGACCGTGAGCACGGCTAGTATACCAGTTTTACACTCTGCAGAGGTTGCGCATCTTTACCCACAAGTCGTGTATCCCATGTCGCTAGGGTTTGCAAGGCCCTTAGACACTACCGAGGTGAATGGCTAGGGATCCACTACGAGGCCTTTACAAAGTTCCACTAGCTTCCGAAAACCCGCTACAGTTTATAGGAAGTTCCAATGCAGGAATCCCTTGCAGGACCGCCATCGCAGCAAAATCCTCCCGAGGGCCTCCCTACACTGACCACTCCCCTACTGCCCTTGCCCCTTTCGGGTAAGGTAGTCTTCCACTGGTTTTCCTAATTAATCAGCCAAGGGGTCCCATTCCTCCCTTGTGGTAGCACTGTTTTCCCGGGTGGTTCTCCATGTTCCAATTAACATAATGATCTTATCATGAACAATAAATAACAACTGATAACAAAAGTGTAATCATGAATAGTGTATCTCCATACCCAAAACCACATATAGCACTAGCAAGTACTACCCAGAAAGTTCAGTGGTAAACAAGGTATAAAGATAGACAAACTAAGGTAACCTATTGGGTCCCATCAAAATTAACCTATGCAGATCATTATGATTAATTAGAACATGAGTGGGTAAAAAGAAGTGATCAAGGGCACAACTTGCCTGGGACTTGAGATTCCAGGTACCAGGATGATCTTCAGGTGGCTCGTGACCTCACTGCTAGTCGTAGCAATACAACAAACATGGTATAGGAAAAATTAACATTACATCAAATATGTACACAAAATACACAGTAATAATCTACACATTAAAATAAAATCCTAGGAACAGGAATCATAATTTTTGGAGTTATAGAATTTAAGTTAGGAATTTCCAAAGGTTTTATGTGTTTAAAATAGGATTAAGTGTGGGATTAATTTTCTTACTGTTGTTATGATAAAACAGAGACTCTAAGTGGTAGAGAATAAAATTACAAAATTTTAGAAAGTGGAATGGATTAATTTGGACTAAAAATGGATTTTCTATGATTTAAACAAGTTCTAGCATTTATTTATCTATTAAAAATCCATTTATAAATTATTTTCTCTGTTTTATAATACTCTGGACTGGGCCTCATTTTCCAGAAAACCCAGGGGCTATTACAGAAGAATTCCTGAGACTCAGAACCTAGCTAAGTGGACGGCGGGTTCATTTACAAAAAGAACAGGGGCTCTTTACAAAGATTGCCACGGCGAAGGGGTATTCTCAGATCTCGGCCGTCCGATCTGAAACGAGGCGCCCAGATTAGATCCGCGACGGCGCGAATCGGTACGCAATGTCGTTCACAGGATCATGATCCTACGGCGCAGATCTAATTTTTTTCCAGAGCCACCCGATCCATCCGATCGGATATCAACGGCCAATCGTGAATCCGACCGAAGCGTTACGCGACCTCTAATCTGAGCCGTCCGAAGGGAATCCAACGGCGGCCAGGTCGAAGGGGTACGCGAGATCGATTATCCACCACACATCCCCGGATCAACGGCCACGAATCCATCATCTTCCCCAGCCTAGAGCCGTGACGGGGCGAACTGCCCGCTGCGGCGCCCATCGCCGACGCACAGCCACCCGAGGCATTGATGCCATATTCCTAGCACGGATAGGTCCTACGTGTAGAGTACACCATGCCGATTGACAGGGAGGGATTCATACCAGTGAATAGAAGGACAGAGGAGGCTAGCCACGGAAGTGTGCGGCCCGGCAGCAATGTTCAACGATGGTGAGCGATTACCCGAGACCCGCGCACCAATCAGGCACGATGAACACCTGATTATGTGCGATGTGAGTTGGCGAAGGTCTCTGGCTCCACAATCGGGCACCCAGTGGTGACGTGGTGGGTAGCGCCGGTGGCGGCAGCGGATCTCTTCCCTATTCAAGCGATGGATTCAGCTCCTAGCTCCAATGGATCACGGTGACGATGACTAGATTATATAGGCCACGTCCTAACAAAAGTTGCCCCCACAAGCGTGGGTCACGGTGGATCGGTTGGGGGGGAGGTTGCGCCAAACCCGCGAGATCCGCGCGGAAGCTTCGGTGCTGGGAGGTTGAAGAAGCTATGACGCCATGGACCCACACGCCAGAGTCGCAGGTGCGCTGGGAGCAAGGAGGGGCCATGCACTAGAGAAAACTAGCCAGTGCGCGCGTGGAGTGGGATTGCCTGACGAACGGGCCCGCAGTGTTAGTGACACAAGACAGGTTGGTCCACATGCAAGCGACTGGAAATCCATGCGCAGGAAACGGAAGGGGGCGATGGGGCTGGCTAGTGGGCCCGGTTGGACAGGGGAGGGGGAAATGGCGCGGGCGGGCTAAGTGGGCCACCAGTGCGCGCGAAGGGGTAGGTGGGCTGAGGGAGATTTGGCCCAAGTGGGGTTTCGTGCCTTTTTCTTTTTCCTATTTTCTTTTCTATTCTATTGATTTTCTTTCAAAACCCATTTCAAATTCAAACTCCTATTTTGAACTTCAAATTCCTAAGGTTTCAAATATTCTAGAAACACTACCATAAATGTAGTTATTTCTTTATTTTATTGTTGTTATTATTTTTTTACCAATTTTGGGCTTTACACTTTTGGAGTGTCGGCTGGTAAGTTTTTAGGATTTGTCATCCATGAACATGGTATAGAAATAGACCCTGACCGAATCAAGTCTATTCGGAATGTGGGGCCTCCGACTTGTAAGGTCGAAGTGCAGAGGTTTCTCGGCAAGATGAATTATTTACGAAGGTTTATTTCTAACCTAGCCGGAAGATTGATGCCTTCACCCCTATCCTTCGGCTTAAGAATGATGCTGAATTCACTTGGGGGGCAGAGCAGCAGGAAGCATTTGATCTCATTAAAAAATACTTGTCTTCGGCTCTCGTGTTAAAAGCACCACAAGTAGGAGCACCATTCAGATTATACATTGCAGCTGAAGACAAGGTTATTGGGGCTGTTCTGACACAAGAAACTGAGGGGAAGGAGCATGTGGTGACATATCTAAGCCGAAGGTTGGTGGATGCTGAAACAAGGTACACTTTTATTGAAAAGTTATGCTTATGCTTGTTTTATGCATGCACCAAATGTAGATGTTATTTACTGTCTAGTCATTGCACTGTTTCTGGTCAAGCCGATGTAATCAAATACATGTTGCATAACCCAATTATGAGTGGTAGAATTGGTAAGTGGGCTTATGCACTCATAGAATATGACTTGGCCTATGAACCATTGAAATCTATGAAAGGCCAAGTCGTAGCGGATTTTATTGTAGAACATCGGGTTAATGATATTCATGAACTAGACATGTCATACCTCACTATTACTCCTTGGACTTTATATTTTGATGGATCGGTTTGCAATGAAGGGCAAGGAATTGGCATTGTGCTTGTTTCACCAAGAAATGTCTCCTTTGACTTCTCTAGCCGATTGAAAACTTATTGCACTAATAATCAAGCTGAATATGAGGCCCTCCTATTCGGCTTAGAACTTTTAAATGGTATGAGAGTAAAACATGTGAAGGTATTTGGTGATTCTCAGCTGGTTGTCCAACAAGTGTTAGAAGAATATCAATGTCTTGATGATACTCTAAATAGTTATCTTGAGAAATGTTGGAGCATAATCCATTCTTTTGACGAATTCAGTATTCGGCATATCTCTAGAGTTGAGAATCATAGAGCTAACGATTTGGCACAAGATGCATCAGGTTATCGGATAAAGAAAGGGAAATTTCACAAAACTGAAAATCTGATAACCAGTGCAGAGCCAAATTCCCAGGTCGCGGACCGTCCGCGTGATGACGCCGGATCGCCCGGGGTTACCAGAAATGTTCTTTTCATTAATTCGGCTGACAATGAAGCCGATGCAAGTGATTGGAGGACACCTATACTTAATTATTTACGAAGTCCCAATATCAGGACAGATAAGAACATTCGGCGAACAGCTTTCAAGTATGTTTTGATGAGTGATGAACTTTACCGCCGAACAATCAATGACATCCTGCTTAAGTGCTTGGGCCCAGATGACGCTATATTAGCCATGGCCGAAGTACATGAGGGCATTTGTGGTACTCATCAATCAGCTCCAAAGATGAAGTGGTTGTTGCGAAGGTCTGGTTTTTATTGGCCTAGTATGATAGCTGATTGTTTCAAGTACTACAAGGGTTGCTAAGTGTGTCAAAAATTCGGCGACCTACAGTTGGTCCCTGCAGCCGAATTACATCCTATCATCAAGCCTTGGCCGTTCAGAGGATGGGGATTAGACTTTATTGGAGAAATTCATCCTTCATCATCAAAGGGGCATCGGTTTGTGTTAGTTGACACTGACTACTTCACCAAATGGACTGAAGCCGTTGCTCTAAAGAACATGACACACAAGGAGGTAATTGAGTTTATAACTGAGCATATCATTCATAGATTCGGCATTCCCCAGACCTTAACTACAGATCAAGGTACTTCTTTTATGTCAAAGGAGGTACGTGAATTTGCTGAATTATACAGAATTAAGCTGCTTAATTCATCTCCATATTATGCTCAGGCCAATGGTCAGGCCGAGTCTAGCAATAGGACATTGATTAATTTGATAAAAAAGAAAATATCTGATAATCCTAAACATTGGCATAAGATTTTGTCTGAGGCTTTATGGGCTCATAGAATATCTAAACATAGGGCTACTAAAGTATCTCCTTTTGAGCTTGTCTATGGGCAGGAAGCAGTGTTGCCTGTGGAAATAAGTTTGAATGCTATCAGGTTCGCCAGACAAAATGATCTAACTGTTACCGATTATTATGATTCAATGATGGATAATATTGATGAGGTGACTGACAAAAGGATGATAGCTTTGGGAGCAATAGAAAAGGACAAAATCATGGTAGCCAGGGCCTACAACAAGAAGGTCAAAGCAAAATCATTTCAAGTAGGGGACCTGGTGTGGAAGACCATTCTGCCTCTAAGGAATAAAGACCGGAAGTTCGGGAAATGGTCACCAAGTTGGGAAGGCCCTTATAAAGTAAAACAGGTGATGTCTGGCAACGCCTATTTGCTACAAACATTACAAGGCAAGGACTTGCCTAAGGCTTTGAATGGGCGTTTCCTCAAACAGTACCATCCTAGTATGTGGCAGGATGCCTAAGAGAACCGATGTAATCACATCGAGTTAGTTGCTTTTGGTTTGCTCAGCTCCACCAAAAGGCAGGGGGGCATATGTTGAGCACCATATTGAGCGGCCGGACGGTCCGACCCTGAGGCCGGACGGTCCGCGGTCCGGACAGTCCGCGCCTGTGGGCCGGACGGTCCGCGCATGCGCAGAGTAGTTTAGGGTTCCGAGTTTTGTGCTATGTTTGTTGGCTAGATTTGCGGAATTAACCCAGAATCCAGTCGTGTAAAGGGTCCAGCCCCCCTCCTCTATATAAAGAGAGGTCTACGGCTGATTTGTAATCAACAATCGAATCAATACAATTTCTATTTCGCATTTTATCCTAGGAGTAGTTCTAGTCTAGTTTAGGTTTAGCTATCCAATCCCCAAATTCTCCGCCTCTCCTCGACTCTACGTCGATTAGATGAGTCTAGGTCGGTCTACCCGAGCCTAGACACCACCTAGGATCTCTACTCCCCGACGGGGTCCCTCCCGGGAGCGAGATCCAGGCGCCGTCGGCGATCTTCCGCCGTCCCTGCGTACGCGCGGACCGTCCGGCCCCAGGGCGCGGACCGTCCGGCCGTCAGGCAGGAGCCCTAGCCGCGCACCAGGCCGCGGACCGTCCGGCCCCAGGCCGCGGACAGTCCGCCCTTGTGCAGAGAGCACCACCGCGCCTCGCACCAGGCCGCGGACCGTCCGGCCCCTGCGCGCGGACCATCCGCCCCTGTGCAGAGGGCACCGCCACGGTTCTTGTTGAGTGTTTGGCGCTCCGAAAAGGCGTCAACAGCATGCCACCATATATAATATATAAATACTCAATCAATGTATAATAAATGAAAGAGGCTTGCGACTCCTTGCTAGCGCTACCGACAGATGTGGACCGTTGGAAGGCTGTACTGTAGCACGTGGACCACGCGTGCATGCAAACTTGTGCGTAGATTGGTTTTACTGGGCTACATAGTACTGCTACAGCGGACGACGGAGGCCCAAATCTTCTTACGCCGTTGCTATCACAGTCATCATACAGGAAACAGACCATATATATATACTAGGTCAGTGCCCGTGCGTTGCAACGGGGACATATAATATCTCGATAACTTATAGGTTAGTGTCCGTGTGTTGCAACGGGAACATATAATATCATGATAACTTATATATAAATGTGTTATATTGTTATGAGAAAAGATTTTGTAAATCGTCACTTCTCGCAAGCAACTGTTCGAATCAATTTCTAATAAAATTTCTTAGTGCAGTTTATATGACTTTCTGCAAGCAACTGTTTACACATTCTTTCCCCAACAGGCCTTGAAGGAACACTCAGTTTTCGTTGTGACATCAAAGAAATCAGATCTGGATAGGTGCAAACTTCCCATTGGAATCCGCCTGTTTGTATCAGCTGGCCATACTGAATCAGACATCTCCAGGCTTTCCTCATCCTTGAAGAGGGTTTCTGCATCGGTTCTTTCAGATTACTTTTGATCCACATCGGATTCCCTTAAGACAAAAGCCATCCATTTTCTACGCGCTTTGTACTCTAGGCCGTGTGTGTTTGGTAAATGTACATAACCTATACATTTCTACATGTTATAACCTTGTTGCAAAATAAAATTTTGTAGAACAGTTATACTCCCTCCCTTCTTTTTTTATTTGTCGCAACGGGAACATATAACCCATCTCCCCTTCCCGAAGTACCCAGCGACCATGGAGTTCCATGAGACGTTGCCCGCCTCGTCGAACACAATCCTCCACAAGTGGCAATCCAGGATCATGCATTAGAAGTTGATGAGCGTGTTCACCGTGAAGAGGTCCGCGCCCAGCCCTCTCTCCTCACGACCTCGGCGTGAACCAGGAGTCTGGCGCGGCCACAGGCCTTGAGGATAGTGAGGAACGTTGTAGGCGCCCGGCCACACGTCGCAATAGCGCATCCACGCAAAGTAGAGCAGCGCGATGTGAGGGCGTGGAGGCGGACGGACGTGTTCCAGGGGAATGGGTTGCGGGCGGCGGGATCCGGGGGCACATTTTCACAGCGGCCCACTTCAAACTCTGAAGGCGAGCGGGGCAGTTGCACGACGGCTTCGGGGCTGGTGGGCAGGATCGGGGAGTGGGACTTTTGTGTGGGATCGAATGACTTAGATCACAGAAGGATAGAACGAGCGGCTGAGATTGTCTAACGGCAGAACGCAAGGGAGGCAGGCTACCCCTTGCATTCTTAATAGGATTAGCAAAAAACGAAAAAAAAGATCACCAGCGCTCCACAGGATTGCAGGAACCAGCTTATTGCATTGAAGGCACTGACGTACGCGTACTCTCCATGCAGACAGTTTGTGTCATGAATTCATCATGCGCAGCCACTTGAGCGAGTTCTCGAGCTCAGAATACACCGTCACCTCGGCGAAACTCTTGGTATGGATCGCATAATCAAACACCTCATACACGTTCGCGACGTTGCCCGATCAGCACAGCGCCCAGACGGAGGCGTACGCTGGCGACTCGAGCTTCATCCCAGCCGCCGCCATGGACTTGTACACCTCGACGTCCTTGTCCAACTTCTTGTTCTTGCAGAGGCCCATGAGCAGCGTGTTGTAGGTGCGCTCGTTGGGCTGGCACCCCTTGCCCTGCATCTCCTTGAGCAGCTTCATCGCCCCGAGAACACTAAGGCTCGCGTCCACGTTAGTACGTAACGAAGGCCCACAGTGCCGGCCAGTTTGGCACACACTACAGTTCCCCTCATCATCTTGAACCACCAAGGAAGAAATGGAAACAACAAACAAGCCATGATGTCATACATTATAACTATCCAGTAGTACATAATCAGAACAACGTCCTGAACTTCCACCTCCTACCGGAACAAAGCTTGCTACTGTACATTTTCGAGAAGGAAGCGAAAGGAAACAGGATGCATCTGCTGTATATGTCCAAACAATGTACTGCTCTCACATAGGACATAGAAATATGTTAACTGTGCACTCGAGAAGAAAATATGCAAGTTAAACTTTTATTGGAATACAAGACTGTAGTGAAACCCAAGCTGCTCATAGCTGGACAGTGCACCCACTTCTGCTCCATTAGTTCCGCTCTCAGACGACATGCCACAGTTTGGTCGAGCATCAACGCTGCCAGCCACATTCTGTTCGCTGCTTCTGCTCCCAGTAACTGCAAGTCCACTCTGTCCACCGGTCCTGTTGCCTGCGCATCGGCTAGCAGCCCCCCAAAGTTCCTCTTACCTAGAATCTCTAGCTTTTTGGCCTTGTGCTTTCTGCCTCCAACGTGAGCGCTGAAATTGAACTCGGTGACACGGTCGACCTTGCAGATTTTGCAGCAGAAGGATGGCACCACGTTTGGTCTGGGACACTGCAGAATCTGCGACGGAAGATGTGGAACTTTCACCTTTTTCTTTGTCGGGTACCAGTTTTGGGGCTGTTCTGTCCAGTAACACAGCTGAAACTTGATTGTTGGGGAGGCACGCTGGTCTCGGCAGCTAGTTTTCTCTTGATCGCATCAGGTACTGGGTCCTGAAAATTGAAATTAATTATTAATCACAACAAACGAGAAATTTGGTAATTTATCTAAGCATGAAGAATCGTACAACAAACATAGAAATGTATAGCACATAGGCCAGAATATCATGCTTCCAGACAACACGAATTTTGAGCACCTAATAGAACAGGGAATATAGCTACCACTGATAAATATGTAATTGTTTTCTATAATAAATAGATTTTGGTTTCAGCATTAGTGATGGAATCAAAATGGAAAATGTGCTTTTTTTAATAAGTAAAAGCGACTCTGTGTTGACAGAAAAGAGAAAAGAAAAGCAAAAAGAACCAACGCAAGATAGACCCTTTGCCCTGCACCTCCCAAATTCGCTGCTTTCATCGCCCACTGTTTCCTTCCACTGTAAGTTCCAGAAAGATCATTTAGCATGAAAATAAACAGCACATAACTTGCTTACTCTGTATCTAAGACAGCCTACTAATAAATTCAGAGCAAAAGTTAAGCAAACCTCTTTAGGTCTATCCGATGATTATCTCTTTAAAATATAATATAAGGATGCCCCGAGAGCATAATGATAGCATTGCAATCTTCACCAGCTTCTCGAAGCAGACCTTATCATGGTAAAACAATTTCATGGCCTGAAATGCATCACGAACAATTTCAAACACAGTCATAGTAGTAAGGTAAAACCCAAGTTTGCCAAGGTTGATCTAAAGGACTTACCATATGCCAAAATCTCTTGGCCTTAGTTACAGACAACTAATAAAGTACAGTGCTAACCAAATCAAATAGAGAGCACAAGTTCTCCTAGATATCAGACCTAGAGATGACTTTTTACGTGATAAATGGTCAATTGTCTGCCTTCATTAGCTTTAGGATACCCTTAGGAGTTGCTTCTGCAACAATTAAGGAAAATGTCAAAATGAATATATTCAATGATGGGAGAAATATATCTGCAAACAGTACAAACTTTCACTGCCACCAAGTTGATTGACAACAACCACAAAGCACTTGTGAAGCTCAGGAGTCCATCTCATGCGTACCTTGGTAGTATTGGAGCCAGCAGTGGGTGAGGGAGCCACAAATGCCAACGGTTCAACAAACTGAAGCAAAACTGTTTGTTGGGTAGCTGACTGGTGGACTGAGATGGATGATTGCACAGGTTGCCCAACCTATGTGAAGCATAAATTACTGTATAAATACTATAAACAAAGAGTATAATGCAGTAAAGGTTATAATGAAGAAAAGTGACCTAATCAATACAAGATTAATTACTACCATAGCTGAAATTGAATGTTGCAAAAGATGAGAAAATGCATACTTGTTTTTCAACTTCAAAATTCATTTCATAAAAATTAACAGAATCGACCAAAACCAAAACTATAGACATCAAACTTCATGGTGAAGACGCCCTCCATTTCATCCTCATGTTAAAGTTGTGAAAGTGATGAGGATGAATTGGTACCAACAATAGGTTAATTTAAGTACTGTGATTTAAGTACCACTCACTATGTCCCAACAACTCGCTTTTTATTAGCATTTTCTTGATTATCACCAAACATCCTTGCCATACCAAAGTTAGCTAGACCATTCCTTCGTTACCTATTGCAGCTCCAACACATCTCGCCAGTCGGCAAGCAACAGCAGAATCTCCGTATCCTGAACAATTCATCATTCACAACAAATGAGCAGCAGGAACACAAGACGAAATAGTATCACTCAGTGGATGGAGTGTAGCAATAGTATTTATTACTTAAAAACTGAGTACATATACTATGTTCAATGAACATTTGTCATTATTCTCCTAATAAAAAATGTTAATCCCCAGCTCACAATACTAAAAATCACACGCTGCATATATTCCCAAGCGCCAAAGAATCGCATAAGCCCAACGTAATAATGGAGAACGACTTCTGGTATGGCTGGGGCTTTTACATACAGGAGAACCACTGCTGATACTAAAGAATGAAGTAAAAAATAATGCATTTTGATATTACATTACAAAATAGAAATATTTATAGTATATGCTAACCCCACTCGGCGTGCCTGTATCTGATTGAAAGAATCCAAGGTTAGCCACTTCTAAAAGTTGTAAAAAAATATTAATCATCGTGCTTGCTTTTTTACTTGTTGACAATTCAATCCGAACAAGAGGATGGATAAGCATATCATGTCCGAAAGCTCTTTAACCTGAAACATATTCAGACAAACAGAGAAGTGAACAACGGTTTGTATAGGGTGAGACGATTCAGTGTTGCCACATCAATACCTTGTAGGAGCAGCTAAACGAACAATGATGTGGTGTCAAGCCCGTCCTGTCCTTCTCAGAGAATAAACTGGACTGTATGCGTTTGTAGTCAAAATCTTTGGGCGGAGATTAGTGCTAATTGAACATGGTATATGAACAATTTGAAAATAGAAATATGCAGCAAAATGTGTGTACACTGAAATCAGATTTTTCTATATATAGCCTGTTTTATTTTAACACCTGTGCTGCATATCCTCATGTAATTTCAGTCATAAAATTCAAACACTGCTACGCCTAGGTTTGTAGTGAAATTCTTAGGGACAACATTACTGATAGACGAAATCAGAGAACGGTGGGGGCCAAACACTAACCCGATGGATGGCAGATGAAGCGACCAATTCTCGTGTGCAGTTTGACGTTCTTCAAGATCGGGACCACCCTCGCCGTCGCCTAACCTGAGCTCCGACCAGCTTCTCCCGCACCCTGCCCGGGTGCACCTGCCTAGCCGCAGCACTCATGCCCGCCATGTTGTCGCCTGTGCCTTGCAGCCTTAATAACCAGCCTGAATCTGCAGACGTGGTAAGGGCGCAAAGAAGAAAACGAAAAAAGCAAGGAACACAGGATCGGTGGAGGCGGCTAGTGCCATGCCGCTGCGGGGACGATGCGGCACGGCAAGGGCAGCAAGTGCCGCGTGCTGTGTTGCGGCGCGTCCCGGCTCATCGTGTCCTCGTCGGCGTCGTGTTCGATTTTGTTGTCTAGGGAGCAACCGAGCAATGGCCGGAGGAATCCAGCTCCATCCTATGCGGCGGCGACCATTCCAATGCTCCCTATCCAACTCCTCTCCGGTGGCCGAACCTCCCGAGATCAACGACGCCCGAAGCTTCCCCCACTTCCCGGACGGACGCGGTGGTGCCCAGGCTTGCACGGTGGAGTCTCGCCAGAGCACCAAAACCCGATGATTAAGAACCCCAATCCCCTAGCCCGACGGATCAAAGCATAGAGAACCAGAGAGCGAAGTGGTGGGGGTTTCATTACCGGCCTCCATGCAGTGTAGTTCTCTGTTTGCGATGAGAGACGGCCATGCAGTGATGAAGCGCTCCGGTGCGGAATTGGCCAAGCTTCAATCGATCACCGCCCACAGGACTCCATCTGTGTGGTGCGTCGACACCAACTGCCATGGCACCGGCACCAGCAACTCCATCTGTGCGACGGCACGAGGTGGCGTCGGGGCCGGGGCTAGGATTGGGCTCTGGACAGGGAGTGGCTGAGGCGTGGGCGGTGGGGCGACGCGGTATAGGCGAGGGGGACGCGAGCGGGGGCTGGCTGCGGCTCGCGCGGAGGAGGGGGTAGGAGGCGGTGGAGGCAGAGCTAGGGTGCTCGCATGGTTGGACGACTGGGTGGGGGCGGGGCGATGCGTGGGGAGAGAGTGCGCGCATCGGACGGGAGAGAGACTCTAGGGTGTATTGGACGGTTGAGATCGTCGGAAGGCAGAACAAAGCAGAGGCAGGCTACCCTTACGGTCTTAATAAGTAGTATAGATATAGATATAGTTAGGTACCCGTGTGTTGCATGGTCATACAAATATATTCGACAAAACGTTTGTGCACAACGATTAAAAAACGAACCCACATATATTATCGGCCTTAATATCTCAAATTGTCGTCTCACTGATTGAGAAGAAAACTTAGGCAGTTGCTCTTGGTTCGTTCTTGTGCGAAGCTGAGAGTTATGTAGAACCAAAATACCATTTTGTCAACAATTGACTGTTTTTTCTTATATGAATTTTAGAAATGGTATGTGTACATGCGTTAGGTAGGATCCATATATGATGTGTTTTTCGATTTAGTCATGGTTCTTGCTCATTATAAGTAAGCGCCAAAGCATAACCATCCATGAACCGTGTGTCCATGCCTCTGACAGGTTTGTGATTTTTCATCAAAGCAAGTGGGCCTGATCCATAGTGTAATCCAACATGCAAGTGGAAATTAACAATCAGGCGATGTTTTGAAAAAAAACACTGGACCGTGTTCTAAATCTTCTTAGCACACACATTTTAAAGTAACTGCTAGCAACAAAGAACATATAATATAGTAAAACTATGGCACTTACAAGGAGATGATGTTGTACAAAGTTCAGACCCAAATGATGCTCCTCAGACCCAAATGATGCTCCATTTATGAATTCCAGACGTGATTCCCCTAATTGAGCACAGTAGTCATTACCCTCTTGCCAGCATACATTCATGGTCATTACCCTGAAAGGCGCATTCATAACTCAACTGCATAAAAATAAATTCTTAAAGCCAATAAACTATTTCATACTCCGTTAACAAATAATAAATCAGTAGTAGAGACCTAAAAATAGTACAACAAACATGCTACATACCTAAATATGTTTATGAGCAGAATTCCAACAAAGATGATAAACACATGCAACCAAACTTTGATTAGATTCCATGTTAATGGTTCTATTGGAACAACATCGAACATGAATAGTGTAGAAACTATAATCACTGATAGAATGATCTACAATAACTGAACACGGAAAAGATGCTTTAAGGCATGCACACAACTGCGTTGCATGAGAAACGGACGGGCGGAGGGGGGGGGGGAATGGCGGAGATCTAGGGGGCGGACGCGGACCTCGGTGGCGGACGTGGCACCGAGGACTGGGGGCGGCGGACGTGGCGAGCATCGCGGACGCGGGGCGAAGAGTGGGATGGACGGTGGCAGTTGCGCAGGGGTGGGTGGGGGCATGGCGAGCATCGTGGTCGCCAGGCAGGGAGATGGGGCGGCGAGCATCGTGGTCGCCAGGCAGGGAGATGGGGCGGCGAGCATCGCAGACGGTGGCTGTTGCGTGGGGAGGGGGCAGATCTGGTGAAGCCGGGCGGATCGGGGACTACGGGGGATGAAGAGGAGGCGTCGGCGTGCTGGAAGCTGGGAACAATGGGAGGTTAGGGATGGGATGCGACCGTGCGGGCAGGGGCGGGTGGAGGGGTCATGCGGGCGCGATAGGACTGGGCAGGAGGGGGCCGCTAGCAGTGAGGGAGAGGCAGAACGGCAGAACATAGGAGAGGTAGACTACTCTTACTGTCTTAATAGGTAGTAATAGATATCTATGGATTGCTCTCTAAAGTACATGTATATCTAAATGGCTGTAATTTATACCAAGGTTCAGTTTTAGTTTTTTCGTTTCTAGTATCAGTTTTTCAGTGGAAAATTGAATCGTCGATGAGCAGGGAGCTTATTCTTCCATAGTGGTAATGCCCGTGCGTTGCAACGGTTTTTATATAGAACATTATTGTTGAAGTGGTTCTTTTTTGAAGTGTCATGAATGAATTCACTCCTATTGTGAATTATGCTTAGGCAATTGACGACAACCTTAAACTTGATTGGGTAGCTCATAGAAAGGGGCAAAAAGAATAGAAAAAGGGTAGAAATTGTACCTTGATATATGGTAATATACTAATCTGAGGACTACATAAGTGCTTGTAGCCTGAAAAAATAAACATATATAATTAGGGTATGTCCTACAATAATATCTTGCCAGTGTACTGCATTATCTAGTGTCGTACAAGTAGGATTCATGTCCTTAGAAACTAATATTTTTTCCTTTGAATTCAGCACGATGAATGCATTATAGGACTATGACAAGGCTGATTAGAGAGGAAGGGAACTACACGCTGATTTCAAAATGATCTCAAGGGCACTTACCAGAAAAGGAAATGCTCTTATCAAACTTGCTAGATCATCAAGAGACTATGATGCTGCCATTGAGATTTTCCAAAAGGCGTTAACTGACCACCGGAATCAGATACACTGAAAAATTTATATAATGTAGAAGGAGCAAAGAAGGAGCTGGAGCAACAAGAGTAATATGACCCAAGAATTAATTGTTGATGAGTACTATGTCGGAGGCGGCGTGCTAAAAACTGCAACAACGACATCACTTGTCAGCAGGGAGTAGAGAATCAAGAACTGAAGCGAGGCAAAAAAGTAAAGTAATCAGGTTGTTGCTGTGATGAGAATTGAGAAGGCTGCTTTTCACTGTATGTCAATTAACTGGTTTTTATGGTGGGGAAATCTAAAGATGGTATTCTCCTTACTTTGTTTCATATAAACTATTACCACCTGCTTCATACACAAAGAAATGCGCTAAGACATTCTTTTAGTGGAGTTGTGATGCAACAGAAAACTAATATATTGTATCAATGGTTCTCTTGGTTGATGGGCTGTTTCAGTTTTTTCTATGTTGTGCATACATTTGAAGAAAAACAGGATCAGCCTCATACAAAAATGGGACTTTTTGCTTCACTTTCAATCAAGGTTGTGCATATGCTAAAACTATCATAAGCACTTCATATAGCTTGCAGCTAGTTGCCATCTACACTACTATACAAAAATGCAAGGAACCTATTGCGAGTTTATATTATTGAAGCAGGATTTCTCCAAATCTATAAAGATCACTAAATTGTGGCTTGATATAACTCATATAACTCTGAATCTTCAGAGACAAATCAAATGTATAGTTGTACGACCTGTATCTCTTGCCACCGCGCTCATCGCCCTTCCTGCACCGGAGGCACCAGGGCACCCCACACAGGGCTAGCTGCCGCTCCTCCCCAAGGGCATCGGCAGCATGCCCAGCCTATGTAGCTCCGGTAGTGGCAAGGTCACCAACAACGACGGCGGCGGCGCACCGTGTTAGGGGATCCCGTCAAAGCTTAAGAGAAGATTGAGGAGAGGCGCGGCGCATGAAAGAATGGACCCCAGACATCGCGGCGCTGCAGGGGGCAGGGGAGGGCGGTAATTTTTGAGGGGAGGGAGGGAGAGAAGGGGGATGGACTCCCAGTGGCAGCCCAGCACCGGCACCGACGACAGATTTTTAGAGTGTGTGGGGGGCGATCAGGAAAGGCACGCACCTGGAGCTCGTCGGCCAGATTGTAGGAGGCGAAATCGATGAGGTAGACAGGCCTGGGCCAGGACGAACGACAAGCACGGTGGTGAGGTCGTAGACTCGTAGCTGGCCTCCCCCAGGCTTTGCGCCACAGCTCGTCACTTGGCGCCGCACACGAACATGATGACGGGATGTGCCGCCGGAGGGGCATGGAACTCCATCGCATCGGAGAAAGCGGGCGACAGGGAGGAAAGCCTAGGGTTTGGGGTGGTCGTGGGCTACAACCGACCGGTGGGAGAGAGGAGCAGCGACCATCAGGGGTGCGTGAGTCGTGCGCGACATCGAGGGAGGCGTGGACATGGACGGTGTAGATTGCCTAGAGGCAGAACATGGGATGGACGGTGTAGATCGTCTGGAGGCAGAACACGAGATGGCAGGCTACTATTGCTGCCTTAATAAGTAGTATATATATATATATATATATATATATATATATATATATATATATATTAGAATATTGTGTACATAGGAATATATCCAATAATGCAATGTTTAGCGCATAGCATAGATGATGCTCAACAGCTCAGGATCAGCTAAGAATATAACAAAGGTATTTTTATTTTTGAAAAGTTGTGAAATGGGTTTGTTTGTGCTAAAACAAGCTATCAGGGCCACTGGCGTAGAAAGGGGAGGCGGGCTGGCCATAGCCTCTAAGGTCTGTACAAACATATAAATAAATGTATACTAATTATTATTGAATTTTAAGTAGTTAAGGATATAAAATAACGATTGATTCAATAAGTATTGGTTATTTTTTGTTTATGGGTTAGATAAAATCATGTAGTCTATTAAGTTAAATTTAAATTAAACTACATATAATTTATTAAATATTGTTTATGGTCTTCCTATAAAAAAAATCATAGCTACGCCTCTGATCAATGCTTGTACAACTTTAAAGCTTTTGTATCAGTTTTACCGACAGAAGAGACACGGTTGAGACTGCCTAAAAATTATAAATGTAATACAACAGCACAATAAGTTTTCATGTTTGAAAGATCATTTAAAATACAACTTCTATGCGAAGACAGTCTCGTGGTTTTTTTTAAAAAAAACATTACCTCGAAAACATCTCACAAAACCAGTATTAATAAATGGGTCGTGAAATTGGAAGTTTGGTGAAACAAATTAGCCAAAGAAATTGTATTGACTTGACCCATTCAACCACCCACGCGCTCCTCATGATTATTTATTTTATTTATTCAAAGCAAAGTCTCCTGCTCCTTCTGTCTTGCTCCTCGACCCTTCTTCCTTCCCCACCACCGCGTTCCAATCAATCCCAATCGCGACCCAGCCAGAGCCGAGCGCGAAAAAATCCCCATTCCCCAATCCCCACGCCACAGCCTCCCTTCCCTCCCCGTCTCCTCCAAATTCAATCGTCTCCAAGCGCCAATCCGCCCCGTCTCCAAATCCCAGGCAGGCAGGCAGCCAGCCAGCCATGGAGTGCGAGCCGGAGGAGCTGCAGTTCCTGGGCGTCGTCGGCATCTACCGCTTCTCCGCGGAGATCCTCCGAGGCCCGCACCGCCCGCTCTTCGCGCGCATCGCGGCCGCCTTCGCGCTGCCCCTCTCCGCGCTCTTCCTCCTGCACGTCGCCATCTCCCACGCGCTCTTCACCCACATCGACTCCGACGACACGGCGCTGGACGCATCCTCCCCGGGCACCGACACGCAGCGCCGCCTGCTGTCCCGCCTCGCCTCCGACTGGCTCGCCCTGCTCCTCTTCAAGTCCGCCTACCTCCTCGCGCTCCTCCTGCTCTCGCTCCTCTCCGTCGCCGCCTCCGTGTTCTCCGTCGCCTCCGTCTACTCCGCCAAGCGCGACGCGCTCACCTTCCCGCGCGTGCTCTCCGTCGTGCCCCGCGTCTGGCGGAGGCTCGCCGCCACGTTCCTCGCCGCCTTCGCGCTCCTCTTCGCCTACCACGCCGTCGCCGTGCTCGTCTTCGTCGGCCTCCTCGTCGCCGCGGACAACGGCTCCGGCCTCGCAGGCCTGCTCGCCTTCCTCGTCGCCGTCGCCTACCTGCTCGGCCTCGTCTACCTCGGCGTCGTCTGGCACCTCGCTAGCGTCGTCTCCGTGCTCGAGGACCACAAGGGCTTCGCCGCCATGCGTAAGAGCAAGGACCTCATCAGGGGGAAGCTCGTCACCGCGGGGGCCATATTCTTCACGCTCAACGTCGTCTTCGCCGCCGTCGAGCTCGGCTTCCGCGCCTGGGTCGTCAGGGGATCCGCCGCCGCGTCGTCCAGGCTCTTGCTCGGCCTTCTCATGCTCGCCGCGCTCTGCTGCGTCGTCATGCTCGCGCTCGTCACGCAGACCGTCGTCTACCTCGTGTGCAAGAGCTACCACCACGAGAGCCTCGACAAGGCCAACATCTCCGACCACCTCGAGGTCTACCTCGGCGACTACGTCCCGCTAAAGGCGTCCGACGTGCAGATGGAGCAGTTCCAGGTCTGACTGTGAATCCCATAGCTTCTTTCTGTCTTTATCACTGCTCGCCAATCCATCCGCTGATGCCGGAATTCTCCTGTTACCACCGGCAGCCAGGTAATCTGTAATTGTGTACGTACAGCAGCACGTGATGAACATACTTGCGTTAAGTAGGAAGAATTGGGAATTTTTGTCTTGGGGGTACAAGAATAATGGGGATCTGTACTTTCCTTAGTTTCTTCCTCAAGGACATGGTTCCTTCCCTTGTTTACATGATATATAAACAGGAGATGAATGGAATTGGGCATGCCGAATTTACGAACTTACTATCAGAGAGAGAGAGTGTGTGTTATGAGTTGCTATTGGGATCTGGAACTGAGAGGGATGAATACCTGATTGCTGTGGTGGTACAGATATGCATGTTGTGTCTATATGATGTTTACCCTACCATTTTCAACATTTCTATCGGCCACTTGCTGTGCTAGGTCGGAGATTTTGATATTTGCCATCACCACGCCCACATTTCATAGACGATGGAACCACAGTTCATAGACACAGTTGCAATTATAAAAAAGAGACAATGTTTTGAATGGCAAAATTCCAATTTATTTCGCAGTCAATCTGTGATTCAGAATGAACTGGGCGGTCCATACAGCCACACGCCCACATATCTACCCTAGTTTGCTACCCAGTGCTACAATTAGTTGTCCTACTCTGCTCTTGAATCTTGATAACAAGAGACGAGCAACATCCTCTATTCATCTTGGCTGATGGGTTCTTGAGATGGCCGATCCACCTGCGGACTCAAGCTCAACAGTCAACACATAAGCACCGCCAAGCAACTTCTTCATACAGCAAACACAGCTAGCTGTCTCACCTTCTCCAATTTGAGAAGGCAGGGCGATGTTTCATGCAATGTTTTAGATACCTAGGCTGTGCTAACTGGCCGATACAAACAATGTCCAATTGAGTCCCAAGACTAATTCTCAAGGAACAACACCCGTAAAAACTTGACTCTTTTGAAGCGGACGTGTCCCTCTCACCGCTGGAAAAAAAAATCCGGAAAACGAAAGGGCAGAAAAAAAAGGTATGATAACACGGCTCTGGTTGAATATACAGGTCGATAATGTCGATTGAATACACAGGCCGACAAATGTTGTAGCTAATGGTCATTATCAGCCTATATATTGAGCGGGCAGTGGTCTTATTTTTATATATTACTATCTAATATTTTTATTAGTTTTATATGGTTCTAGTTATTTTTTGTGGATACTAGACTTAAATACATAGTAAACTCATCAAGATTTGTATTGTTGCAATAGTTTCTCCTAGGGATGGCAATGGGTACCCGAAACCCGATGGGTTTTTACCCTATTAGGGTACGGGTTTGGGTCAATTTTCATACCCATGGGTTTGTTAATGGGCATAAATGTATACCCGGCGGGTTCATGGGTACGAGTTTGTTCCTATAGTACCCAAACCCGTGAACCCGTAGGTTTTTTAAACCCGACCAAACCTAGTGCATATTGTCATTTTATTTTATAAACGAACAACAAAATTGTTATCTACCTATTTACTTCCTAATTTTTATCAAATAGTGAATGTATAAGTAGTTGGTGATAGTATTGCTTGCTTGCTATTATAGTTATTACTAGCGTTATATATGTGGTGGATGTATAACTTAGTGCAAGGTAACTTGATTATACAACTTATTATTTGTATTTAATTCTCTCTACTAATATTTTTATACCAAATCATGAACTCGTTGTTCATTACATAAATTTTGGACCATGATCTCATTAATCATTACGATACTTATTGATTATGAAAAGAATAAACATATTGGAGATAAAAACCCGCGGGTAACCCGTGGGTACCCGCAAACCCGATGGGTATGGGTTTGGGCAAAATTTCAAACCCGTCATGGGTACGGGTTTTTTAATGGGTGTAAATATTTTTCACGGGTACGGGTTTGTGATAGCAAAACTCGGCGGGTTTGTACCCGTTACCATCTCTAGTTTCTCCACCAAGGATCGGTCATAATTTTTCTTGCCCTTCAAACGTTCAATCTTATTTTAGCTTGTTCACTCTGTATCGGCTTCACTGCTACTATAGTGTTTTTGTCTCTATGGATTACAGCTAAAATAGTCTTAACAACTGACTTTAATCCAAAGCGAATAGCCCTAATCAACACATGACACCTCCATCATAATCAAGGCTGATAGATCATCTTGGAATCCTCGATCTCCAAGACTACTAGTGTGTTGTGGCTAAGTTAGATGATACTAAAATGCACAAATGTTACAAAGGAGTAGTATGTTTTGTTAATTTAACTGATATGCATAAGAGTACACACACTTTTATCTCCCTCCGGCCCTCCCTCACGTTGAGGTACTTGTGCATTGACCATGTCACAGAACCCGCATTCGTTGCTGATTTAGGCTTTGCACGTCTATATAATCAACATCAAATAGCCTTCATCTGTCCCGTCTAGATTTTTCTTGATAGTCTTCGACATTATAAAGTGGGAAATACGATGATATTAGAACCTTGAATGTGATATTTGAGTACAAAAATATGTGTCACTGGCTTCACTTAATTGTTATCACCACGAGTAGTTACTTGATCTGAGAATGTCCCCTTCCTTTTTCTTGATAGTGTTCAACAATATAAAGTGTGAAAGGCTACGAATATAGGCCTAAGTAACACACAAGTGAGTAAGCAAAAAGATTTATTGAAAACACCGCAAAAATGCTAACTAGGCTCTAATAAGTTTGTCAAAACACTTGAGATTATATCGCTTCAAAAGAGAGAGAAAATGTTCATATAATCAATATCGTTGTAAACGAGCTAAGAAATTTGGTACATCAAATGAATGAGGGGGATTTCTCTCAAAAGATGCTTGCCCTCAAGATTTGATACATTATTCGCTATTATTGTGAGAGACGATCTTAAGGCCTTGTACGTTTGTCTAGGATTGCACTATGAATCGTTCCAGCTTATTAAAGTTTATATAAATTACTGAAGCAATCCGCCTAGGAATCGTTCTAGCCCACTGTTTCGTAGAAACCGAATGGGGCCTAAGGGAGTAACCCTAACTCAAGTACTAGGGGATAGATTTGGCTCTTGACATAACACGTCTATCGCAAAACATAACATTAGTCTCGAGGTTGTTGTAAATCATGTGTTCTCATACTTGTTAGAAATTAGAATGAAGATTGCGCGCTTGGAGCCTGTTGGAACTCTCTCTCTCCTGGGCAAGTTGATCCAACGGGAAAGTGGAAAGAGTGTTTACAAAGCTTAACATGGGATGGCAATAGCTTTATCAATCTGGTCTCTCGAGGGCACTGTACGGGGGTATTTATAGGCACTCGAGTGACCACCCGTCCTTTGTCAAAGACGTTTATGCCCTCGAGTATCCGGTCTATCACCAGAATATTCTCACAAGAGGAGGTTACAGACTGTCATTACAGAAAAAGGCTATTACAGACGTGGCCCGTAATATGCTTATCCGCGCGGGGCCCGTTAAAGTGGACCGAATCCCACCTGGGCCTCCCGATGCGGTGAGGACGTGGGACTAGTAGACTTCGACAGAGCCTTCGTCTTGCAACGGAGAGGACGAAAGGGGACCGCGCCGGTCTTCACCCAATCGACGCCTTGAGCTTGCTCGGGCGTGCTCTATGGATGTGGTCTTCGTCGGTGTGGCGAGGCAACGAAGGCATCGAGCGAAGGGTAGTGTGTTCGCCTTCGCCCCAACATTTGCTCTCCGAGGGACCAGTTCGACTAAGTCATCTGGTGCCGAAGACGTCGCTAGATGGTGGAGACGCTGCCCTCGCTCGAAGTGGTCCCGCGGGGGTTTTTGAAATGTGACTATTGATGGACGTGTTACTATTGGACTGCGTGTTTCCCGAAGCGTCACGTCCTGTCTATAAAAAGGCGAAGGCGGCTGGGACTATTTCTTACCCTTGCGTGCGCCGTAAAAACCCTAACCTTTTCAAACCGCTCGCCTGCCCTTCTTGCTCTTCCACTTCGGAAATCTGGCCCACGTCAAGCAGACCGCACGCCGCCGCTGACGGTACGTAGCAATGTCTTCTTCCTCATCTGCTGCGAGTGCGTCGTTGGCCGATCCGTCGTCCGAGGATACCTTAAGTGATTTGATGGCGACGGAGCTGTAGCCGGGCCACACCGTGGAGTTCGGCACTTCGAGGATCTCCTCAGTTCGTGTGCAGGAGATGCAGCAGCTTGGATACTTTGGTGACGGTGTCGGGCGGGTTCCGGGCGCTGAGGAGATCCCTGAGCCTGAGGGCGAATTGGTTGTGTTCGAGGCATTTTTCATTGCCGGCCTTCGTCTCCTGGCGCATCGTTTCGTGGCGGAGGTTTTGCGGAGGTTCGACGTGCAGGTCTGCTAGTTCACACCCAACGCCGTGGTTGCTCTGGCGAAGTATGTTTAGGCAGTTGCTTTGTACGGCGGTCAGCTGTCCGTGGAAGTCTTTGCCAAGAACTATTGTCTGCACTGTCAAAAGAGGAAAATAAGAAATAAGATTGCACAATTTAGATCGTGCACCTTCACACCGAGGACTGGAAAGACTTCAGCGGAAGTCATGGAAATAGTCCCTTGTGCTCGGAACAAGTGGGGGAACTGGTGGGACTTTTGGTTTTATGTCTCTGGTGGGGAAGTCAAAGGTCTCCCTAGGCTCCCTACAGCCATTATGTGCTCTCACTGCTATGTGGCATTCCCACCGTTCGAGGTGGCGGAGGACGATGAGGACGAAGGGGCCCTTCAGTACGCTGCCCGCATGAGTAGCGGGCACGATCTGGTTGAAGAATTCATTGGATATGGAGTATGGCCCTTGGCGCATGGCTGGGTACTTGGCGAAGTGTGCCCTCGCTGGATGTCGACCTTGGGCGACCAGTTGGTGCGAAGTCTTGCCTTTGCCTTGGATTTGTGGGGCCGGAACCCGACCGCGTTTGTGCGTGAAGTGGAGGCCGAGGCCACAAGGATTGTAGGGCGATACGTGTCGAGGACGAAGACCTTGCATAGTTGGGATATTCGCGGTTTTAATGTTCGTTTGAACCGCGTTTTTGAGTTGAACCATCTGCCATATGGCGGTTACCCAGGAGATGATGATGCTGTTGTTGTCGACCGCCGGGGAAAAAGGGCGGTGGCAGCGATCGACGAAGGCCCTTCACGGGGAGTTGTGCCGGCTGCGGCCACTAAAAAGAGGAAACTAGGTACTGCAGCTGAGGGGTTGGGGTCTCCGATCGTTTTGCTGTGGATTTATTGGGAACTTGCGCGGCCCCCAGGGAGAGGATGTCTTCGCCCGAACTCCGGGAATCTTCCGCGCGAATGCTGAAGGTTACCGGGGGTCGGTGGCCTAGGAATGTTCCGATCCCTCGGGCGGCCGGCGAGGACATTCGTACTTCTCGATTAGCTCGTGAGATGAGGATTTTTCCTTACGGGCGGAATGTTGTTGCTGTTGTGTCGGCAGTGATGGAAAATGATCGCCAAGACGCGTCGCGGAAGCGTCGGGCGTTTGCTAGGGTCGGGGACCCGCGTCGCGAGGTCAAGATGGCTCGGGGGGTCACGAAGTCTGTCGCCCCTGGCATCAGTAAGCCTCCGTTGGGCGTGAAGTCCGCCGCCCCTGGCCCCAGCAAGCCGCTCCCTGCCGTGCCCGTGCAGGAGCGAAGGCTTCCATCGCCACCGCGTGCTGCTGAGACGGAGGTGGGCAGGGTCGAGGCCTCCATGGATATTTCCGTGGATGACTATCTTCTGGGCGGCGTCTCGATATTCGACGCGCATACAGGGCGAGGACTTGTTGGTGAGTTTTTTAGATTGGGTTTTTGACGAGATTGGTGCAGGATCGGAGGCTGGGCAACTGGCTGTTGCCCCAGCATCTGTGGCGGCTAGGCCGGTCGCCGTGGCGACTGGTGTGACGAGGTCTGCGCAGGACCCGTGGGCCCAGTTTTGCGCCAGCGGCAAGATCTCTTCGGCCGCCGCCGCCATCCATTGACGAAGGAACGAAGGCAGCGCTGCTGGCTGAGAAAAAAAGGCAAGGCCCTCGCGGACAACACCCCCCAAGATGCCTTTGAAGGTGAAGCTGTCAGCAAAAGACAGCGCCAAGAGCACCCCACCCCCGAGGGCACCCTACGCACCTGCAGCTCCAGAGGCGTACTGAAAGGGAAATAGTCTCAATATTTCCTATAATCGATTTTGGTGTTTGAAGACCATCACAAACCTTATGGACTAACCAGTTTGCCTTGTTGATCATTTCATAGGTGCATAAGTTCATCTACAACTATTCTAAAGTCGACTGTCTGGAATACCGTAGATTATTCCGGACAGGGGAAGTTTTTTGGAAAAACAGACTAAGCGTGGACCATCCAGGCCCTTGTGGCGGACCGTCCATAACTCCAAAGTGAGCCTCGGACAGGAACACTGCAAAAACACAAGCCTACACTACGGACCGTCTGACGGAGAAGCCAGCACCGTCCGAAACCAAGCGCGGACCGTCCGGCCTCAGGCGCGGACCATCCGATAAGTGAAGAACTGGAAAACCCGAAGGTGACAGGTTCGGTAAAATGAATTATAGCGTCCTCGCGGACCGTCCGGGGTGCACGACTGGACCGTCTGTGATTGCCTTTATCTAACATCTGACGACACATTAAATGCAAAGTAGCCGTTGATATAGCCGTTACTGCTGACCGTTGCGTTTTCAGCTGTTGATGTGCAGGGGCGGACCGTCCGGACCAGGGGCACGGACCGTCCCCGGTCGGAAGGAAAGGAGCAACGGCTAGGAAGTGGTTGTGGGCTATAAATACAACCCTAACCACCTCCATTCAACACATCCAAGCATTCCAACCATACACATTCAATACAAGAGCTAGCAATCCATTCCAAGACACAATCAAAGCTTCCAATCTCTCCAAGTTTCACAATTGAGACAAGTGATCATTAGTGATTAGTGACTTGAGAGAGAGTGTGATCTGTGTGTTATTTGTCGCACTTGTCATTGGCTTTTGCAATCGTGCTTTCTTCTTCCCCATTCTTATTCTCAAGACACTTGTAATCAAAGCAAGAGACACCAAGTTGTGGTAGTCCTTGTAGGGGTCTAAGTGACCCGTTTGATTAAGGAGAAAGCTCACTCGGTCTAGGTGACCGTTTGAGAGAGGGAAAGGGTTGAAAGAGACCCAGTCTTTGTGACCACCTCAACGGGGAGTAGGTTTGCAAGAACCGAACCTCGGTAAAACAAATCACCATGTCATCCGCTTTATTTGCCTTTGATTTGTTTTTCACCCTCTTTTTTGGACTCATATTTTATTTCGAACGCTAACCCCGGCTTGTAGTTGTGCTTAAAGTTTGTAAATCTCAGTTTCCGCCTATTCACCCCCTCTAGGCGACTTTCAATTGGTATCAGAGCCCGATACTTCATTAGAGTCTAACCACTCAAAGTGATGTCGGGAGCATCCGCCAAGAGGGAGATTGGGACCGACGGCGACAAGTCCGCAAGCTCGGGGAGAACCAACTCGAGGGAGTCCGGCCGCAAGCATAAGGAGGAATCCTTTTCCTCCATCAAGACACAACAGAGAGGTGACAAGAAGAAGATGAAGAAAGTAGTCTACTACGAGACCGACTCTTCGTCACCCTCCACCTCCAGCTCCGAATCGGCATCCACCACTTCTAAGCGCCATGAGCGCAAGAAGTATAGTAAGATGCCCCTCTGCTATCCTCGCATTTCCAAACGCACTCCATTACTTTCCGTTCCCTTAGGCAAACCACCAGTTTTTAACGGTGAAGATTATTCTATGTGGAGTGATAAAATGAGACATCATCTAACCTCACTCCACAAAAGCATATGGGATATTGTTGAGTATGGAGCGCAGGTACCGAAGGAAGGGGACAAGGACTATGATTCGGAGGAGGTCGACCAAATCTTACACTTTAACTCCCAAGCCACCACTATACTACTCACCTCTCTAAGTCGAGAAGAGTATAATAAGGTGCAAGGGTTAAAGAGTGCCAAAGAGATTTGGGACGTACTCAAGACCGCACACGAAGGAGATGAGGTGACAAAGATCACCAAGTAGGAGATGATCGAGGGGGAGCTCGGTCGATTCATGCTCAACTAAGGGGAGGAGCCACAAGCCATGTACAATCGGCTCAAGACCTTGGTGAATCAAGTGTGCAACCTCGGGAGCACAAAATGGGATGACCATGAAATGGTCAAGGTTATTCTAAGATCACTCGTTTTTCTTAATCCTACACAAGTTCAATTAATTCGTGGTGATCCTAAATATAAGCTAATGTCTCCCGAGGAGGTTATAGGAGAGTTTGTGAGCTTTGAGTTGATGATCGAAGGCTCCAAACAAATCATCGAGCGAGGCGCCACCTCCACACCCGAGGTGCAACCCGTCGCATTCAAAGCGACGGAGGAAAAGAAAGAAGAGTCTACATCAAGTAGGCTCCCCATCGACGCCTCCAAGCTTGACAATGAGGAGATGGCGCTCATCATCAAGAGTTTTCGCCAAATCCTCAAGCAAAGGAGGGGGAAGGATTACAAGCCTCGCTCCAAGAAAGTTTGGTACAAGTGTGGTAAGCCCGATCATTTTATTGCAAAATGTCCTATGTCTAGTGATAGTGACAGGGGCGACGACAAGTGGGGAAAGAGGAAGAAGAAGAAAAGGTACTACAAGAAGAAGGGCGGTGATGCCCACGTATGTGAGAAATGAGACTCCGATGAGAGCTCCACCGACTCCTCCTCTGACGAGGATGCCGCCAACATTGCCGTCAACAAAGGCCTCCTCTTCCCAACGTCGGCCACAAGTGCCTCATGGCAAAGGACGGCAAAAAGAAGGTAAAATCTAGAGCCTCCACTAAATATGCAACATCTAGTGATGAGGATAACTCTAGTGACGATGAAGATAATTTGCTTGCTCTTTTTGCCAACCTAAACATGCAATAAAAAGAAAAATTAAATGAGTTGATAGGTGCTATTCACGAGAAGGATGAACTCTTGGATAGCCAAGAGGACTTTCTTATTAAGGAAAATAAAAAGCATGTTAAGGTAAAAAATGCTTATGCTCAAGAAGTAGAAAAATGTGAAAAATTAACTAGTGAGCTTAGCATTTGTCATGACACTATCTCTAACCTTAGAATTGAAAATGCCAACTTAATTGCTAAGGTAGAGAAATTAAATGCTTGTGATGATTCTCTTGTCAACCTTAAAAATGATAATGCTAGTTTGATTGATAAAATTGACAAGATGAATGAATCACTTTCTAGCCTTAAGATTGAGAATGATAAATTAATTTCTAAGGCTAAAGATTTAAATGTTTGCAATGTTTCTATCTCCAATCTTAGAAATTAAATGCTTGCAAATCATCTACATCTAGTGTTGATCATGTTACCATTTGTACTAGATGTAGAGACATTAATGTTGATGCTATCCATGATCACCTAGCTTTAATTAAACAACAAAATGATCACATAGCTCAACTTAGTGCTAAAATTAATGAGCATGACTTAGAAAATGAAAAATTTAAATTTGCTAGAAGTATGCTCTATAGTGGGAGACGCCCTGGCATTAAGGATGGCATTGGCTTCCAACAGGGAGGCAATGTCAAGCTTAGTGCCCCTAAGAAATTGTCTAACTTTGTTAAGGACAAAGCTCCCATGGTTCAGGATAACGAGGGCTATATTTTGTATCCTGCTGGTTATCCCAAACATAAGATTAGGAGAATTCATTCTAGTAAGTCTCACTCTGGCTCTCATCATGCTTTTATGTATAAGAGTGAGGCATCTAGTACTAAGCAATCCACTCATGTTAAATTGCCTAAAAAGAAAACTCCTACTGCATCAAATGAGCCTATTGTTTCATTTAAGACTTTTGATGCTTCATATGTGCTAACTAACAAATCAGGCAAAGTAGTTGCCAAATATGTTGGGGGCAAACACAAGGGCTCCAAGACTTGTGTTTGGGTACCCAAGGTGCTTGTCTCTAATATCAAAGGACCCAAGACCGTTTGGGTACCTAAGAACAAGGCCTAAACTTGTTTTGTAGGTTTATGCATCCAGGGGCTCAAGTTGGATCATTGATAGCGGGTGCACAAACCACATGACTGGGGAGAAAAGAATGTTCTCCTCCTACGAGAAAAAATGATGATCCCCAAAGAGCTATCACATTCGGGGATGGAAATCAAGGTTTGGTCAAAGGACTTGGTAAAATTGTTATATCACCTGACCATTCCATTTCCAATGTTTTTCTTATAGATTCTTTAGATTACAATTTGCTTTCTATTTCTCAATTATGCAAAATGGGTTACAACTGTCTTTTTACGGATATAGGTGTTACTGTCTTTAGAAGGAGTGATGATTCAGTAGTATTTAAGGGAGTATTAGAGGGTCAGCTATACTTAGTTGATTTTAATAGAGCTGAACTCGATACTTGCTTAATTGCTAAGACTAATATGGGTTGGCTCTGGCATCGCCGACTAGCCCACATTGGGATGAAGAATCTTCACAAGCTTCTAAAGGGAGAGCACATTTTAGGACTAACCAATGTTCATTTTGAGAAAGACAGGGTTTGTAGCGCATGACAAGCAGGAAAGCAAGTTGGTGCCCATCATCCACACAAGAACATCATGACGACCGACAGGCCGCTTGAGCTACTCCACATGGATCTATTCGGCCCGATAGCTTACATAAGCATCGGCGGGAGTAAGTATTGTCTTGTAATTGTGGATGATTATTCTCGCTTCACTTGGGTATTGTTTTTGCAGGAAAAATCACAAACCCAAGAGACATTAAAGGGATTCTTGAGACGAGCTCAAAATGAGTTCGAATTGAGGATCAAAAAGATTAGAAGCGACAATGGGACGGAGTTCAAGAACTCTCAAATAGAAGCATTCCTTGAGGAGGAGGGCATCAAGCATGAGATCTCTTCTCCCTACACACCACAACAAAATGGTGTAGTGGAGAGGAAGAATAGAACTCTACTGGACATGGCAAGGACCATGCTTGATGAGTATAAGACACCAGACCGGTTTTGGGCCGAGGCGATTAACACCGCCTGCTACTCCATCAACTGGCTCTACCTTCACCGAGTCTTCAAGAAGACATCTTATGAACTCCTAACCGATAAAAAGCCCAATGTTTCATATTTTAGAGTCTTTGGTAGCAAATGTTTTATACTTGTTAAAAGAGGTAGAAAATCTAAATTTGCTCCTAAGGCTGTAGAAGGCTTTTTACTTGGTTATGATTCAAACACAAGGGCATATAGAGTCTTTAACAAGTCCACTGGACTAGTTGAAGTATCTTATGATATTGTGTTTGATGAGACTAACGGCTCCCAAGTGGAGCAAGTTGATCTTGATGAGCTAGATGATGAAGAGGCTCTGTGCGTCGCGCTATGGAACATGTCCATTGGGGATGTGTGTCCTAAGGAATCCAAAGAGTCCATTCAAGCACAAGATCAACCGTCATCTTCCAATCAAGCATCTCCACCAACTCAAGATAAGGAACAGGCTCAAGATGATGAAGAAGAAGATCAAGAAGATGAGCCACCTCAAGAAGAAGGCAATGATCAAGGGGGAGATGAAGAAAATCAAAACAAGGAAGATAATCAAGAAATATAGGGTCAATGACCACCTCACCCAGAGTCCACCAAGCGATACAACGAGATCACCCCGTGAACTCCATCCTCGGCGATATTCATAAGGGGGTAACCACTCGATCTCGCGTCTCTCATTTTTGTGAACATTACTCTTTTGTGTCTTCTATTGAGCCATATAGGGTGGAAGATGCATTAAGAGATTCGGATTGGGTGTTGGCAATGCAAGAGGAGCTCAACAACTTCACGAGGAATGAGGTATGGCATTTGGTTCCATGTCCTAATCAAAATGTTGTAGGTACCAAGTGGGTATTTCGCAACAAGCAAGACGAGCATGGTGTGGTGATAAGAAACAAAGCCTGACTTGTAGCCAACGGATATTCACATGTCGAAGGTTTGGATTTCGGTGAAACTTATGCACCCGTAGCTAGGCTTGAGTCAATTCGTATATTACTTGCCTATGCTACTTACCATGGCTTCAAGCTCTATCAAATGGACGTGAAGAGTGCCTTCCTCAATGGACCAATCAAAGAAGAGGTTTATGTTGAGCAACCTCCCGGCTTTGAAGATAGTGAGTACTGAAAGTCACCTAGAGGGGGGGGGGGTGAATAGGCGGAATCTGAAAATTATAAACTTAAGCACAACTACAAGCCGGGGTTAGCGTTAGAAATATAGACGAGTCCGAAAGAGAGGGCGAAAACAAATCACAAGCAAATAAGAATGGATGACTCGGTGATTTGTTTTACCGAGGTTTGGTTCTTGCAAATCTACTCCCCGTTGAGGTGGTCACAAAGACCGGGTCTCTTTCAACCCTTTCCCTCTCTCAAACGGTCACTTAGACCGAGTAAGCTTCTCTTTTCAATCAAATGGGACACTAAGTCCACTACAAGGACCACCACACAATTGGTGTCTCTTGTTTTGATTACAAGTGTTATGGAAACAAGAATGAGGAAGAAGAAAAGCAATCCAAGCGCAAGAGCTCAAAAGAATACAAATGTCTCTCTCTCTAGTCACTAATTTGTTTGGAGTGATTCTGGACTTGGGAGAGGATTTGATCTCTTTGTTTGTGTCTTGTATTGAATGCTATAGCTCTTGTATGAGGTGTGAATGCTAAAAACTTGGATGCCATGAATGTGGGGTGGTTGGGGGTATTTATAGCCCCAACCACCAAAATGGCCGTTGGGGATGGCTTTTGTCGATGGGCGCACCGGACAGTCCGGTGCGCCAGCCATGTCACCCAACCGTTAGGGTTCGAGCGTTGGAGCTCTGACTTGTGGGTCCACCGGATAGTCTGGTGGTGCACCGGACAGGTCCTGTAGACTATCCGGTACGCCTTCTGGCGCCTGCTCTGACTTCTGCGCGCGCAGGCGCGCACTGTAGCGCATTTAATGCCTTCTGCAGACGACCGTTGGCGTGAAGTAGCCGTTGCTCCGCTGGCACACCGGACAGTCCGGTGCTATACCGGACAGTCCGGTGAATTATAGCGGAGCGGCCTCCCAGATTTCCGAGACTGGCAAATTTGATTTAGTTCTCCCTGGTGCACCGGACACTGTCCGGTGGCACACCGGACAGTCCGGTGCGCCAGACCAGGGCTGCCTTCGGTATACTTTGCTCCTTTGTTTTGAACCCTTTCTTTTATCTTTGTATTGGTTTGTTGTGAACCTTTAGCACATGTAGAACATATTTTCTAGAGCAAACTAGTTAGTCCAATAAATTGTGTTGGGCAATTCAACCACCAAAATTCATATGGAAAAGGTTTGACCCTATTTCACTTTCAAGTACCCTAACCATGTGTATAAACTCTCTAAGGTGCTTTATAGGCTCAAGCAAGCCCTAAGAGCATGGTATGAATGCCTAAGAGATTTTCTTATCACTAATGGTTTCAAAGTCGAAAAAGTCGATCCTACTCTCTTTACTAAAACTATTGCAAAAGATTTGTTTGTATGCCAAATTTATGTTGATGATATCATATTTGGGTCTACTAACAAATCTACTTGTGAAGAGTTTAGTAGGATCATGGTTCAAAAATTCGAGATGTCTATGATGGGGGAGTTGAAGTATTTTCTAGGATTTCAAGTCAAGCAACTCCAAGAGGGCACCTTCATCAGCCAAACGAAGTATATTCAAGACATTCTTAACAAGTTTGGAATGAAGGATGCCAAGCCCATCAAGACACCCATGGGAACCAATGGGCATCTCGACCTCGACACGGGAGGTAAATCCGTAGATCAAAAGGTATACCGGTCGATGATAGGATCTCTACTCTATTTATGTGCATCTCGACTGGATATTATGCTTTCCGTATGCATATGTGCAAGGTTCCAAGCCGATCCTAAGGAAGTTCATCTTAGGGCCGTGAAGTGAATCTTGAGATATTTAGTTCATACACCTAAGTTTGGTCTTTGGTACCCCAAGGGATCCTCTTTTGATTTATTAGGATATTCTGATGCTGATTGGGCAGGGTGCAAAATTGATAGGAAGAGCACATCAGGGACTTGTCAATTTCTGGGGAGATCCCTGGTGTCTTGGGCTTCAAAGAAACAAAACTCAGTAGCTCTTTCTACCGCCGAAGCTGAGTATATTGCCGCAGCTCATTGTTGCGTGCAATTACTTTGGATGAGGCAAACCCTTAGGGACTATGGCTACGAATTTAGCAAAGCCCCTCTCCTATGTGATAATAAGAGTGCAATCCGCATGGCGGATAATCCCGTTGAACACAGCCGCACTAAGCACATAGCCATTCGGTATCACTTTTTGAGAGATCACCAACAAAGGGGGGATATCGAGATGCCTATATTAACACCAAAGAACAATTAGCCGATATCTTTACCAAACCATTAGATGAAAAAAAACCTTTACCAAACTTAGGAATGAGCTAAATATTCTTGATTCTAGGAATTTTGATTGATACTTTGCACACATATCTCATTTATATACCTTTGATCATATCTCTTTCATTTGCTATGACTAATGTGTTTTCAAATGATTTTCTTCTAAACCATAGATTGAAAGGGAAATGGAATATTCGGCAAAGACGACGCTTCCAATCAACTCCATCCGTATTATTTACTCTTTGTCGGTATTTCGCCATCTCTCCACATTGGTATAATCTTTCACTCATATATTGTTGGCCAAAGGGGGAAAGAATTTATAAGGGCACACAAAGTCTCCGTTTTTGGCGATTCATGCCAAAGGGGGAGAGAGTATTAGCCCAAAGCAAAAGGACCGCACCACCACCAATTTCAAAATTTTCGAAATAAAGTTTTCAATTAGTATCTTTCAAATTAGTTTTCCTCTAAAGATTATCTCAATTGGTATCTATATTTCAAATTGATATATATCTCAAAACCCTCTTGAAAACTAAGAGGAGAATTTCATTTAGGGGGAGTTTTGTTTAGTCAAAGGAAAAGCATTTGAAACAGGGGGATAAAATTTCAAATCTTAAAAATACTTCTTGCAATCTTATTCATATACCTTTGACTATTTGCAAAAGTCTTTGAAAAGATTTTTCCAAAAGAATTTGCAAAAACAAAACATGTGGTGCAAATGTGGTCCAAAATATTAAATATCAAATCAAACTTATATACTTAGAAATACTTGCATTTCAAAATAACTTATGTACATATGTCAAAATGCAAACTAGTTACATTTCTACACTTTATATTTGCTTTGGTTTGTGTTGGCATCAATCAACAAAAAGGGGGAGATTGAAAGGGAAATAGTCTCAATATTTCCTAAAATCGATTTTGGTGTTTGACGACCATCACAAACCTTATGGACTAACCAGTTTGCCTAGTTGATCATTTCACAGGTGCATAAGTTCATCTACAAGTATTCTAAAGTCGACTGTCAAGAATACCGTAGATTATTCCGGACAGGAGAAGCTTTTTGGAAAAACAGACTAAGCGCGGACCGTCCGTGACTCCAAAGTGAGCCTCGGACATGAACACTGCAAAAACACAAGTCTACACTATGGACCGTCCGACGGAGAAGCCAGCACCGTTCGAAACCAAGCACGGACCGTCCGGCCTCAAGCGCGGACCGTCCGGTAGGTGAAGAATCGAAAAACCCGAAGGTGACGGGTTCAGTAAAATGAATTATAGCGTCCTCGTGGACCGTCCGGGGTGCACGATCGGACTGTCCTCGACTGCCTTTATCTAACATCTGACGACGCATTAAATGCAAAATAGCCGTTACTGCTGACTGTTGCATTTTCAACCGTTGATGTGCAGGGGCGGACTGTCCGGACTAGGGGCGCAGATCGTCCGCGATCGGCAGAAAAGGAGCAACGGCTAGGAAGTGGTTGTGGGCTATAAATACAACCCTAACCACCTCCATTCAACACATCCAAGCATTCCAACCTTACACATTCAATACAAGAGCTAGCAATCCATTCCAAGACACAATCAAAGCTTCCAATCTCTCCAAGTTTCACAATTGAGACAAGTGATCATTAGTGATTAGTGACTTGAGAGAGAGAGAGAGAGTGATCTGTGTGTTATTTGTCGCTCTTGTCGCTTGGCTTTTGCAATCGTGCTTTCTTCTTCCCCATTCTTATTCTCAAGACACTTGTAATCAAAGCAAGAGAAATCAAGTTGTGGTGGTCCTTGTAGGGGTCTAAGTGACCCGTTTGATTAAGGAGAAAGCTCACTCGGTCTAGGTGACCGTTTGAGAGAGGGAAAGGGTTGAAAGAGACCCGGTCTTTGTGACCACCTCAACGGGGGGTAGGTTTGCAAGAACCAAACCTCGGTAAAACAAATCACCGTGTCATCCGCTTTATTTGCCTTTGATTTGTTTTTCACCCTCTCTTTCGGACTCACATTTTATTTCTAACGCTAACCCTGGCTTGTAGTTGTGCTTAAAGTTTATAAATTTCAGTTTCCGCCTATTCACCCCCCCCTCTAGGTAACTTTCACGTATCGCAAGTACCACCTGCAGGCTTCGCTCCACCAGAGGGCGAAGACGCAATAGAGGACCGCGAAGTCATCGACATCTCGACCAAAGACTAGCTACAGCTGCAGGCCCTGCGCATCAAGAACCACAACCTCCAAAAGCAAAAAGACATCCTCGAGGCCAAGCACCAACGTGTCACCATGCAGCCCAAGGTGCGCTAGATGATACGGGACAAGGAGCAGAGAGCTCGGGAGCTCGAGCAAGAAATCGCGTTCATGCAGAGCGAAGGCCAGCACAATTTGCAGCATGGGCCGCCCCTCCAGCAACGCTTTCCCAGCCAGAGATCTATTCATATCACAGCGTGGGCCCTTCATTCCGCATGTCACAGCTTTCCAAGGGATCAACTACCTCAATGAGCGAAGCCCCTGGCTCCACAACTCCAAGCATCACCTTGGCCCGCCAACTTCAGGGCAGGCACCTACCCCAAATACAATGGCAACACTGATCCAGCACAATACATCATGAGCTACCAAGTTGCCGTCGTATCGTCCGGAGGGGATGACGCCACAATGGTCAAATCTTTCATCATCGTGCTCGAAGGTCCGGCCTTGACTTGGTACACCAGGTTACGGACACTGTCCATCGACTCCTAGAAAGGACTCTGGAACAAGTTCCTGCTCAACTTTCAAGGGTACCGACCCGATACTGACGCCCTAGCCGAGTTACCACTCTGCAAGCAGCAAGAGAAGGAAACCCTTCGGGAGTACTACAGAAAGTTCCTAACCCTCGAGTCGCAACTGCCATCGGTCGACGAACACATCGCGATCCATTACGCCATTAGTGACCTTCAGGCTGGCGTCCTGTACAGTCACTGCATCAGGGACCCACCCAAAAATCTCTAAGAGCTATATCAGCTATCCGAGAAGTATGCTAGGTCCGAAGAGCTACATCAACAAAAGGTCGAATCTCAGATGAAGCCTAAGGACTCTCTGCAGTCCAGCAGAACCTGGACCAGGCCTTCGCAACCAGACTCCGGGCGGGACAGCTGCAGTCAACAACAGGTGCACAACATAGCCAATCAGCACGCAGCCAAAGAAACCACTCGCCATCAGGAATACCCCCCAAGGCCACGGTAATGGCACCAGAGGGAGAGGCCAGGGACGGACGCAGCAGCCGTGCAGATTCTACTGTCTGTTTCATGGCGAGGACTGCACGCACCCAACAAGAGATTGTCCAGAAACGAAGGCCACCAAGGACAGGATGTCCAGAGCACAGCCAACCGACAACTAGAGAGTCGTAGCACACACATACTGTAACACCCTGATTTTGGGGGTATAAAATTTCTTTCTAATTATCATCCAAAATCATGTGTTACTCTTCTTTTTCTCACTCTAGGTTTTCTCTCTCTCTAGATTCATTCTCCCTTTTTCCTTTTTGATTAGAGATAGCCTAAACTAGTGGAGGTTAATTATTTATTTTTGTCAAAGCCTTATGAGTCATGACATATTGTATCATGCTGAGTTTAAAATATTCTTTGAAGTGTTGCACAAGTTTGAATTTATTTGAATTTGAAACCCAATTTGAATTTGGATTTAAAAACCCTATAGAAAGAGAAATAGAAAAGGAATTAGAAAAATCCAGGGAAAAAGAAAAAAGCAATTTCGGCCCAAACCAGCCCACCAGACCCAGTCCCACGCGCGCCTGCTGCCCCTGACAAACGGACCCCGCATGTCGGCGCCAGTCTTCCGCGCGCGCTCACTCTCTCGCTCTCTATCCGCTGGGGCCGATCTGTCGACGCCAATTTCCTTCGCCTGCGCGCTCCCTTTCTCTCTCTGTCTCGTGGGCCCGGATCGCTAGTCGTCGAGCCATTGCCCCGCGTGCCCCTTTCTTCTCTCTACGTCGTAGACCCTACCTGTCAGTTCCGCCCATTCCGTGCTCACCGTGGACTGGCGCGTGCGCAATCATGCACGTCGCCGGATTTCTAGGCCACGACGCCTGCCCATGCACCCAGCTCCCTTCATATGGCCCCGCTAGTGCCCCGTGCACACCCCTCACCTCATTTCGCGCAGCTTCGCCCTCTCTCGCGCTCTGCCCTCGCCGCCAGCCACCGCCGGAGACCCGCGCCCGTGTTCCCGACTATCCATCTCGCCGAAGACCGCTCCAAGCCTCCCTGAGCCCTGCCCCAAGGTGAGACACTCATCCCCGTGCCCAATTTCCCTTATTGCGCCCTGTGCTCGGCCAATTTCGCCTTCGCAGTGCTCGGCCGTGGTGGTCCGCCGTGCTCACGCGGTGACCGGCCGATTTAGCTCGGTCTAGTTCACTGGAGTAGGCCCTTGTGAGAGCACCTAGAGGGGGGGGGGGGGGTGAATAGGTGATCCTGTAACACTTCAAAAACTTAAGCCACAAAACTTGGTTACTTGTTAGCACAGTAATATGCCAAGTGGCTAGAGAAGGATCTCAACACAACACAATAACCAAGAGATATCAATCACAGAGATGGCACAGTGGTTATCCCGTGGTTCGGCCAAGACCAACGCTTGCCTACTCCACGTTGTGGCGTCCCAACGGACGAGGGTTGCAATCAACCCCTCTCAAGCGGTCCAAAGACCAACTTGAATACCACAGTGTTGCTTTGCTTCTCTTAATCCCGTTTGCGAGGAATCTCCACAGCTTGGAGCCTCTCGCCCTTACACAAGATGTTCACGAAGAATCACAGAGCAAGGGAGGGATTAGCAACTCACACACGACACAAAGATCACAGCGACTACGCACACGCAAAACCCAGACTTGAGCTCAAGAGACTAGCACACTAGAACGGAGCTCAAATCACTAAAATGTCGAACAAGTGCGCGAGAATGAAGTGTGAGTGATCAATGATGCTTAAAGGATGCTTGGTTTTCTCCTCCATGCGCCTAGGGGTCCCTTTTATAGCCCCAAGGCAGCTAGGAGCCGTTGGGAGCAATCTGGGAAGGCAATTCTTGCCTTCTGTCGTCTGGCGCACCGGACAGTCCGGTGCACACCGGACATGTCCGGTGCCCGATTTCTTTCCATAAACAGCGCAGTCGACCGTTGGTAGCCTGGGAGCCGTTGGTGCACTTGACATGTCCGGTGCACACCGGACAGTCCGGTGCCATCATCTAGCCGTTGGCTCGGCCACGTGTCCCGCGCAGATTGCGCGGCCGACCGTTGGCCCGGTCGACCGTTGGCTCACCGGACAGTCCGGTGCACACCGGACAGTCCGGTGATTTTTGCCGTACGCCGTTGATGGTTTCCCGAGAGCGACGAGTTAGCCTGTGAGCGGCCCACCGAACAGTCCGGTGCACACCGGACAGTCCGGTGAATTTTAGCCGTACACCGCCGTCGAAGTCATGAGAGCAGCCACTTTGCCCAAGCTAGCCTGGCGCACCGGACACTGTCCGGTGCACCACCGAACAGTTCGGTGCACCCAGACTGGGCAGACTTTGGCTGCTCGAGCTATCTCTTCTCCAACTCGATTTTTTCTGTTTCCAGCACTTAGACACAATACATTAGTCCATAAAACAATGTACTAAGTTTGAGAAACATACCTTTATCCTTGATTTGTACTTTGTCCACCATTTTACAATTAGGCACCTGTGTTGAGCACTAAATCACCAAAACACTTAGAAATGGCCCAAGGGCACATTTCCCTTTCAATCTCCCCCTTTTTGGTGATTTATGCCAACACAACATAAAGCAAGTAGAACAAGTACAAAATCAAATCAAATAAGAAATCAAAATTGTTTTGATTCAATTTTAACATATATGGATCACTCTATGCCACCACTTGGTTTGTTTTTGCAAATCAAACTCAAATTCCTATCTCTAAGTCAAGACCACTTGTAGAGACATAAAGAGAGGTTTTCCAAAGAAATTTGATCAAGGATTTCAAAAACTCCCCCTTTTTCCCATAATCAACACTTCTCCCCACAAGAGGCCAACTTTTGACATAAGAGACAATAAAAGAGTTTTGACAAACCAAAAGCTCTAATCTACTATTTCAAAATTTCTCAAGTGGTAGCTGATCCATTTATTGCTTTAGCCTTTATTTTCTCCCCCTTTGGCATCAAGCACCAAAACGGGATCAATCTTGGCCCTTTAACCCCATTGCCTCACCAAAATCTTCAAATAAGAACACAAAGGCAATAAGAGTATGAAGATGAACTTGGAAAAGTTACTCTTTTCATCGGAGTGCAGTGGAAGTCTTGCATGGTCCAAGTCCACCTTTTCCCTTTCAATTTTCCTTGGAGACTAAAACAACGAAACTCAAGTACATGGTTAGTCTCAAAGGGTCAAGTTGTAGCACAGCTCCCCCTAAATATGTGCATCACTTGCAAACAGGACTTGTGAGGTCCAGGGAGTGTTTGTACAACTTGAGCACCACAATAAGCAACAATATGTAGAATGAACATAATCAAAAGCATAAACATATGTATGCTATATTTCAATCCAAGTTCCACGAATCTAAGATATTGAGCTCACTACGCAGCCTGCAGAAGGTCTTCTCATCTAGAGGCTTGGTAAAGATATCGGCTAGCTGGTTCTCGGTGCTAACATGAAACACTTCGATATCCCCCTTTTGCTGGTGGTCTCTCAAAAAGTGATGCCGGATGTCAATGTGCTTTGTGCAGCTGTGCTCAACAGGATTTTCCGCTATTCGGATAGCACTCTCATTATCACATAGGAGTGGGACTTTGCTCAGATTGTAGCCAAAGTCCCGGAGGGTTTGCCTCATCCAAAGTAGTTGCGCACAACACTGTCCCGCAGCAACGTACTCGGCCTCAGCGGTGGATAGGGCAACGGAGGTTTGTTTCTTAGAGTTCCATGACACCAGGGACCTTCCTAAGAATTGGCACGTCCCCGATGTACTCTTCCTATCGACCTTACATCCAGCATAGTCGGAATCTGAGTACCCAATCAAGTCAAAGTTAGACCCCTTTGGATACCAGATCCCGAAGCAAGGCGTAGCGACTAAATATCGAAGAATTCGCTTCACAGCCACTAAGTGACACTCCTTAGGATCGGATTGAAATCTAGCACACATGCATACGCTAAGCATAATATCCGGTCTACTAGCACATAGATAAAGCAGAGAACCTATCATGGACCGGTATGCTTTTTGATCAACGGACTTACCACCTTTGTTGAGGTCGGTGTGTCCGTCAGTTCCCATCGGCGTCTTTGCGGGCTTGGCGTCCTTCATCCCAAACCGTTTTAGCAAGTCTTGCGTGTACTTCGTTTGGGAGATGAAAGTGCCGTCCTTGAGTTGCTTCACTTGGAACCCAAGGAAGTAGTTCAACTCGCCCATCATTGACATCTCGAATTTCTGCGTCATCACCCTGCTAAACTCTTCACAAGACTTTTGATTAGTAGAACCAAATATTATGTCATCGACATAAATTTGGCACACAAAAAGATCACCATTGCAAGTCTTAGTAAAAAGAGTTGGATCGGCTTTCCCAACCTTGAAAGCATTAGCAATTAAAAAGTCTCTAAGGCATTCATACCATGCTCTTGGGGCTTGTTTAAGTCCATAGAGCGCCTTAGAGAGCTTACACACGTGGTCGGGGTACCGTTCATCCTCAAAGCCAAGGGGCTGCTCCACGTACACCTCCTCCTTGATCGGCCCGTTGAGGAAAGCGCTCTTCACATCCATTTGGTACAACCTGAAAGAATGGTGAGCGGCATATGCTAGCAAGATACGAATTGATTCTAGCCTAGCCACAGGAGCAAAAGTCTCCTCAAAGTCCAAACCTGCGACTTGGGCATAACCTTTTGCCACAAGTCGAGCCTTGTTCCTCGTCACCACCCCGTGCTCGTCCTGTTTGTTGCGAAACACCCACTTGGTTCCCACAACATTTTGCTTGGGACGAGGCACCAGTGTCCAAACTTCGTTGCGCTTGAAGTTGTTGAGTTCCTCCTGCATGGCCAACACCCATTCCGGATCTAGCAAGGCCTCTTCTACCCTGAAAGGCTCAATAGAAGAGACAAAAGAGTAATGCTCACAAAAATTAACTAATCTTGAGCGAGTAGTTACTCCCTTGCTAATATCACCCAATATCTGGTCGACGGGATGATCCCTTTGAATCGTCGCTCGAACTTGGGTTGGAGGTGCCTGAGATGCTTCTTCCTCTTGAACTTCCTGTGCTCCCCCTTGATCATGTGCCTCCACTTGAGGTACCTGTTCGTCATCTTGGGTTGGGGGATGCACCATAGTTGAGGAAGACGGTTGATCTTGCTCCAAATGTTCCTGAGGCCGTACATCTCCAATCGCCATGGTGAACATCGCGGCCGTTGGAACGTCTTCTTCATCTACATCATCAAGATCAACAACTTGCTCTCTTGGAGAGCCATTAGTCTCATCAAATACAACGTCGCTAGAGACTTCAACCAAACCCGATGATTTGTTGAAGACCCTATACGCCTTTGTATTTGAATCATAACCTAATAGAAACCCTTCTACGGCTTTGGGAGCAAATTTGGAATTCCTACCCTTCTTCACTAGAATGTAGCATTTACTCCCAAAAACACGAAAATACGATACATTAGGTTTGTTACCGGTTAGCAGCTCATACGACGTCTTCTTGAGGAGGCGGTGAAGGTAGACCCTGTTGATGGCGTGGCAAGCCGTGTTCACGGCTTCCGACCAAAAGCACTCGGGGGTCTTGAATTCTCCAAGCATAGTCCTCGCCATATCTATGAGCGTCCTGTTCTTCCTCTCTATCACACCATTTTGCTGAGGTGTGTAGGGAGCGGAGAACTCGTGCTTGATCCCCTCCTTCTCAAGAAACTCCTCCACTTGAAGGTTCTTGAATTCGGACCCGTTGTCGCTCCTTATCTTCTTCACCTTGAGCTCAAACTCATTTTGAGCTCTCCTTAGGAAGCGCTTGAGGGTCCCTTGGGTTTCAGACTTATCCTGCAAAAAGAACACCCAAGTGAAGCGGGAAAAGTCATCAACGATAACTAGACCATACTTACTTCGTCCTATGCTCAGATAGGTGACGGGTCCGAAGAGGTCCATATGTAGCAGCTCTAGGGGTCTTGATGTTGTCATCACATTTTTGGTGTGATGAGAGCCTCCCACCTGTTTCCCTGCTTGACAAGCTGCACAAGGTCTATCTTTTTCGAAATGAACATTGGTTAGACCTATCACGTGTTCTCCCTTTAGAAGCTTGTGGAGTTTCTTCATCCCCACATGTGCTAAGCGGCGATGCCACAGCCAGCCCATGCAAGTCTTAGCCATTAAGCATGCATCTAGACCAGCCTCTTCTTTTGCAAAATCAACTAAGTAAAGCTTGCCGTCTAGTACACCCTTAAAAGCTAGTGAACCATCACATCTTCTAAAGACAGTCACATCTACATTTGTAAACAAACAGTTATATCCCATATTGCATAATTGACTAACAGATAGCAAATTATATCCAAGAGACTCTACTAAAAACACATTAGAGATAGAGTGCTCATTTGAGATTGCAATTTTACCTAACCCTTTTACCTTGCCTTGATTCCCATCACCGAATATTATTGAATCTTGGGAATCTTTATTCTTGACGTAGGAGGTGAACATCTTCTTCTCCCCCGTCATATGGTTTGTGCATCCGCTGTCAATAATCCAGCTTGAACCCCCGGATGCATAAACCTGCAAGGCAAATTTAGGCTTGGGTCTTAGGTACCCAACTCATGTTGGGTCCTGCAAGGTTAGCACAAATATCCTTAGGGACCCAAATGCAAGTTTTGTCTCCCTTGCATCTTGCCCCTAATTTTCTAGCAACTATCTTCCTATCCTTTCTACAAATAGCAAAAGAAGCATTTAAAGCATGATATATTGTAGAAGGTTCATTAACTTTCCTAGGAACATTAACGACATTTCTCCTAGGCATTTTATGAATAACATTTCTCCTACCCACATTTCTATCATGCACATAAGAAGAACTAGAAGCAACCATGGCATGAGAATCAAAGGCATTATATACATTACAACTCCTATAAGCATTTCTAGGTTGTCTTCTATCATAGTACATAAAGGCATGGTTCTTTTGCACACTACTAGCCATAGGGGCCTTCCCTTTCTCCTTGGCGGAGATGGGAGCCTTATGGCTTGTCAAGTTCTTGGCTTCCCTCTTGTAGCCAAGTCCATCCTTAATTGAGGGGTGTCTACCAATCGTGTAGGCATCCCTTGCAAATTTTAGCTTGTCAAATTCATTCTTGCTAGTCTTAAGTTGGGCATTAAGACTAGCTAATTCATCATTTAATTTGGAAATTGAAACTAAATGATCATTACAAACATCAATGTCAAAATCTTTACACCTATTATAAGTTTCAACAATTTCTACACAAGAATTAGATTTACTAGCTACTTCTAGTTTAGCATTTAAATCATCATTAAAACTTTTTAACTTAGCAATAGTTTCATGACAAGAAGATAATTCACTAGAGAGCATTTCATTCCTCTTAACTTCTAGAGCAAGAGATTTCTGTGCTTCTACAAATTTGTCATGTTCTTCATACAACAAATCCTCTTGTTTTTCTAAAAGCATATTCTTGTCATTCAAGGCATCAATTAATTCATTAATTTTGTCTACCTTGGTTCTATCTAATCCCTTGAATAAGCATGAGTAATCTATCTCATCATCATCACTAGACTCATCTTCACTCGAAGAAGCATAAGTACAAGTATGAGTTCTTACTTTCTTCTCTCTTGCCATGAGGCAAGTGTGACGCTCGTTGGGGAAGAGGGATGACTTGTTGAAGTTGGTGGCGGCGAGTCCTTCATTGTCAGAGTCGGAGGAGGAACAATCCGAATCCCACTCCTTTCCGATATGTGCCTCGCCCTTGGCCTTCTTGTAATGCTTCTTTTTCTCCCTCTTGTTCCCTTGGTCCTGATCACTATCATTGTCGGGACAGTTAGCGATAAAATGACCAAGCTTACCGTATTTGAAGCATGAGCGCTTCCCCTTGGCTTTGGTCTTGCTTGGCTGTCCCTTGCGACCTTTAAGCGCCGTCTTGAAGCGCTTAATGATGAGGGCCATCTCCTCATCATTGAGTCCGACCGCCTCAACTTGTGCCACCTTGCTTGGTAGCGCCTCCTTGCTCCTTGTTGCCTTGAGAGCAATGGGTTGAGGCTCATGACTAGGACCGTTCAACGCGTCGTCCACGTATCTTGCCTCCTTGATCATCATTCGCCCGCTTACGAACTTCCCAAGAACTTCTTCGGGCGACATCTTGGTGTACCTGGGATTTTCACGTATATTGTTCACCAAATGAGGATCAAGAACGGTAAATGACCTTAGCATTAGGCGGACGACGTCGTGGTCCGTCCATCGCGTGCTCCCGTAGCTCCTTATTTTGTTGATAAGGGTCTTGAGCCGGTTGTATGTTTGTGTCGGCTCCTCGCCCCTTATCATCGCGAACCGTCCAAGCTCGCCCTCCACCAACTCCATTTTGGTGAGCAAGGTGACGTCGTTTCCCTCATGAGAGATCTTGAGGGTGTCCCAGATCTGCTTGGCATTGTCCAAGCCGCTCACCTTGTGATACTCGTCCCTGCACAAAGAGGCTAGCAACACAGTAGTAGCTTGTGCATTTTTATGAATCTGTTCATTAATAAACACAGGGCTATCCGAGCTATCAAATTTCATTCCACTTTCCACAATCTCCCAAATGCTTGGATGGAGAGAAAACAGGTGAGTACGCATTTTGTGGCTCCAAAATCCGTAATCCTCTCCATCAAAGTGAGGGGGCTTGCCAAGTGGAATGGGGAGCAATTGAGCATTTGAACTATGCGGGATGCGCGAATAATCGAAAGAAAAGTTTGAGTTAACCGTCTTTTGTCTATCGTAGTCATCGTCGTCCTTTTGGAAGGAGGAAGATTTGTCGCTGTCGTAGTTGACAATTTCCTTGATGCGCCTTGTCTTCTTCTTCCTCCCGTCTTTTCTTTTGTGGCCCGAGCCTGAGTCGGTGGGCCTGTCATCATTGGGCTCATTGACGAAGGACTCCTTCTCCTTGTCGTTGATCACCATCCCCTTGCCTTTAGGATCCATCTCTTCAGGCGGTTAGTCCCTTTCTTGAAGAGAACGGCTCTGATACCAATTGAGAGCACCTAGAGGGGGGGGGGGTGAATAGGTGATCCTGTAACACTTCAAAAACTTAAGCCACAAAACTTGGTTACTTGTTAGCACAGTAATATGCCAAGTGGCTAGAGAAGGATCTCAACACAACACAATAACCAAGAGATATCAATCACAGAGATGGCACAGTGGTTATCCCGTGGTTCGGCCAAGACCAACGCTTGCCTACTCCACGTTGTGGCGTCCCAACGGACGAGGGTTGCAATCAACCCCTCTCAAGCGGTCCAAAGACCAACTTGAATACCACAGTGTTGCTTTGCTTCTCTTGATCCTGTTTGCGAGGAATCTCCACAGCTTGGAGCCTCTCGCCCTTACACAAGATGTTCACGAAGAATCATAGAGCAAGGGAGGGATTAGCAACTCACACACGACATAAAGATCACAGCGAATACGCACACGCAAAACCCAGACTTGAGCTCAAGAGACTAGCACACTAGAACGGAGCTCAAATCACTAAAATGTCGAACAAGTGCGCGAGAATGAAGTGTGAGTGATCAATGATGCTTAAAGGATGCTTGGTTTCCTCCTCCATGCGCCTAGGGGTCCCTTTTATAGTGTAACACCCGGCTTTAAGGAACAAAGCCAGGTGCATCTCATACATGCGCCAAGAAGACAACATATATAATAACAGAGTGTATAGAGATAAATGTCATAAAACATCATAGTACTTATTACATAGCGGAAGTCTTATTACAAAATAAAATAATAAAGATAAAACGAACTAAGGATCGTCGGCGCCAATGTCGACTGAGAAACGCCACCTAGATCAGATCGAACTCCTCAGTGTTAGGCGGCTCCTCTTCGACCACCTGTTCTTCTCCTGTGGGGGGGGGTGTGAGACAGCTAGAGTGAGCTCACATACGTTCATAGCTCAACAAGTCGTGGGGAATAATGTGGCATGAACTCACCAAAGGTGGGAGTTCATGAAGTGTAAGGCTGATCAATAACATAAAGGCTGAGGCTGAGCATTGCTTTTATAAGTTGGTCAAAATTTTATTAGCAATTACTAAGTGTAAGTAAATACCAAACCTTAATAATAATAAAGAACAGTAATAGTAAAATAATCCCAAATGCGATGCAAATGTCAAATTAAACTTAAGTTCCATAGTTAATCATGTGAGGGTCCGAGCCGCTCTTGACCGTGAGCACGGCTAGTATACTAGTTTTACACTCTGCAGAGGTTGCGCATCTTTACCCACAAGTCGTGTATCCCATGTCGCCAGGGTTTGCAAGGCCCTTAGACACTACCGAGGTGAATGGCTAGGGATCCACTACGAGGCCTTTACAAAGTTCCACTAGCTTCCGAAAACCCGCTACAGTTTATAGGAAGTTCCAATGCAGGGTTCCTGGCTGACCGCCATCGCAGCAAAATCAACCAGGGACCTCCCTACACTGACCACTCCCCTACTGCCCTTGCCCCTTTCGGGTAAGGTAGTCTTCCACTAGCTTTCCTAATTAGTCAGCCAAGGGCGTCCCATTAAACCCTTGTGGTAGCACTGTTTTCCCGGGTGGTCGCTCCATGTTCCCATTAATTTAATGATCTTAACATGAACAACAATAATAACAAGATAATAACAGAATAATCATGAATAGTGTATCTCCATACCCAATCCACATAAAGCAATAGCAAGTACTACCCAAAAATATTTCAGGGGTGAACAAGGTATAGAGGTAATCAAAACTGGGGTAACATAAAGGCTCCCATCAAAATTAACCTATGCAGATCATTAAAATTAATAAGAACATGGCTGGGAAAAGTAAGTGATCAAGGGCACAACTTGCCTGTAATGAGCTCCTGCTCAGCTACTTCTACTTGTTGAACCTCAGTTTCCACAGTGGCTTGCTCGTCTACTCGCATCAACACAATACATACATAGTATAGCCAAAATCAACATCACACCAAACAGATGAATAAAATATACAGTAAAAATCTACACATTAAAATGAGATCATAGGAACTGGAATCACTGAATTTGGAGTTATAGAATTTAAGTTATGAATTTCCTAAGATTTAATGTGATTAAAATATGATTAAATGATAAATAAATTTTCTGACAGAGTTCATGTCAAAACAGAGACACTAAATGATGAAGAATATTATTACAAAAATTTAGGAACTGGAATGGACCAATTTGGAGCTCATATGAATTTTCTATGAATTATCAAAGTTCTAGCAATTATTTTCATATTAAAAATCTATTTTCTATTTTATTTATTCAATTTAAACGATCACTGGACTGGGCCTCAATTTTCAGAAAAGTCAGGGGGTCTGGCGTAAGTTATCCTAGACACAGAGAATAGTAACACATGGACGGCGGGTTTATAACCTGAAAGCAGAGGGGCTCTTTAACAAAATATACCCGCGAAGGGGTATCGGGGTTTACTGGCCGCACGATCAAACTTTGGTGGCCAGGATTAGATCTGATTTCCTCTGAACCGGTACACAATGTGGAGCCTTGGATCTAGATCCTACGGTCGCGGTTTAATGAAATGAGATTGAACCAGGGTCACGGGATCCAGATCGGACGACCCGCGCTAACCTAACCCAACCGGTACGCGAAGATCTAATCCGGGCCGCATATTAGAGATCCAACGGTCCCCGGTCGTCTCCCCAAATCGCCGCTGTCGACGGCGGCGCCGCCCACCCTTCACGGCGAATCTCGCCGGTGAGATTCCAATCGAGTGCTCCAATGCCCTAAAACTCGATTAAAGACTGCTACACGATGCCTAGGGAATGGCGAATACGCTGGAGTAGGTCTTACCGACAGTCTCGGCGCGAAGAGGGTCCGGCCACGGCGAAGGTGGATCCGCGACGGAGAATCGAAGTCCGATGAGCAATTGCGCCCAGTCGCGATGCACAGCAACACCCGCCCGGCCACGACTACCTTCCTCGGGTTCCGAAGAAGCTCCCGATCCCAGGTCCGAGGCTAGAGGGCGACCAGAAGCGAGTCTCCCCGACGGCGGCACACTCCTACAATGGCGGCGCGTGCGATTTTCTCTCTGCTACGGCGGTGGTCGCGAGGGTAGGCGGATAAGGAGGGAGAGGCGAGCCCGGACGTGCTCCCCCCCCTTAAAGACGTGGACGTGGCCGAGCTGCTTCAACGGACCCCGCGGTATCCGCGCGCGCGCCATGCGCGGCGAAGCCGTTGGGGACGATCCTGACACGTGGGGGCCACGGATCAGTGGGTCATCGCGCAGAAAGGTGAAGCGCTCGAGGGTGACAAGTGGGACCCGCGACGCAGCGTCGGCAGGCACCAAGGTATTGGCTTCGTGGGCCGCGCGAGGTGAACCGGCAAGCGGGTCCCGCGCTGCAGTGGGAGAGCGAGGCGCGGGCGCAAGGGAGGCTGACGGGTAGGGTCCACATGTCGGCACCAGCTATTCCTCCCGGGCCGCACGGAGGCAAAGCCAAGTGGGCCGAAATTGGTGCAGCGAGCCCAGGTAAGGTTTTAGTCTTTTTCTTTTTATTTTTCCTTTCTATTTTCTTCATTTTCAAACCCAATTTGAATTAGTTCAAACTTTTGTGGATCTTCATTTATAAACTCTATTTTTGCAATTAAAAATACTAAGCCTGAAGATATTTATTTATACATTTTATTTATATTTTCATATCTCTTCTCTTTTCCTTATTTTCAAAACCCTAATTTCAAATTTAGGGTTTAATCAAGCTTCAAATAATTATTACCTTATTATTTTTATCCTCATGGTTTTATTTAATGCACAACACATAAAACTCCAACAAATGCACTTTTTCTTTATTTTAGAATAATTGTTTTATTTAGTCACTCTCAATTACATAGGTGCTCTTTTTATGATGCAAATAAGACACACAAAATGAGGAGCTCTCTCTATTACTCTTGGTATACAACTTGAGTATTACAAATCCTACCCCCCTTAAAAATAATCTCGTCCTCGAGATTTAAGAAGATCTAGGGAAAAGGTGGGGAAAATCTATACGAAGCTCTTCTTCTCTTTCCCACGTTGCTTCATCTTCACCGTGGTGGCTCCATTGAACTTTGCACATCTTTATAACCTTATTCCTCGTAACTCGAGTCAGAGTATCCAAAATCTTGATGGGGTACTCAGCATAAGTCAAGTCCTCTTGAACACTAAGGTCTTCCATTGGTAACTATTCTTCAGGCACTCTGAGACATTTCTTCAGCTGAGATACATGAAAGACATCATGAACATCAGCAAGATGATCCGGTAACTCCAATTGATATGCAACCTCTCCCACTCGCTTTAAGATTAAAAAGGGTCCAATAAAGCGAGGGGACAACTTTCCTTTGACTTTGAACCTTCTCATACCCCGGAGTGGTGACACCTTCAAATAGACATAACCTCCTTAAACTCAAGCAGTCTTCTCCGGGTATCAGCATAACTTTTCTGCCTGGACTGTGCAGTCCTCAAATTCTCCCTTATTTGCTGAACTTGTTCCTCTGCTTCTTGTATAATCTCAGGTCCAAACAACTGTCTTTCACCAGTTTGATTCCAATACAAAGGAGTCCTGCACTTTCTGCCATACAGAGCCTCAAAAGGTGACATCTTCAAGCTGGCCTGATAGCTATTATTATATGAGAACTCCGCATACGGTAGACTCTTATCCCAACTTCCACCATGCCTAAGAGCACAAGCTCTTAACATATCTTCCAGTACTTGGTTAGTCCTCTCAGTCTGCCCATCAGTCTGGGGATGGTAAGCCGAACTAAAATTCAATCTCGTATCCAATGACTCGTGCAACTTCTTCCAATATCGAGAGGTAAACTGTGATCCTCGATCAGACACGATTTTCTTTGGCACACCATGTAGGCAGACAATCCGTGCCATGTACAATTCTGCCAACTTGGCTCCTGAATAAGTGGTCTTCACCGGAATAAAGTGCGCTACTTTAGTTAGCCTGTCCACAATCACCCATATAGAATCATATCCAGCAGACGTGCGGGGTAATCCAACAATGAAGTCCATGCCAATCTCTTCCCATTTCCACTCAGGTATCTTCAGTGGATGCAGTAGTCCGGCTGGCCTCTGGTGTTCAGCTTTAACTCTTTGGCATACATCGCACATCGCCACATGTGCAGCCACATCTCTCTTTAGTCCATACCACCAATACTTTTGCTTCAAATCCTGATACATCTTAGTACTTCCAGGATGAATAGAATAAACTGAATCATGTGCCTCCTTCAATATAGTTTCCCGAAGACTATCAATATCGGGAACACAGATCCGATTCTTGAACCATATCGTGCCTTGCTCATCCTCTGTGAACTCTGGGCCTCTACCTTCAGTAATAAGATCCTTGATCTCTTGAATCTTAGCATCACCAATCTGACCTTTACGAATTTCTTGCTCCAAGGTAGGTTCCAATTCAATAGTCACTCCTTCCGTATGTGTAACAATTCCCAGGTTGAGCCTCTCAAAGTCTTTTGCTAATTCATCAGGTAGCTGGACAACGAAAGCGGAGTGAACATGCTCCTTCCGGCTCAAGGCATCTGCAACCAAATTTGCCTTGCCTGGGTGGTAATGAATCTCCAAATCATAATCCTTAATGAGCTCCAACCAACGACGCTGTCTGAGGTTGAGATCCTTCTGAGTGAATATATACTTCAAACTCTTATGATCCGTGTATACTTGGCACTTCGTTCCCATGATGTAGTGTCTCCAAATCTTAAGTGCATGCACAACGGCAGCCAGCTCTAAGTCATGGGTGGGGTAGTTCAATTCATGCTTCCGCAACTGACGAGATGCATAGGCAATCACATGACCATCTTGCATAAGCACACATCCAAGTCCTTGGCCACATGCATCACAGTAAATGTCAAATCCCTTCTGCAGATCTGGCATAATCAATACTGGTGGCGACATTAGTCTCTCCTTCAACTGATCAAAGCTTTCTTGACACTTCTCATCCCACTTGAACTCTCTTCCTTTCTCCAAAAGCGAGGTCATAGGCTTAGCAATTTTAGAGATTCCTTCAATAAATCTCCGATAATATCCTGCGAGTCCCAAGAAACTCCGAATCTCCGTAACTGTAGTGGGCACTCTCCACTCCATTATCTCCTTAACCTTAGCAGGATCCACTGATATTCCTCCATTAGAAATAATATGACCAAGAAATGGCACTTCGCCAATCCAGAACTCGCACTTGCTGAACTTAGCATAGAGTTGATTATCTCGTAACTTCTGTAGCACCAACCTTAGATGTTCTTCATGGTCACTCTCATTCTTAGAATAGATAAGAATATCGTCGATGAATACCACGACGAACCTGTCCAAATACTCCATAAACACCTTATTCATCAAATTCAAGAAGTAAGCTGGTGCATTGGTTAATCCAAATGACATAACAGTAAACTCATATAATCCATATCGAGTCGAGAAAGCCGTCTTGGGAATATCCGATGGTCTAATGCTCATCTGATGGTAACCGGATCGGAGATCAATCTTCGAAAATACTCTTGCACCTCGCATCTGATCAAATAAATCCTCAATACGGGGCAACGGATACTTGTTCTTCACCGTAACATCATTAAGAGATCTATAATCCACACACATCCGTTGCGATCCATCCTTCTTCTGCACAAATAACACCGGTGCTCCCCAAGGTGAGGAACTTGGACGAATGTAACCAGCCTCTTGTAACTCCGTCAACTGCTTCTTAAGTTCCTTCAACTCTTCTACGGACATTCTATATGGCCGTTTAGAAATAGGGGCGGTTCCAGGTAGGAGATCAATAACAAACTCAACTTCTCTATCAGGTGGCATCCCTGGTAACTCCTCTGGAAAGACATCCGGAAAATCTCTAACCACCCGGATGTTGTCACCAACAAACTCCTCAGGCATAAAGAACATTGCACGCATGGATGAGGAGGTTACTGCAATATTAACTTGAAACCTTTCTCCTTTAGTGGTAGTGAGTTCTATGGTACCTCTACCACATGCTATAACGGCCTTTGCCTTTCTTAGCCATGACATACCAAGGATCAGATCTATACTGCTTGACTCTAATATTATAGCAGTAGCTCCAAATTCTCTACCCATAATGGTTAATGTCAATCTACGTGTCATTTGATTCGCCTCAACAGGCCCTTTAGGTGTAATTACTATCAGGGGTTTTCTCATATTTAGCAGTGGTATTTCATTTGTGTTGGCATATCTAGCAGACATGAATGAATGTGTAGCACCAGAATCAAATAATATTGTTGCAGGAATTGTATTAACATAAAACATACCAATTACGAGGTCCCCACCATCAGGAGTATCATCAACGCTGACTTGATTCGCCCTGGCTATAGAATATCCCTTGCCAGGGGTCTGTTGCTTGTTCTGAACTGGAGTAGTAGCAATCCTCTGTGGGCAGACATTTGCATAATGACCAATCTTCCCACACTTGAAACATTGAGTGCCCGGACTCTGTCCTGCAAACTTCGTCGGGGTGCCCGTGGGAGTAGCCTGTCGAGGAGGTGGAGTCCTCAGTGGTGATTGCTGAACTGGGCGTGGTCCTCCTGGTCGAGTCGGTGTACCCTACGGTGAACTGTAGCGAGGACGAACACTGCTGCTACCCTGTCCTTGAGATATTGCCTTTCTCTTCAAATCTCCCAACTGAACACGCTTGTGTTCAATAGCCAGAGCCTTATCCAACAGTCTCTGAAATGATGGAAATGTGTGTGCCACGAGAGCATACTGCAGTGGTCCATTAAGTCCTTCAATGAAATGCTCCTGCTTCCTCTCGTCTTCAGCAACTTCTTCAGGGGCATATCTGGATAACTGAATAAACTTGTCGCGGTACTCGCTGACTGACATACTTCCTTGCTTCAGTGACAGAAATTCCTTCTTCTTAATCTTTATCATCCCAGCTGGAATATGGTAGTTCCTGAACTGTGTACTGAACTCTGCCCAAGTAATAGTATCCGCAGCATCATGGGCAGCAGTATAAGAATCCCACCAGTCAGCAGCAGGACCAATCAGACGTCCAGAAGCATATAAAACCTTCTCCCGGTCGGTGCATTGTGCAATATTCAGCATCTTCTCAATTGACTTCAGCCAATCATCCGCGTCCAGTGGATCAGGTGAGCTAGCGAATGTAGGTGGCTTATGACTCATAAACTCCCGGTGCTTATCACGAGGTGGAACTGGTGGTGGTGGTGGAGGCAATGGCACTTGTTGCTGTTGTTGCTGTTGTTGAAGTTGTTGTTGCAGCTGCTGTTGTTGCGCCCTCCTTTCTTGTCGTATCTCATCTCGCTCCTGGCGCAACTCCTGGCGTATGTCTTCTCTTTCTTGACGCATCTCTTGGCGTTCTTGCTGCATCTGAGCACGCATGTCAGCCATAGTGTCCGCCATTTGCTGCATCACCGCCATCTGAGCAGCAACCAGTGGATCAACTCCGCCCGGTGGAGGATTAGGAGGATTCATCTCTGCAGGCTGTGGCTGAGGTTGTCTATAAATTCTTCGAGTGTGTCGGTTAGGAGGCAAATCAATTCCACCACCCCTCCTGGTATTGACCATCTGAGTTAGATACATATGGTAAGAAAGAGCAGTAGACAAGGCAGTAATTACAATCATGTTACTTTGGGGGATTTATTAGCTAAGCAGATTAATATTTCACCTACTATAGCTAATTCAATACCTTATGTTGGTACATGCTAAGATGTCCATCTATAATAATTCAATCAATCAAAGAAGCAAATCAGGCATTGATCATCAGAACAATCAACCAATATTTTTAATAGAGAAAATAGTTTTAATTTTGTCTTAGGCTTCCTATCTCTTAAAAATGTCATAGGGGTAGGGATTCCAAGGTTTGAAATCCATCTTGTCTCAGAGTAGAAAAGGTAAGAATGATCAGAGTAGAACAGTAGAAGGTGAGACAGGATCAAGATAAGTGTAGAAAGAATCAGAGTAAGGTGAGTGTAGAATGAATCAGAATGAGATAAGTAGGTAAGGGTTTGTCCATTCTATCTAGGTTTCGTCCTACAGTCAACATTTCCTCTGATACCACTTCTGTAACACCCGGCTTTAAGGAACAAAGCCAGGTGCATCTCATACATGCGCCAAGAAGACAACATATATAATAACAGAGTGTATAGAGATAAATGTCATAAAACATCAGAGTACTTATTACATAGCGGAAGTCTTATTACAAAATAAAATAATAAAGATAAAACGAACTAAGGATCGTCGGCGCCAATGTCGATTGAGAAACGCCACCTAGATCAGATCGAACTCCTCAGTGTTAGGCGGCTCCTCTTCGACCACCTGTTCTTCTCCTGTGGGGGGGGGGGGTGTGAGACAGCTAGAGTGAGCTCACATACGTTCATAGCTCAACAAGTCGTGGGGAATAATGTGGCATGAACTCACCAAAGGTGGGAGTTCATGAAGTGTAAGGCTGATCAATAACATAAAGGCTGAGGCTGAGCATTGCTTTTATAAGTTGGTCAAAATTTTATTAGCAATTACTAAGTGTAAGTAAATACCAAACCTTAATAATAATAAAGAACAGTAATAGTAAAATAATCCCAAATGCGATGCAAATGTCAAATTAAACTTAAGTTCCATAGTTAATCATGTGAGGGTCCGAGCCGCTCTTGACCGTGAGCACGGCTAGTATACTAGTTTTACACTCTGCAGAGGTTGCGCATCTTTACCCACAAGTCGTGTATCCCATGTCGCCAGGGTTTGCAAGGCCCTTAGACACTACCGAGGTGAATGGCTAGGGATCCACTACGAGGCCTTTACAAAGTTCCACTAGCTTCCGAAAACCCGCTACAGTTTATAGGAAGTTCCAATGCAGGGTTCCTGGCTGACCGCCATCGCAGCAAAATCAACCAGGGACCTCCCTACACTGACCACTCCCCTACTGCCCTTGCCCCTTTTGGGTAAGGTAGTCTTCCACTAGCTTTCCTAATTAGTCAGCCAAGGGCGTCCCATTAAACCCTTGTGGTAGCACTGTTTTCCCGGGTGGTCGCTCCATGTTCCCATTAATTTAATGATCTTAACATGAACAGCAATAATAACAAGATAATAACAGAATAATCATGAATAGTGTATCTCCATACCCAATCCACATAAAGCAATAGCAAGTACTACCCAAAAATATTTCAGGGGTGAACAAGGTATAGAGGTAATCAAAACTGGGGTAACATAAAGGCTCCCATCAAAATTAACCTATGCAGATCATTAAAATTAATAAGAACATGGCTGGGAAAAGTAAGTGATCAAGGGCACAACTTGCCTGTAATGAGCTCCTGCTCAGCTACTTCTACTTGTTGAACCTCAGTTTCCACAGTGGCTTGCTCGTCTACTCGCATCAACACAATACATACATAGTATAGCCAAAATCAACATCACACCAAACAGATGAATAAAATATACAGTAAAAATCTACACATTAAAATGAGATCATAGGAACTGGAATCACTGAATTTGGAGTTATAGAATTTAAGTTATGAATTTCCTAAGATTTAATGTGATTAAAATATGATTAAATGATAAATAAATTTTCTGACAGAGTTCATGTCAAAACAGAGACACTAAATGATGAAGAATATTATTACAAAAATTTAGGAACTGGAATGGACCAATTTGGAGCTCATATGAATTTTCTATGAATTATCAAAGTTCTAGCAATTATTTTCATATTAAAAATCTATTTTCTATTTTATTTATTCAATTTAAACGATCACTGGACTGGGCCTCAATTTTCAGAAAAGTCAGGGGGTCTGGCGTAAGTTATCCTAGACACAGAGAATAGTAACACATGGACGGCGGGTTTATAACCTGAAAGCAGAGGGGCTCTTTAACAAAATATACCCGCGAAGGGGTATCGGGGTTTACTGGCCGCACGATCAAACTTCGGTGGCCAGGATTAGATCTGATTTCCTCTGAACCGGTACACAATGTGGAGCCTTGGATCTAGATCCTACGGTCGCGGTTTAATGAAATGAGATTGAACCAGGGTCACGGGATCCAGATCGGACGGCCCGCGCTAACCTAACCCAACCGGTACGCGAAGATCTAATCCGGGCCGCATATTAGAGATCCAACGGTCCCCGGTCGTCTCCCCAAATCGCCGCTGTCAACGGCGGCGCCGCCCACCCTTCACGGCGAATCTCGCCGGTGAGATTCCAATCGAGTGCTCCAATGCCCTAAAACTCGATTAAAGACTGCTACACGATGCCTAGGGAATGGCGAATACGCTGGAGTAGGTCTTACCGACAGTCTCGGCGCGAAGAGGGTCCGGCCACGGCGAAGGCGGATCCGCGACGGAGAATCGAAGTCCGATGAGCAATTGCGCCCAGTCGCGATGCACAGCAACACCCGCCCGGCCACGACTACCTTCCTCGGGTTCCGAAGAAGCTCCCGATCCCAGGTCCGAGGCTAGAGGGCGACCAGAAGCGAGTCTCCCCGACGGCGGCACACTCCTACAATGGCGGCGCGTGCGATTTTCTCTCTGCTACGGCGGTGGTCGCGAGGGTAGGCGGATAAGGAGGGAGAGGCGAGCCCGGACGTGCTCCCCCCCCTTAAAGACGTGGACGTGGCCGAGCTGCTTCAACGGACCCCGCGGTATCCGCGCGCGCGCCATGCGCGGCGAAGCCGTTGGGGACGATCCTGACACGTGGGGGCCACGGATCAGTGGGTCATCGCGCAGAAAGGTGAAGCGCTCGAGGGTGACAAGTGGGACCCGCGACGCAGCGTCGGCAGGCACCAAGGTATTGGCTTCGTGGGCCGCGCGAGGTGAACCGGCAAGCGGGTCCCGCGCTGCAGTGGGAGAGCGAGGCGCGGGCGCAAGGGAGGCTGACGGGTAGGGTCCACATGTCGGCACCAGCTATTCCTCCCGGGCCGCACGGAGGCAAAGCCAAGTGGGCCGAAATTGGTGCAGCGAGCCCAGGTAAGGTTTTAGTCTTTTTCTTTTTATTTTTCCTTTCTATTTTCTTCATTTTCAAACCCAATTTGAATTAGTTCAAACTTTTGTGGATCTTCATTTATAAACTCTATTTTTGCAATTAAAAATACTAAGCCTGAAGATATTTATTTATACATTTTATTTATATTTTCATATCTCTTCTCTTTTCCTTATTTTCAAAACCCTAATTTCAAATTTAGGGTTTAATCAAGCTTCAAATAATTATTACCTTATTATTTTTATCCTCATGGTTTTATTTAATGCACAACACATAAAACTCCAACAAATGCACTTTTTCTTTATTTTAGAATAATTGTTTTATTTAGTCACTCTCAATTACATAGGTGCTCTTTTTATGATGCAAATAAGACACACAAAATGAGGAGCTCTCTCTATTACTCTTGGTATACAACTTGAGTATTACATATAGCCCCAAGGCAGCTAGGAGCCGTTGGGAGCAATCTGGGAAGGCAATTCTTGCCTTCTGTCGTCTGGCGCACCGGACAGTCCGGTGCACACCGGACATGTCCGGTGCCCGATTTCTTTCCATAAACAGCGCAGTCGACCGTTGGCAGCCTGGGAGCCGTTGGTGCACTTGACATGTCCGGTGCACACCGGACAGTCCGGTGCCATCATCTAGCCGTTGGCTCGGCCACGTGTCCCGCGCAGATTGCGCGGCCGACCGTTGGCCCGGCCGACCGTTGGCTCACCGGACAGTTCGGTGCACACCGGACAGTCCGGTGATTTTTAGCCGTACGCCGTTGATGGTTTCCCGAGAGCGACGAGTTAGCCTGTGAGCGGCCCACCGGACAGTCCGGTGAATTTTAGCCGTACACCGCCGTCGAAGTCCCGAGAGCAGCCACTTTGCCCAAGCCAGCCTGGCGCACCGGACACTGTCCGGTGCACCACCGGACAGTCCGGTGCACCCAGACTGGGCAGACTTTGGCTGCTCGAGCTATCTCTTCTCCAACTCGATTTTTTCTGTTTCCAGCACTTAGACACAATACATTAGTCCATAAAACAATGTACTAAGTTTGAGAAACATACCTTTATCCTTGATTTGTACTTTGTCCACCATTTTACAATTAGGCACCTGTGTTGAGCACTAAATCACCAAAACACTTAGAAATGGCCCAAGGGCACATTTCCCTTTCACCTTGTGTCACCTCTGCCCCTGCTGAAGTTAGCCAAGGCCTTAGTGCGCCTTAAGTCCCCTCCTAGTGGCCGGAATGGCTCACCAGAGTTGCTCCGGCCTGCCCGAGGCATTTTCACCGCCGTTCTACCCTCTCTGCCCGTGGATTCATGGCCTCTTCCCCGCCATTGAGTTCGCCATGGCGCCCTCTCCCTTTCTGCCCAACTCCAGGGACCTTGGAGCCACCCTAGCTCACGCCTGCCTCAACTCCGGTGACCTCACCGCCGCAGAGAGAAGCGGCGCCGCTTCGTGCACGTCTGTTTCCCCGGTCTGGTTTCCCCCCGTCCGATCTTGATCGCACGGTCCGGACCGCGGGATACCGCTTCGCGCACGCGTGCCTGACGCCCCGACCCGCCTGTCAGCGTCACCCGCAGCCGCTCATCCTTCCCGGTCTGATTTCCCCCGTTCGATCTTGATCGAACGACTTGGACCCCCTCGGACACCCTCGGACCCCCTCCGTCCAATCTTGATCGAACGGCCCAGACCCCAGGATATCGCTTCACGCCCGCGCGCCTGACGCTCTGGCCCGCTTGTCAGCGCCCAAGTCCTCTGGCGCTGGGCTCGCTCGGTCAGTGCGCCCTCCCCCTCTGCCGCTGACGCCCCTGACCCGCTTGTCAGTGCTCGCTCGCCCGCCCACGCGTGCCCTCTGCCGCAGATCTGATCTCAGCCATTGGTTTTAGATCTGACGGTTAGATTCACCCGATACCCCTTCGCGTGGCTGTTTTGCTTAAGAAACCCCCTGGTTTTAGGAAATCAACCCGTCGTTCTCTGTTTTAGTGCATAGGTCCCTGGTTTGTTTCAATTAGACCCCTAGACTTTTATTTAATCACAGATTTAGTTCTAAGTTCATATTTCAAACTTCAAAACTTGTTTATTTCATATCTTTTTCATATGAACTCCAAATTTAGTGGTTCAAATTGTAAAATGTTCACCAAATTATTCTCTGTTCAAATAAAATATGACCAACTATAATCTGTACACTTTAATTTTTACACTTAGAATATAGAATTAAAGTATATGTTGATTTATTTATTTAATGAAATAAATACAAGGAGAACACTAGGAATAAAGTATATTCAATCTTGAGAGATTAGTGTTATGCATTACTTGGATTTATTTTTTGGCTTAACTTCTAGGCCTTAATGACATAAATAGAATTAGGAATGTAATTATGGATAATACTTAAAAGATAATCATATTTCTAAATGAGAGTAGTTTATCTTATAATTCTAGCTTTCATTTGTTTTAATCACTACTTAACCTTTTTGAGCTATGTTCCAAACATTTAGAGAGTAATCAATTCCCCAGTTAGGATTAGTCCATTTTTATAACTTGACCTCATTCCTCTGTACTTAATATTGTACCTTCTTGAGTTGTGTGCCAATATTTGTACATGTGTGATGTTATGTTCGTTTTTACCTTCCAAATGTAATGAATGTATGCCCGCTTTACTTAGACAACGAGCAGCTCGTGGTTCCTGAGTGTGTTGCTGAAGATCCCTCTGAGCAACAACCTAGTGAAGGCAAGTGTCCTCAGACCTACTATGTCCTACTTTACTTTATAATTCACTGTCCCACATTACTTTATTGAAACCTAAGGATTGACTAGTCTGTACTTACCTTACCCTTGTTTACCTTTTTGGGTTAATCATGGTTAGCTTATGCCATTGCTTAAACTTAATCAATGAACATGATGTGATCTTTTATGATACGATGATGTTATCCCGATGGGGTCCTTGTGATTACTTTAGGGGGCTCAAGCTGTTTCCTGAGTGCCTCTCCGTAAGAACCTGTTTGGGGAGTGACAACCTGGGATAACAGTGCAACTATGAGGGTGGAATGGGACGCCCTTAGCTGATTAATTAGAGGAACCAGAGGAGTAGTTGGCTTCGCCGTAGGGCCGTCAATGGGGTCCGGGCACAGTACTTGTTCTGCCGAGATTGGTTGCAGAGGTTCTTTGATTTGGTTTTGTTAGTCACCCTTCCTTCGGGGAGATGTACTGTGTTTATGAAACTGGAGAAACCTAACGAGTGGCTATGACCTCTGGGAAATCTTTGTAAAGGCTATGTAGTGAGACCCTGCTAGGTCACCTTGGTAGTGATCAATGGGGAGGCTACAACCCCGGGCAGAATGGGAATCACGGCTTGTGTGTAAAGTGTGCAACCTCTGCAGAGTGTTAGAAACTGGTATATCAGCTGTGCTCACGGTTATGAGCAGCCTTGGGATCCTCTTCGATTAGAAGAACAATGGTTACTTTTATGATGATGATTAACAATGGTGATTATAATTCTGATCTCTGGTATTTCCTCTTGGAGGGAGTGCCTCTAGGTAATAATTGGGTTATTACTAAAATTTGGCTCTACTTATAATAATAAAACTTGACCAACTAAAAGCAACTGCTTAACCTTAAACTCCACATACAGCTAGTCCACTTTAGCCAAACGGGACATTTGTTGAGTACGTTGAAGTGTACTCACCCTTGCTTTACAAACCACCCCACCCCAGGTTGTCCCCACTGTTCTCAGTGCTCAGGAGGTGAAGTTGGCAACATGGATGACTTCGAGGAGTTCTAGGAGTACGACGAGTTCTAGCTTACGTTCTACGTTTCATTACTCTGCACTTTGATTTAATATTGAACACTATGGTTATGTATTAGACTATGTGGATGTCTCAGACATCTTGATGTAATAAAGTACCTTTCCGCTATTACTTCGAGCATTGTGTGATGATGTCCAATTATGTAATTGCTGTGTACGTGAGTTTCTGATCCTGGCACGTACATGGTTCGCATTCGGTTTGCCTTCTAAAACCGGGTGTGACATAAGTGGTATCACAGCCCTTGCTGACTGTAGGACCGCTAACCTAGACTAGAATGGTCGACCTAAGGACTATAGACCCCTACTCTTACCTTGACCTTAGTGTCTTTTCAAAAGATGGTCATGTTGACTGTTATCTACTTATCTCAAAAAGTTTTGCCTCACTTTTCTCTCTGTTTATTTCCTGGTCTCATAGTTCTACTCTTACTCTTGTGCTTACGATGTCTTTTGTAGATGGCCCATATTTGGTGCACTGCACGTAAGTCTGTGATCCCCTTTTTGCCTTCTTGCCTGGCGGAGCGTCCACTGCGTCGCACAGTGTCAGGTCAGTCCAGTCACCTGGAGAGACTGCATCGTCGCCTGCACGAGGAGCAGGAGCGCCGACGCCAAGAGCAGGAGCAGGAGTAGCAGGACTTTTCCCCTCACCTCAGCAGGAGGTGGAGTCTGATAGGCCGCCTTCCCCTGCACCTCACCTAGAGATGCCCCCTGCACCACCACAGGGCATCCCGACTGCTGGAGGAGACCCTGATGGAGACGGAGACGATGACGACGCTGGTGGCAGTTCGAGCCACGACACGAAGCGTTTAGAGGAGCCAGAGCTGGAGGGATGGATCATGAGACCCATCACTCGTGATGCTGCTTGCGGGTGTCACTTCCACGACGCTCTCGATACCTTGTTGCGTCGGGCTTTCAACCGACACACTTGGTCTATCGAGTACCGTTGTGTAGTCTACCAACATCGTCGCGGGCTATATCTGGACCAGTGGGAGGCTACTTTCTTGGTGCGCCGTCCGGACGATGATCTCCGGGGTGCAGAGGCCTTCTCAAAGCACTATTCTATCACTGAGAGGGATACTGCCGAGGCAGCCATGCAAGATGCAGCATGACAGGCACTTTCTCAGTATTGCTTGTTGTTCAGCGGGGTAGCTGATGGCCTTGACCTGAAGTACTATCCTCATCATTCGACCGACAGTGCTGGAGGTGTGATTGTCTCGCTAGTTGGTGAGGGCAATCCTAGGCTGAACATCATGGTCAATCTGGTCGCCGTGCTCAACACAGAGTTGGACCACGCCCTTGACGAGTTGGGCAAGGTTCGGGCGGAGGTTGCGGAATTGCGTGCTGAATGCGCGGCACGCCACTATCTGGACGATGGTTCTCCCGCCCCTATTGGGATTCAGCACCCTTACCGTTCACCGCCCCGTGGTCGCTTCGACTATGGTACCCCAGACTGCAGGACCCGCATAGATTTAGATCCCTAGATCAACAAAGTCGGAGTCTGTAATAATGCTTAGTTCAGTGTCTTAGCCTAAGTCAGTTTTAGTTAGAATTAGTTTGCTTATCTTATGTGGGATGCTTGTTATGATGGACATGTACTGAAGTTGGATCTTTGTAATGATTGTCACCAAGGTGTGGGTATCTCCTGCAACTTGGTGTATTTATTAATAAAGTCAGTTATTTAGATGGGTAATCCCTTTATGTCCACTTTCCTCTTTATCTGAGAAGCTGTCAGTGAAGATGGTCATGCGTTCAGTGCTATGGAGATTTTTTATACATCTTTTCTTATGCTGAAAGACTACAGAGTCAGATCTGATATGTGTGTGGTTTCTACAGATGTCTGAGAATAGGCGCAGAGGTGCGAGGCGTGCTCAGCCTGAACAGCAGGCACCCTAAGAGGAGGCAGCTCCGCAGCAGCAATTGCCACTGCCACCCCCAATGACCATTGAGCAGATGTTCTTGATGCAGACCCAGGCAGTTCAGGCAATTGGTCAGACATTAGCAGCGATGCAGCAAGTTCAGCAGCAATCACCACCACCTCATCCTCCAGTGCAAGTCCAGATGCCACAAGTTCCCAGAGACAAGCAGGCAGAATTCATGAGGGGCCATCCCCCTGTCTTCGCCCACTCTACTAATCCCATAGACGCGGAAGATTGGCTACATACCGTGGAGCGTGAGTTGCACACTGCCTAGTGCAACGATCGAGAGAAGGTGTTGTATGGTCCCTGACAGCTGAGGGGAGCAGCATAGTCTTGGTGGGAGTCTTACCTCGCCACCCATGCCAACCCTAAAGCCATTACTTGGGAGGAGTTCAGGGACAACTTCTGTCGCTACCATGTGCCCGAGGGATTGATGATAGTGAGGAAGGAGGAGTTTCTTGCCCTGAAGCAAGGTCCCTTGTCCATCAGTGAGTACAGGGATAGGTTTATGCAACTGTCGCGTTATGCCCCAAAGGATGTCAACAGATGCCAAAAGGCAGTACCGCTTTCTGAGAGGATTGGTTGATCCCCTCCACTACCAACTGATGAACCACTCCTTCCCTACCTTCCAGCATTTGATTGACAGAGCAATCATGACTGAAAGGAAGCGTCGGGAGATGGAGGATAGGAAGCACAAGATTGGTGGACCTTAGGCCGGGAGTAGCAGTCGTCCCCGCTACTCAGGCAACTCGCCATAGCATTCAAGCAAGGTCACCAGCACCAGCACCAGTACCAGAGGCAGTTTCCTTAGCAACAACAGCAACAGTATCATCAGAACAACCAGTAAGGAGGAAATCAATACCAACGTTAGAATAACCAGGCAGCTCGTCTTCCTGCCCCTGCAACCAACCAGAATGGCCAAGCAGCCCCAGCACAAGTAGGAGGTCGTGCATGCTTCTACTATGGAGAACAAAATCACTGGACGAAGAATTGTCCAAAGAAAGCAGCCTAGTAACCGCTAGTAGTCAATGCCTTAGCAAGACAAGGAGCACCACAGCAAGCACCAGGAATCCGTGGTCAGGCCTACAACCGTTGAAAGGTGAACCACCTGGAGGCCGAAGCAATCCAGGATGCTCAGGACGTGGCAGTAGGTATGTTTCTAGTCGAATCCTACCCAGCAAAAGTATTATTTGATACTGGTGCCACACATTCTTTTGTTTCTGCGTCTTGGGTAGAATCACATAACATCCCCATAGAACCAATGATCCCACCTTTGAGAGTTAATTCAGCTGGGGAAAAAGTTCAGTCTGATAGGATTTGTCCGAATCTAAGGATTGAAATAAGGGGGATAGCCTTCCCCGCTAGCCTAGTAGTCATGGGAACTCAAGGGTTAGATGTCATCCTAGGGATGAATTAGCTACACAGAAATCAAGCCACTATCAGTTGTGACAAGAGAACAGTTAAGTTGGTGTCCCCATCCGGAAAGGAAATAGTAACCAAGTTGTACTTACCTGAACTAGAAGAAGGAGCCTGTCACCATTTATCAGTAGATGACAAGGAGTCCAATCCGATTGAGGCAATTAGGATTGTGTCAGAATTCCCTGAGGAGTTACCAGCGATGCCACCTGAAAGGAAAGTTGAATTTGCCATAGAGCTTATCCCAGGCACCACCCCTATTTCCAAGAGAGCTTATCGAGTGTCCGGACCAGAGTTGGTGGAACTCAAGAAGCAAATTGATGAGTTGTTAGAGAAAGGCTACATCAGACCAAGTACCTCACCTTGGGCAGCCCCAGTGTTATTTGTAGAAAAGAAGGATGGCACGAAGAGGATGTGTATTGATTATAGAGCTTTGAATGAAGTCACTATCAAGAACAAGTACCCCCTGCCTCGAATTGAAGACTTATTTGATCAGTTGAGAGGAGCCAGTGTGTTCTCAAAGATAGATCTAAGGTCAGGTTACCATCAGCTCAGAATCCGACCTGCAGATATACCGAAGACATCATTCATCACTAAGTATGGACTATATGAGTTCATGGTCATGTCATTTAGATTGTCGAATGCGCCAGCTTACTTCATGTACCTGATGAACAGTGTGTTCATAGACTACCTCGACAAGTTTGTAGTGTGTTCATTGATGATATTCTCGTATATTCCCAGAATGAGCAAGAGCATGAGGAACATTTGAGGAAAGTACTCCAAAGGCTACGAGATTGCCAGTTGTTGAGAGCACCTAGAGGGGGGGGGGGTGAATAGGTGATCCTGTAACACTTCAAAAACTTAAGCCACAAAACTTGGTTACTTGTTAGCACAGTAATATGCCAAGTGGCTAGAGAAGGATCTCAACACAACACAATAACCAAGAGATATCAATCACAGAGATGGCACAGTGGTTATCCCGTGGTTCGGCCAAGACCAACGCTTGCCTACTCCACGTTGTGGCGTCCCAACGGACGAGGGTTGCAATCAACCCCTCTCAAGCGGTCCAAAGACCAACTTGAATACCACGGTGTTGCTTTGCTTCTCTTAATCCCGTTTGCGAGGAATCTCCACAGCTTGGAGCCTCTTGCCCTTACACAAGATGTTCACGAAGAATCACAGAGCAAGGGAGGGATTAGCAACTCACACACGACACAAAGATCACAGCGAATACGCACACGCAAAACCCAGACTTGAGCTCAAGAGACTAGCACACTAGAACGGAGCTCAAATCACTAAAATGTCGAACAAGTGCGCGAGAATGAAGTGTGAGTGATCAATGATGCTCAAAGGATGCTTGGTGTTCTCCTCCATGCGCCTAGGAGTCCCTTTTATAGCCCCAAGGCAGATAGGAGCCGTTGAGCACAAGTTTGGAAAGCCATTCTTGCCTTCTGTCATCGGGGCACCGGACAGTCCGGTGCACACCGGACACTGTCCAGTGCCCGATTTCCTTCCTTAAATAGCGAAGCCGACATTTGGCAGCCTGAGAGCCGTTGGCGCACCGGACATGTCCGGTGCACACCGGACAGTCTGGTGCCGTCTTCTAGCCGTTGGCTCGGCCACGTGTCCCGCGCAGATTGCGCGGCCGACCGTTGGCCCGGCTGACCGTTGGCTCACCGGACAGTCCGGTGCACACCGGACAGTCCGGTGAATTTTAGCCGTACGTCGCCGGTGAATTCCCGAGAGCAGCCACTTCGCTCGAGCCAGCCTGACGCACCGGACACTGTCCGGTGCACCACCGGACAGTCCGGTGCTTGCAGACTCAACAGATTCTTGGCTGCTCGAGCCAAGACATTTCCAATTGGATTTTTTTCTGTTTCCAGCACTTAGACACAATACATTAGTCCATAAAACAATGTACTAAGTCTGAGAAACATACCTTAATTCTTGATTTGTACCTTGTCCACCTTTTTACTCTTAGGCACTTGTGTTGGACACTAAATCACCAAAATACTTAGAAATGGCCCAAGGGCACATTTCCCTTTCAATCTCCCCCTTTTTGGTGATTTATGCCAACACAACATAAAGCAAGTAGAACAAGTACAAAATCAAATCAAATAAGAAATCAAAATTGTTTTGATTCAATTTTGACATATATGGATCACTCTATGCCACCACTTGGTTTGTTTTTGCAAATCAAACTCAAATTCCTATCTCTAAGTCAAAACCACTTGTGGAGACATAAAGAGAGGTTTTCCAAAGAAATTTGATCAAAGATTTCAAAAACTCCCCCTTTTTCCCATAATCAACACTTCTCCCCACAAGAGGCCAACTTTTGACATAAGAGACAATAAAAGAGTTTTGACAAACCAAAAGCTCTAATCTACTATTTCAAAATTTCTCAAATGGTAGCTGATCCATTTATTGCTTTAGCCTTTATTTTCTCCCCCTTTGGCATCAAGCACCAAAACGGGATCAATCTTGGCCCTTTAACCCCATTGCCTCACCAAAATCTTCAAATAAGAACACAAAGGCAATAAGAGTATGAAGATGAACTTGGAAAAGTTACTCTTTCTCATCGGAGTGCAGTGGAAGTCTTGCATGGTCCAAGTCCACCTTTTCCCTTTCAATCTTCCCTTGGAGACTAAAACAACCAAACTCAAGTACATGGTTAGTCTCAAAGGGTCAAGTTGTAGCACAGCTCCCCCTAAATATGTGCATCACTTGCAAAAAGGACTTGTGAGGTCCAGGGAGTGTTTGTACAACTTGAGCACCACAATAAGCAACAAAATGCAGAGTGAACATGATCAAAGGCATAAACACATGTATGCTACATTTCAATCCAAGTTCCGCGAATCTAAGATATTGAGCTCACTACGCAACCTGCAAAAGGTCTTCTCATCTAGAGGCTTGGTAAAGATATCGGCTAGCTGGTTCTCGGTGCTAACATGAAACACTTCGATATCTCCCTTTTGCTGGTGGTCTCTCAAAAAGTGATGCCGGATGTCAATGTGCTTTGTGCGGCTGTGCTCAACAGGATTTTTCGCTATTCGGATAGCACTCTCATTATCACATAGGAGTGGGACTTTGCTCAGATTGTAGCCAAAGTCCCTGAGGGTTTGCCTCATCCAAAGTAGTTGCGCGCAACACTGTCCTGCGGCAACATACTCAGCCTCAGCGGTGGATAGGGCAACGGAGGTTTGTTTCTTAGAGTTCCATGACACCAGGGACCTTCCTAAGAATTGGCACGTCCCCGATGTACTCTTCCTATCGACCTTACATCCAGCATAGTCGGAATCTGAGTACCCAATCAAGTCAAAGTTAGACCCCTTTGGATACCAGATCCCGAAGCAAGGCGTAGCGACTAAATATCGAAGAATTCACTTCACAGCCACTAAGTGACACTCCTTCGGATCGGATTGAAATCTAGCACACATGCATACGCTAAGCATAATATCCGGTCTACTAGCACATAAATAAAGCAAAGAACCTATCATGGACCGGTATGCTTTTTGATCAACGGACTTACCTCCTTTGTTGAGGTCGGTGTGTCCGTCGGTTCCCATCGGCGTCTTTGCGGGCTTTGCATCCTTCATCCCAAACCTTTTTAGCAAATCTTGTGTGTACTTCGTTTGGGAGATGAAGGTGCCGTCCTTGAGTTGCTTCACTTGAAACCCAAGGAAGTAGGTCAACTCGCCCATCATCGACATCTCGAATTTCTGCGTCATCACCCTGCTAAACTCTTCACAAGACTTTTGGTTAGTAGAACCAAATATTATGTCGTCGACATAAATTTGGCACACAAAAAGATCACCATCGCAAGTCTTAGTAAAAAGAGTTGGATCGGCTTTCCCAACCTTGAAAGCATTAGCAATTAAAAAGTCTCTAAGGCATTCATACCATGCTCTTGGGGCTTGCTTAAGTCCATAGAGCGCCTTAGAGAGCTTACACACGTGGTCGGGGTACCGTTCATCCTCGAAGCCAGGGGGCTGCTCCACGTACACCTCCTCTTTGATCGGCCCGTTGAGGAAAGCACTCTTCACATCCATTTGGTACAACCTGAAAGAATGGTGAGCGGCATATGCTAGCAAGATACGAATTGATTCTAGCATAGCCACAGGAGCAAAAGTCTCCTCAAAGTCCAAACCTGCGACTTGGGCATAACCTTTTGCCACAAGTCGAGCCTTGTTCCTCGTCACCACCCCGTGCTCGTCCTGTTTGTTGCGGAACACCCACTTGGTTCCCACAACATTTTGCTTGGGACGAGGCACCAGTGTCCAAACTTCGTTGCGCTTGAAGTTGTTGAGTTCCTCCTGCATGGCCAACACCCAGTCCGGATCTAGCAAGGCCTCTTCTACCCTGAAAGGCTCAATAGAAGAGACAAAAGAGTAATGCTCACAAAAATTAACTAATCTTGAGCGAGTAGTTACTCCCTTGCTAATATCACCCAATATCTGGTCGACGGGATGATCCCTTTGAATTGTCGCTCGAACTTGGGTTGGAGGTGCCTGAGGTGCTTCTTCCTCTTGAACATCCTGTGCTCCCCCTTGATCATGTGCCTCCACTTGAGGTACCTGTTCGTCATCTTGGGTTGGGGGATGCACCATAATTGAGGAAGACGGTTGATCTTGCTCCAAATGTTCCTGAGGCCGTACATCTCCAATCGCCATGGTGCGTATCGCGGCCGTTGGAACGTCTTCTTCATCTACATGATCAAGATCAACAACTTGCTCTCTTGGAGAGCCATTAGTCTCATCAAATACAACGTCGCTAGAGACTTCAACCAAACCCGATGATTTGTTGAAGACCCTATACGCCTTTGTATTTGAATCATAACCTAGTAAAAATCCTTCTACGGCTTTGGGAGCAAATTTGGAATTCCTACCCTTCTTCACTAGAATGTAGCATTTACTCCCAAAAACACGAAAATACGATACATTAGGTTTGTTATCGGTTAGCAGCTCATATGACGTCTTCTTGAGGAGGCGGTGAAGGTAGACCCTGTTGATGGCGTGGCAAGCCGTGTTCACGGCTTCCGACCAAAAGCACTCGGGGGTCTTGAATTCTCCAAGCATAGTCCTCGCCATATCTATGAGCGTCCTGTTCTTCCTCTCTACCACACCATTTTGCTGAGGTGTGTAGGGAGCAGAGAACTCGTGCTTGATCCCTTCCTCCTCAAGAAACTCCTCCACTTGAAGGTTCTTGAATTCGGACCCGTTGTCGCTCCTTATCTTCTTCACCTTGAGCTCAAACTCATTTTGAGCTCTCCTTAGGAAGCGCTTGAGGGTCCCTTGGGTTTCAGACTTATCCTGCAAAATGAACACCCAAGTGAAGCGGGAAAGTCATCAACGATAACTAGACCATACTTACTTCCTCCTATGCTCAGATAGGCGACGGGTCCGAAGAGGTCCATATGTAGCAGCTCCAGGGGTCTTGATGTTGTCATCACATTTTTGGTGTGATGAGAGCCTCCCACTTGTTTCCCTGCTTGACAAGCTGCACAAGGTCTATCTTTTTCGAAATGAACATTGGTTAGACCTATCACGTGTTCTCCCTTTAGAAGCTTGTGGAGGTTCTTCATCCCCACATGTGCTAAGCGGCGATGCCACAGCCAGCCCATGCAAGTCTTAGCCATTAAGCATGCATCTAGACCGGCCTCTTCTTTTGCAAAATCAACTAAGTAAAGCTTGCCGTCTAGTACACCCTTAAAAGCTAGTGAACCATCACATCTTCTAAAGACAGACACATCTACATTTGTAAACAAACAGTTATATCCCATATTGCATAATTGACTAACAGATAGCAAATTATATCCAAGAGACTCTACTAAAAACACATTAGAGATAGAGTGCTCATTTGAGATTGCAATTTTACCTAACCCTTTTACCTTGCCTTGATTCCCATCACCGAATATTATTGAATCTTGGGAATCTTTATTCTTGACGTAGGAGGTGAACATCTTCTTCTCCCCCGTCATATGGTTTGTGCATCCGCTGTCAATAATCCAGCTTGAACCCCCGGATGCATAAACCTGCAAGGCAAATTTAGGCTTGGGTCTTAGGTACCCAACTCATGTTGGGTCCTGCAAGGTTAGCACAAATATCCTTAGGGACCCAAATGCAAGTTTTGTCTCCCTTGCATCTTGCCCCTAATTTTCTAGCCACTATCTTCCTATCCTTTCTACAAATAGCAAAAGAAGCATTTAAAGCATGATATATTGTAGAAGGTTCACTAACTTTCCTAGGAACATTAACGACATTTCTCCTAGGCATATTATGAATAACATTTCTCCTACCAACATTTCTATCATGCACATAAGAAGAACTAGAAGCAACCATGGCATGAGAATCAAAGGCATTATATACATTACAACTCCTATAAGCATTTCTAGGTTGTCTTCTATCATAGTACATAAAGGCATGGTTCTTTTGCACACTACTAGTCATAGGGGCCTTCCCTTTCTCCTTGGCGGAGATGGGAGCCTTATGGCTTGTCAAGTTCTTGGCTTCCCTCTTGTAGCCAAGTCCATCCTTAATTGAGGGGTGTCTACCAATCGTGTAGGCATCCCTTGCAAATTTTAGCTTGTCAAATTCATTCTTGCTAGTCTTAAGTTGGGCATTAAGACTAGCTAATTCATCATTTAATTTGGAAATTGAAACTAAATGATCGCTACAAGCATCAATGTCAAAATCTTTACACCTATTACAAGTTTCAACAATTTCTACACAAGAATTAGATTTACTAGCTACTTCTAGTTTAGCATTTAAATCATCATTAAAACTTTTTAACTTAGCAATAGTTTCATGACAAGAAGATAATTCACTAGAGAGCATTTCATTCCTCTTAGTTTCTAGAGCAAGAGATTTCTGTGCTTCTACAAATTTATCATGTTCTTCATACAACAAATCCTCTTGTTTTTCTAAAAGCATATTCTTGTCATTCAAGGCATCAATTAATTCATTAATTTTGTCTACCTTGGTTCTATCTAATCCTTTGAATAAGCATGAGTAATCTATCTCATCATCATCACTAGACTCATCTTCACTCGAAGAAGCATAAGTACTAGTATGAGTGCTTACTTTCTTCTCTCTTGCCATGAGGCAAGTGTGACGCTCGTTGGGGAAGAGGGATGACTTGTTGAAGGCGGTGGTGGCGAGTCCTTCATTGTCAGAGTCGGAGGAGGAACAATCCGAATCCCACTCCTTTCCGATATGTGCCTCGCCCTTGGCCTTCTTGTAATGCTTCTTTTTCTCCCTCTTGTTCCCTTGGTCCTGATCACTATCATTGTCGGGTCAGTTAGCAATAAAATGACCAAGCTTACCGCATTTGAAGCATGAGCGCTTCCCCTTGGCTTTGGTCTTGCTCGGCTGCCCCTTGCGACCTTTAAGCGCCGTCTTGAAGCGCTTAATGATGAGAGCCATCTCCTCATCATTGAGTCCGGCCGCCTCAACTTGCGCCACCTTGCTTGGTAGCGCCTCCTTGCTCCTTGTTGCCTTGAGAGCAATGGGTTGAGGCTCATGACTAGGACCGTTCAACGCGTCGTCCACGTATCTTGCCTCCTTGATCATCATTCGCCCGCTTACGAACTTCCCAAGAACTTCTTCGGGCGACATCTTGGTGTACCTGGGATTTTCACGTATATTGTTCACCAAATGAGGATCAAGAACGGTAAATGACCTTAGCATTAGGCGGACGACGTCGTGGTCCGTCCATCGCGTGCTCCCGTAGCTCCTTATTTTGTTGATAAGGGTCTTGAGCCGGTTGTATGTTTGTGTCGGCTCCTCGCTCCTTATCATCGCGAACCGTCCAAGCTCGCCCTCCACCAACTCCATTTTGGTGAGCAAGGTGACGTCGTTTCCCTCATGAGAGATCTTGAGGGTGTCCCAGATCTGCTTGGCATTGTCCAAGCCGCTCACCTTGTGATACTCGTCCCTGCACAAAGAGGCTAGCAACACAGTAGTAGCTTGTGCATTTTTATGAATCTGTTCATTAATAAACACATGGCTATCCGAGCTATCAAATTTCATTCCACTTTCCACAATCTCCCAAATGCTTGGATGGAGAGAAAACAGGTGAGTACGCATTTTGTGGCTCCAAAATCCGTAATCCTCTCCATCAAAGTGAGGGGGCTTGCCAAGTGGAATGGGGAGCAATTGAGCATTTGAGCTATACGGAATGCGCAAATAATCGAAAGAATAGTTTGAGTTAACCGTCTTTCGTCTGTCGTAGTCGTCGTTGTCCTTTTGGGAGGAGGAAGATTCGTCGCTGTCGTAGTAGACAATTTCCTTGATGCGCCTAGTCTTCTTCTTCCTCCCGTCTTTTCTTTTGTGGCCCGAGCCTGAGTCGGTGGGCCTGTCATCATTGGGCTCGTTGACGAAGGACTCCTTCTCCTTGTCGTTGATCACCATCCCCTTGCCTTTAGGATCCATCTCTTCGGGCGGTTAGTCCCTTTCTTGAAGAGAACGGCTCTGATACCAATTGAGAGCACCTAGAGGGGGGGTGAATAGGTGATCCTGTAACACTTCAAAAACTTAAGCCACAAAACTTGGTTACTTGTTAGCACAGTAATATGCCAAGTGGCTAGAGAAGGATCTCAACACAACACAATAACCAAGAGATATCAATCACAGAGATGGCACAGTGGTTATCCCGTGGTTCGGCCAAGACCAACGCTTGCCTACTCCACGTTGTGGCGTCCCAACGGACGAGGGTTGCAATCAACCCCTCTCAAGCGGTCCAAAGACCAACTTGAATACCACGGTGTTGCTTTGCTTCTCTTAATCCCGTTTGCAAGGAATCTCCACAGCTTGGAGCCTCTTGCCCTTACACAAGATGTTCACGAAGAATCACAGAGCAAGGGAGGGATTAGCAACTCACACACAACACAAAGATCACAGCAAATATGCACACGCAAAACCCAGACTTGAGCTCAAGAGACTAGCACACTAGAACGGAGCTCAGATCACTAAAATGTCGAACAAGTGCGAGAGAATGAAGTGTGAGTGATCAATGATGCTCAAAGGATGCTTGGTGTTCTCCTCCATGCGCCTAGGAGTCCCTTTTATAGCCCCAAGGCAGATAGGAGCCGTTGAGCACAAGTTTGGAAAGCCATTCTTGCCTTCTGTCATCGGGGGCACCGGACAGTCCGGTGCACACCGGACACTGTCCGGTGTCCGATTTCCTTCCTTAAATAGCGAAGCCGACCGTTGGCAGCCTGAGAGCCGTTGGCGCACCGGACATGTCCGGTGCACACCGGACAGTCCGGTGCCGTCTTCTTGTAATACTCAAAAATGTAAAATTGAAAACATAGTTGATTTACACACATGTTTTGGTGAATCAACACTTCAAAAGTCATTAATTAGCTAATGACACTTAAATTAATATGTGCATCATAATGAGTCTTATTGGATTGTGCATTTGTGAATAATAAAATAAATGTGTCATTAAAAATATATTAATATGTTAATGGACACATGAGGTATAATCTCTAAATTGAAAACAAAATGACATGGAAATAGAAAATAAATGAGAATGGAAAGAAAATTTGAATTAAGCTATTTATTCCCTTAGCTATAAAGTTTAAAATATTAACGAATGAATAAATACAGTAAAGGTAAATGAAATATTTATGCAAACACATGATGAAGTACTGGTTTGATGCATTTTCGAAACCAGGAATTTAAACTTGAATCAAATTCATATTTGAAATGAAAAAAAGAAAAAAAGGAAGCAAGACGTCGTTGGGCCTGCTACCTCACTTTTGGCCCAATCTCACATTACATCCGGACGGCTCAAACCAGCCCACCATGTGCCTCACGCTCTCTCCCAATGACGGGTGGGCCGTGGCAGTCATCCTCACAGCCACATGGCCGAGCGCGCACTGCTGCTTCAGGGCGGGACCCACCGGTCAGGTCCATCTTCTCCACCTCCCTATCTTTTCTCCAGGATCGTAGGCACTGTAACAGAATTCCGCACGCAGCGCGGCACCTATTCGTAGCGCGGATGGGGCTAGCCGTTGGCGGGACCCACTGCCTAGCTTCACAGGTGCTCCTCCTACCTGGCGCGCGCGCAGAAGACGGAGTAATCCGTGGAAATTTGGATCTGGCCACGCCAATATTGCCTGGAGATCTCCCTTCCACTGCTCGGCAAACAACCTTGCTGGTTCTCTCGCCGCGCTATCGCGCCATACTCGGATAGTCGGGCTCTCCGCTGGGGAGCCTACATAAGTGTCAGACTTCGCCCTCTTCTCCCATCCATTGGAGCTAGATCCGAATCGTGGTCAACACACCATCACCGCCAAACAGAGAGTGGGGGGTCTTACATGCCACCATTTCCTCGGTGATCTGCTGCTCGCGGGCACGCAAACCGGGGCCTTAGCGGGCTCTTCCAGCGCGGCGCTCGGGTGTTCCGGCTGCCCTCAAATCCGTCGTCAGATCATTGGCGCTGGGGCAAGCAAAGGCGTGGACAGGTGCTCGGCGCGCTGCAACGGCTTCCAATTCGCCCGGCTGGATGGAAGATGACTGGGGAGCATCGCGCGTCCTGGGTGGCCATCGGATGTGGTTCCGAATTGCGATCACTGTGGGCGATGAGGCTTCTGCGCAGTCGTCCTCTTCCAGGCATACCGTAGTCCGGAGTTCTTCGACGGGTCTGCCCTGTGCCGTGAACCTCTCCACCCGCACATCAAATTCCCGGTAAGATTTCTTCCTTGCAATTCGCTTGATCCTGTGCATCGGGTAGAAGAGTGCTAACCGAAGTCTGGGGAGCTGTGGCGCATGGCCGCCGTCGGCGGCATGGCCTCCTCTGTGGAGTTCTCCGTGTTCGTTTAAGTAGGTCTGGGGGGGGGTCATTAGAGCTACTAATTCGCGGGCAATGTTACGGTCATGGCCCCGCCGCGGCTGAGGGCGCCGTGCTGCTGTATTCCGGTGACCGTGGCTGAGCAAAGAAGGGAGAAGGGCCAGCGGCCGATGATTTGTTGATGGACGGGGTAGATTAACCGAAGGGTATTTAATCGTTCAACCGAACCGTGTCCATAGATGTGGGATCCGATGGCCACGAATGCATCGGCTTAATTTAAATCCAGGCCGTAGGAGATTGATCAGAGGGTCTGAAATACGTACCGTTTCGATCTAGGATGAATCTAATCGGCACCGTAGAGTTTTGATCCAACGGCCCTAGGTCCATGGTACCCCTTCGGCCCGGGTATTTTCTTAAAGAGACCCTCCACTTTAAGCTATTCAACCCGCCGTCCATTACAGCTATACACTGTGTCTTGAGATTCTTACCCCGCAGCCCCTGTATTTTACAGAATTTGATGCCCAGTCCAGAGATTTATAAAATTCAGAAAAAGGATTAGAAAATGATTTTAATGTGAAAATAAATGATAGAATTTGTTTAATTCATATAAAATTCATATGAAGCCCAATTTAATCCATTCTAGTTTCTATAATTTTGTAAAATTATTGTTTATCACATAGTACCTCTGATTTTACATGAAAGCCACTTTAAAATCTATTTTCTAATCTAATCTTATACAAAACACATAAAATCATTAGAAATTCATAACTTCTCCGTTTTAACTCCGATTTGATCCGTTCAAGTTGCGTTAATCTCGTAGAAACGTGTAGATCATTATAATGCAGTATATTATTATGTTTGGTGTGATGTTAATTTTATCTATACCATGTTTGCTTGTATTGCTACGACTAGCGCGAGGACACATGCCATCTGAAAAGCAAGTTGGTACCTGGAATCTCAAGTGCCAGGCAAGTTGTGCCCTTGATTCACTTTTGTTACCCAATAATGTTCTTTATAATCATTTACCATGCATAGGTTTAATTTTGATGGGACCCAATAGGTCACCCTAGATTGTTTATCTCATTACCTTGATTACCCCTGAATCACTTAGGTAGTTTATGCTATTGCTATACGTGGTTTTTGGGTTAATATTTCATTATATCCATGTTCCAGTTATTTTGTTATTCTATTTATGTTCATGTCAAGATCATTATGTTATTGTTAATTGGAACATGGAGCTTAACTTGAGAACCACGTGCCACCACAAGGGAGGAATGGGACCCCTTGGCTGACTAATTAGGAAAGCTAGTGGAAGACTACCTTACCCGAAAGGGGCAAGGGCAGTAGGGGAGTGGTCAGTGTAGGGAGGTCCCTGGTTGATTTTGCTGCGATGGCGGTCAGCCAGGAACCCTGCATTGGAACTTCCTATAAACTGTAGCGGGTTTTCGGAAGCTAGTGGAACTTTGTAAAGGCCTCGTAGTGGATCCCTAGCCATTCACCTTGGTAGTGTCTAAGGGCCTAGCTAACCCTGGCGACATGGGAAACACGACTTGTGGGTAAAGGGTACAACCTCTGCAGAGTGTAAAACTGGTATACTAGCCGAGCTCACGGTCATGAGCGGCTCAGGACTCTCCGATGATTAAATTATGGAACCTAAACTCAATTTGTCATTTGCATTTGCATGGGATTTGTTATTAATTGTGTTCTATTATTTTATTATGGTTTGGTATTTACTTACACTTAGTAACTGCTAATAAAATTTTGACCAACTTATAAAAGCAATGCTCAGCTTTAACCTCTATTGTTGATCAGCCTTACACTTCATGAACTCCCACCTTTGTGAGTTCATGTCACATTATTCCCCACAACTTGTTGAGCGATGAACATGTGTGAGCTCACCCTTGCTGTCTCACACCCCCCCACAGGAGAAGAACAGGTGGTTTCAAGTGGAGTCAAGTATCGAGGAGTTTGATCCGATCTAGGTGGCGTTTCTCAGTCGACATTGGCGCCGACGATCCTTAGTTCGTTTTATGATTATACTTTTATTTTGTAATAAGTCTTCCGCTATGTAATAAACACTCTGATGTTTTATGACATTTATCTCTATACACTCTGTTATTATATATGTTGTCTTCTTGGCGCATGTATGAGATGCACCTGGCTTTGTTCCTTAAAGCCGGGTGTTACAGAAGTGGTATCAGAGGAAATGTTGACTGTAGGACGAGACCTAGATAGAAATGGACAAACCCTTTCTTACTTACCTTACTCTGACTCATTCTATACTCATCTCATCTTGATCTTGTCTCACCTTCTGCTACTCTACTCGGGTTAATCTTATCTTTTCTACTCTAAGACAAGATGGATTTCACACCTTGGAATCCTTACCCCTCTGACATTTTTAAGAGATAGGAGACCTAAAACAAAATTAAAATTATTTTCTCTATTAAAAAAAATTGGTTGATTGTTCTGATGATAAATGCTTGATTTGCTTCTTTGATTGATTGAAACATTATAGACGGGCATCTTAGCATGTACCACCATAAGGTAATATATTAGCTTTAGTGGATAACACACTAATCTACTTAGCTAATAAATCCCTCGTAGTAACATTTCTCGTAATGACTCGCCTTGTCTACAATTCTTCCTTTCTACCCTGTATTTCTAACCCAGATGGACTACCCCTATAGTGTTAGAAGAGAGCGCTATAGACGTGATCCTTGGTATGTCATGGTTAAGAAAGGCAAAGGCAGTATATACATTGTGCTAAAGGAACCATAGAACTCACCAGTTCTAAAGGACAAAGATTTGAAGTTGCAGTAACTACCACCATCAGACTAGCAGCATTCTTAGTAGATGAGAAGTTTGTGGGTGACAACATCTGTGCAGTTAGGGATTTCCGGATGTTTTTCTGGAGGAGTTATTAGGGATACCACCGGATATGGAAGTTGAGTTTGTCATTGATATCTTACCTGGGACTACCCCTACTCCCAAACGGTCATAAAGGACGTATGTAGAAGAGTTAAAAGAACTTAAGAAGCAGTTAACAGAGTTATAAGAGGCTGGGTACATTCGTTCGGATTCTTCACCTTGTGGAGCGTCGATTCTATTTGTACAAAAGAAAGATGGATCGCAAGGGATGTGTGTGGATTATAGGTCCCTTAACAATGTCACTTTGAAGAACAAGTATCCATTACCCCGCATTGAAGAATTATTTAATCGGATGAGAGATGCTAGGATATTCTCGAAGATTGATCTCCGATCGGGTTACCATCAAATGAAGATTAGGCCATCGGATATGCCCAAGACTGAATTCTCGACCCGATATGGTTTATATGTGTTCACCGTTATGTCATTTGGGCCAACTAATGCACCAACTTATTTTGTGGATCTGAAGAATAAGGTGTTCATAATCTGGACAGATTCGTCATGGTTTACATCGACGATATTTTTTTATTTATTCCAAGAGTGTTATTGATCATGAGGAACATCTGAGATTGGTGCTACAGAAGCTACGAGATAATCAACTCTACGCCAAGTATAGCAAATGCGAGTTCTGGATTGACGAGGTGTCATTCCTTGGACATATCATTTCTAATGGAGGGATATCAGTGGATCCTACTAAAGTCAAGGAGATAGTGGCGTGGAGCATACTCACTACAGTTACAGAGATTTGGAGTTTCTTGGGACTAGCAAGATATTATCGGAGATTTATTGAAGGATTTTCTAAGATTGCTAAGCCTATGACTTCGCTTTTGGAGAAGGGAAGAGAGTTCAAGTGGAATGAGAAGTGCCAAGATAGCTTTGATCAATTAAAGAAGAGGTTAATGTTGCCACCAGTGTTGGTTATGCCAGATCTACAGAAGGGATTTGATATCTATTATGATGCATGTGGCCAAGGCTTGGGATGTGTGCTCATACAAGAAGGACATGTGATTGCCTATGCGTCTCGTCAATTACGGAAACACGAGTGAACTACCCCACTCATGACTTAGAACTGTCAGCCGTTGTGCATGCGCTTAAGATTTGGAGACATTATATCATGGGGACCAAGTGTCAAGTATGCATGGACCATGAGAGTTTGAAGTATATATTCACTCAGAAGGATCTCAATCTTAGGCAACGTCGTTGGTTGGAGCTTATTAATGATTATGATTTAGAGATTCACTATCACCCGGGCAAGGCAAATTTGGTTGCAGATGCCTTGAGTCGAAAGGAGCATGTTCATTCAGCTATTGTTGCCCAGCTACCCGATGAGATTGTTGAGGATTTCAGGAGACTTAACCTGGGGATAGTTGCTCATACTGAAGGAGTTACTATTGATGTGGAACCTACTTTGGAGCAAGAGATCCGCAAAGGACAAATTGGTGATGCTAAGATACAAGAGATTAGGGATCTGATTACTGAAGGTCGAGGTCTGAAATTCACAGAGGATGAGCAAGGCATCGTATGGTTCAAGGATCGGATATGTGTTCTTGAGATTGATAGCCTTCATGAGACTATACTAAAGGAAGCCCATGACTCGGATTATTCTATTTATCCTGGGAGCACTAAGATGTATCAGGATTTGAAGCAGAAATACTGGTGGTATGGATTGAAGAGAGATGTGACTACACATGTGGCTATGTGCGAGGTGTGTCAAAGAGTTAAGGCCAAGCACCAAAGACAAGCTGGACTATTATACCCATTGAAGATACCTGAATGGAAGTGTATGGATTTCATTACTAGATTGCCTCGGACCTCGAAAGGATATGATTCTATATGGGTTATTGTGGATAGACTGACCAAAGTGGCTCATTTCATTCCGGTCAAGACTACTTATAAGGTATCTCAATTGGCCGAGTTATATATGGCTCAGATTGTGTCTCTACACGGTGTACCGAAGAAGATCATTTTGGATAGAGGATCACAGTTTACCCCCAGATTTTGGAAAAGTTTTCATGAGAATACAGATGCGAAGTTGAATTTTAATTCAGCCTACCTCAGACTGATGGACAGACTAAAAGGACTAATCAAGTATTGGAAGACATGTTGAGAGCTTGTGCCCTTCAGCATGGTAGTAGTGGGACAAGAGTCTACCTTATGCTGAGTTCTCATTTGATAATAATTACCAGGCCAGTCTGAAGATGTTACCGTTTGAGACTCCATATGGAAGGAAGTGCAGGACTCCTCTATATTGGGATCAGACTAGAGGAAGACAGTTCTTTGGACCTGAACTTATTCAAGAGGCAGAAGAACAAGTTCGTATAATTCGAGAGAATTTGAGGGTAGCTCAAACCAGGCAAAAGAGCTATGCTGATAATAGAAGACCATTGGAGTTTTTGTAACACCCGGTTTTAAGGAACAAAGCCGGGTGCATCTCATACATGCGCCAAGAAGACAACATATATAATAACAGAGTGTATAGAGATAAATGTCATAAAACATCAGAGTATTTATTACATAGCGGAAGACTTATTACAAAATAAAATAATAAAGGTAAAACGAACTAAGGATCGCCGGCGCCAATGTCGACTGGGAAACGCCACCTAGATCAGGTCGAACTCCTCCGTGTTAGGCAGCTCCTCCTGAACCACCTGATCATCTCCTGTGGGGGGGGTGTGAGACAGCAAGGGTGAGCTCACACATGATCATAGCTCAACAAGTTGTGGGGAACCAGTGGACATAAACTCACAAAGGTGTGAGTTCATGTGATGTGTAAGGCTAATCAATGATAGGGGTCAAAGCTGAGCATTGCTTTTAAGTAGTTGGTCAAAATTTTATTAGCAGTTACTAAGTGTAAGTAAATACCAAACCATAAGTAAAGTAATAGAACAAAATTAATAATAAACCCATGCAATGCAAATGACAAAATTGAATTTAAGTTCCATAATTTAAACATCAGAGAGTCCTGAGCTGCTCATGACCGTGAGCTCGGCTAGTATACCAGTTTTACACTCTGCAGAGGTTGTACCCTTTACCCACAAGTCATGTTACCCATCTGCCAAGGGGTCATGAATCCCATACACCTCTACCTAGGAAGCGCGGCAGGGCAACACTACGAGGCCTTTACAAAGTTCCACTAGCTTCCGAAAACCCGCTACAGTTTATAGGAAGTTCCAATGCAGGGTTCCTGGCTGACTGCCATCCCAGCAAAACCAACCAAGGACCTCCCTACACTGACCACTCCCCTACTGCCCTTGCCCCTTTCGGGTAAGGTAGTCTTCCACTAGCTTTCCTAATTAGTCAGCCAAGGGGTCCCATTCCTCCCTTGTGGTGGCACGTGGTGCTCAAGTTAAGCTCTATGTTCCAATTAACATTAATGATAACTACATGAACATAAACAGAATAACAACAAGAATTGGAACATAGAGGTAATAAATGATTATCCCAAAACCATATAAAGCAATAGCAAACTACCCAAGTGATTCAGGGGTAAACAAGGTAATGAGATAAACAATTTAGGGTGACCTATTGGGTCCCATCAAAATTAACCTATGCATGGATAAGTGATATTAAAGAACATTATTAGGTAAAAAGTGGTCAAGGGCACAACTTGCCTTCAATGAGCTCCTGCTCAGCTACTTCAACCTGCTGCTCACCAGGATCCTCAGCAACGGGCTCTTCTACTCGCCACAATACAAACAAGCACAGTGCATATAGAGAAATTAACATTACACCAAACATGTAAACAAAATACACAGAGATATTCTACTTATTAAAATAAAAACTTAGGAACTGGAATCATAATTTTTGGAGTTATAGATTTTAAGTTATGCATTTTCAAAGGTTTTATGTGCTTTAAATAGGATTAAGTGATAAATAAATTTCCTTACTGTTTTTATGCCAAAACAGAGACACTAAGTGCTAGAGAATAAAATTACAAAATTTTAGGAACTAGAATGGATGAATTTGGACTAAAAATGGATTTTATATGATTTATTCAAGTTCTAGAATTTATTTTTGTATTAAAAATCCAATTTCCTAATCATTTAATCAATTTAAAACTGTGCTGGACTGGGCCTCAAATCTAGAGAAACCCAGGGGGCTCGGGGCAAGTTACCCGAGACACAGCGCACAGTGACTACTGGATGGCGGGTTTATTTCAGTGAAACCGAGGGGCTCTTAAGTAAAATGAACGCGCGAAGGGGTATTCACTAATCTGGACCGTTCGATCAAACGCGGATGGCTCGGATTAGATCCACTCATCACCCGAACCGGTACGCATCTACAGCCGATGGATCCGAGATCTGCGGTCAGGGTTTAATGAAGGCGGGTTTCAATCACGGCCCTACGATTCAGATCCAATGCTCCAGGACACTCCCCCCAATCGGTATACCCCGATGCAATCACAACCGTCAACGACGCATCTGACGGCACCAGCGCTCTTCCCCCCCAGGACCCGCACAGAGGCGGCGCCGCCCCGCGCCCACGGCGGACGCCATCGCCGGAATCCCGAACCCGGTGTTTTAGTGCCCTAAGCTTGATTCTGCTGGGTGCTATACCTTCACAGGAGGCGAGCAAAAGAGGTGTAGGGTTTACTCACCGAAGATGAGGACCGAGCGAGGCCACCCGCGACGCACGGCGGATCTCCAACAACGGCGAGGAATTCGCACGGCCTCCGGTCACCTCCTTCCGATTGAGCCCACGTATGGTTCCCACGCGAGCAACACACACCTCCAGTGTCCCGAATGAGCTCCAATTTGCACTGCAGGCGGCTGTTCGCGGTGGCGACGAGGAACACAAAGGCGGCTGCGATCTGGGAGAACGAGCACGCGCGTAACAGTAGCAGGGGAGTGAACGGATTGCGGCTAGGGTAACAACGCGAGGATCCGGCTTCATTATATACGCGCGGCGGCCATACGCGAGCGGTCAACCATGCCGTGCAACGCGGCGTTCGTCGCGCGAGTTCGGTGGAGAAGAGGGCTCCGACCGACCGGGCCCACTGGACAGCAAGATAAGGGAAGGAGGAGCGTAACGACTTACGCGCGGCGCAGAGAATGGCTGGTGGGCCACTGGAGTCAGCGACAGGCTTCAGCCCCGCGCCCCCGTGAGCGATGACTGACGAGCGGGGCCCGCGGCACAGCGACACGGTTGCGGACGCGCGCGCGAGGAGCGGCTGACGTGCGGGCCCATTGTGTCGGCGCCGGTTGGCTAACAGGGCTGCGCGGTGAGGATTCCTTAGGTGGGCCGAAAACGTGGAGATCCCAGCCCAGGTGAGTTTTATTCTTTTTCTTTTTATTTTCTGTTTCATTTCTTTTTTTTCAAATTCAAACTTCAATCCAAATTCAAACTTTGTGGCACTTTATATACTGGCTAATTATTTATTTTGATCATATCAACTGTGATGAAGTGATTTTAATGATAATTTTATTTGTATTGAATAATATTCCCTTCTCTTCTCTATTCTCAAGAATTTCTTTTAGGTTTTAAATTCCCTTTTTGGTCTTTAATATTTTTCTTGTCACAAAATGCACACAAAATAAAATATCCAGCATGATGCAACAATTTAGTAGCATATCTTTTTATTAATTGTTCTTGGACATGGTGTTCTCATATGATGATGCATAAAGGTCAAACTCATAAAGAGAAATTGTTTCTCTATTTATATTATTTCTAACAAATTACAAATTGAGTGTTACAAATCCTACCCCCCTTAAAAATAATCTCGTCCTCGAGATTTAAGAAGATCTAGGGAAAAGGTGGGGAAAATCTATGCGAAGCTCTTCTTCTCTTTCCCAAGTTGCTTCATCTTCACTGTGGTGACTCCATTGCACTTTACACATCTTTATCACCTTATTCCTTGTAACTCGAGTCAATGTATCCAAAATCTTGATAGGGTACTCCGTGTAAGTCAAATCACCTTGAACACTGAGCTCTTCCATGGGTAACTGTTCCTCAGGGACACGGAGACACTTCTTAAGTTGGGACACGTGGAACACATTATGCACATCTGATAGACTAGCAGGTAACTCGAGTTGGTATGCCATCTCCCCAACTCTTCTAAAGATCAAGAATGGTCCAATATAGCGAGGGGACAATTTGCCCTTAACTTTAAATCTCCTCATTCCACGAAGTGGTGACACCTTGAGATACACATAATCTCCTTCTTCAAATTCCAGTGGTCTCCTTCTATTATCAGCATAACTCTTCTGCCTGGTTTGAGCCACTCTCAAATTCTCTCGAATTATACGAACTTGTTCTTCTGCTTCTTGAATCAGTTCAGGCCCAAAGAACTGTCTTTCTCCAGTCTGATCCCAATACAAAGGAGTCCTGCACTTCCTCCCATATAAAGCTTCAAAAGGTGACATCTTCAGACTGGCCTGGTAACTATTATTGTACGAGAACTCAGCATAAGGTAGACTCTTCTCCCAACTTCCTCCATGCTGAAGGGCACATGCTCTCAACATATCTTCCAATACTTGATTAGTCCTTTCAGTCTGTCCATCCGTCTGAGGGTGATAAGCTGTACTGAAATTCAACTTCGTATTCATGTTCTCATGAAAGCTTCTCCAAAATCTTGAGGTAAACTGCGAACCTCGATCAGACACGATCTTCTTTGGTACTCCATGTAAACACACAATCCGAGCCATATATAACTCTGCTAGCTGAGAACCTTTATAAGTAGTCTTGACAGGAATAAAGTGAGCCACTTTAGTCAATCTATCCACAATCACCCATATAGCATCATATCCTTTCTGGGTGCGAGGCAATCCAGTAATGAAATCCATACCAATCTCTTCCCACTTCCACTCGGGTATCTTCAGTGGGTGCAATAGTCCTGCTGGCCTCTGGTGTTCAGCCTTAACTCTTTGACATACATCGCACATAGCTACATGTGCAGCTACATCTCTTTTCAATCCATACCACCAATATTTCCGTTTCAAATCCTGATACATCTTGGTACTACCAGGATGAATAGAATAATCCGAGTCATGGGCCTCTTTCAATATAGTCTCTCGAAGGCTTTTAATATCAGGAACACACATCCTGTCCTTGAACCATACGGTGCCCTGCTCATCTTCCGTGAATTCCGGAACTCGTCCTTCAGTAATCAGATCCTTAATCTCTTTTATCTTAGCATCACCAATTTGTCCTTTGCGGATCTCTTGCTCCAAAGTAGGTTCCACATCAATAGCAACTCCCTCAGTATGAGCAACTATCCCCAGGTTAAGTCTCCTGAAGTCCTCAACAATCTCATCGGGTAGCTGGGCAACAACAGCTGAATGAACATGCTCCTTGCGACTCAAGGCATCTGCAACCAAATTTGCCTTGCCCGGGTGATAGTGAATCTCCAAATCATAATCCTTAATAAGCTCCAACCAACGGCGTTGCCTAAGGTTGAGATCCTTCTGAGTGAATATATACTTCAAACTCTTATGATCCGTATACACTTGGCACTTGGTCCCCATGATATAATGTCTCCAAATCTTAAGTGCATGCACAACGGCTGCCAATTCCAAATCATGAGTGGGGTAGTTCAATTCATGTCTCCGCAACTGACGAGAAGCATAAGCAATCACATGTCCTTCTTGCATGAGCACACATCCTAAGCCTTGGCCACATGCATCGCAATAGATATCAAATCCTTTTTGTAAGTCTGGCATAACCAATACTGGTGGCGACATCAACCTCTTTTTCAATAGATCAAAGCTGTCTTGACACTTCTCGTCCCACTTAAATTCTTTTCCTTTCTCCAAAAGCGAAGTCATAGGCTTGGCAATCTTAGAAAATCCTTCAATAAATCTTCGATAATATCCTGCTAATCCCAAGAAACTCCGAATCTCAGTAACTGTAGTGGGTACTCTCCACTCCATTATCTCCTTAACCTTAGCAGGATCCACTGCTATTCCTCCATTAGAAATAATATGACCAAGAAATGGCACTTCGCCAATCCAAAACTCGCACTTGCTGAACTTAGCATAGAGTTGATTATCTCGTAGCTTCTGTAGCACCATTCTCAGATGTTCCTCGTGATCACTATCACTCTGAGAATAAATAAGAATATCGTCGATGAATACCACGACGAATCTGTCCAAATACTCCATAAACACCTTGTTCATCAAGTTCATAAAATAAGCTGGTGCATTAGTCAATCCAAACGACATAACTGTGAACTCATATAATCCATATCTAGTCAAGAAAGCCGTCTTAGGAATATCCGATGGTCTAATCCTCATCTGATGGTAACCGGATCGGAGATCAATCTTCGAGAATACTCTAGCACCTCTCATTTGATCAAATAAATCTTCAATACGGGGCAACGGATACTTGTTCTTCACCGTAACATCATTAAGAGATCTATAATCCACACACATCCGTTGCGATCCATCCTTCTTCTGTACAAACAAGACTGGTGCTCCCCAAGGTGAGGAACTCGGACGAATGTACCCAGCCTCTTGTAACTCAGTTAACTGCTTCTTAAGCTCCTTCAACTCCTCTATGGACATCCTATATGGCCGTTTAGAAATAGGGGCGGTTCCAGGTAAGAGGTCAATAACAAACTCAACTTCTCTATCAGGTGGCATCCCTGGTAACTCCTCTGGAAAGACATTCCGAAAAAATCCTTAACCACTCGGATGTTGTCACCAACAAACTTCTCATCTATTAAGAATATCGCTAGTCTGATGGTGGTAGTTACTGCAACGTCAACTTCAAATCCTTGTCCTTTGGAACTGGTGAGTTCTACGGTTCCCTTAGCACAGTGTATATACTGTCTTTACCTTTCTTAACCGTGACATACCAAGGATCAGATCTATACTGCTCGGCTCCAATATTATAGCAGTAACTCCAAATTCTCTACCCATAATGGTCAATGTCAATCTACGTGTCATTTGATTCGCCACAACAGGCCCTTTAGGTGTAATTACTCTCATGGGTTTTCTCATATTGTCCAACACATGTGCTCAAACCAAAATCTCAGCATGACGCATAATTTTATTAGCAACACATGGGGTCAAATAGATCTTTTTATTCCTCCTAAAATGGTATCATACCGAATACTAACTAAAGGAACATGTAGATCTTACAAATAGTAGTAATTTATATATATGTTTATGTAGCTTGGTGGAGCTGGTGGTGGTGAAGATGGTGGTTGTTGTTGTTGTCTCTCCAACCGTGATTGCCTTATTTCTTGTTGTATCTCCAGACGGGCCTGACGTATTTCCTCGCATTCTTGTCTTATCTGGTTTTGCATTTCGGTCATCATGTCTGTCAATTGCTGTATTACCAGCCTTTGGGTTGCGATCACTTGCTAGGTTTCAACAGGTGGGGGATTTGGAGGATTCATTTCTGTTTGCTGTTGCGTGATAATCTTTTCCTTTCCTGGTATTGACCATCTGAGTTAGATACATATGGTAAGAGAGAGCAGTAGACAAGGCACTAATTACAACTCATGTTACTTTGGGGGACTTACTAGCTAAGCAGTTTAATGTTTTACCTACCATAGCTAATTTATCACCTTATACTGGCACATGCCAAGATGTCCATATAATATTTCAATCAATCAAAGAAGCAAATCAGGCATTGATCATCAGAACAATCAACCAATATTTTTAATAGAGAAAATAGTTTTAATTTTGTCTTAGGTTCCCTATCTCTTAGAAAGATCATAGTCATAGGATTCCAAGGTGTGAAATCCATCTTGTCTTAGAGTAGAAAAGGTGAGAATGATCAGAGTAGAACAGTAGAAGGTGAGACATGATCAAGATAAGTATAGAAAGAATCAGAGTAAGGTAAGTATAGAATGAATTAGAAGAAGGTAAGTAGTGAAGGGTTTGTCCATTTCTATCTAGGTTTCGTCCTACAGTCAACATTTCCTTTGATACCACTTCTGTAACACCCGGTTTTAAGGAACAAAGCCGGGTGCATCTCATACATGCGCCAAGAAGACAACATATATAATAACAGAGTGTATAGAGATAAATGTCATAAAACATCAGAGTATTTATTACATAGCGGAAGACTTATTACAAAATAAAATAATAAAGGTAAAACGAACTAAGGATCGCCGGTGCCAATGTCGACTGGGAAACACCACCTAGATCAGGTCGAACTCCTCCGTGTTAGGCAGCTCCTCCTGAACCACCTGATCATCTCCTGTGGGGGGGGGGGGGGTGTGAGACAGCAAGGGTGAGCTCACACATGATCATAGCTCAACAAGTTGTGGGGAACCAGTGGACATAAACTCACAAAGGTGTGAGTTCATGTGATGTGTAAGGCTAATCAATGATAGGGGTCAAAGCTGAGCATTGCTTTTAAGTAGTTGGTCAAAATTTTATTAGCAGTTACTAAGTGTAAGTAAATACCAAACCATAAGTAAAGTAATAGAACAAAATTAATAATAAACCCATGCAATGCAAATGACAAAATTGAATTTAAGTTCCATAATTTAAACATCAGAGAGTCCTGAGCTGCTCATGACCGTGAGCTCGGCTAGTATACCAGTTTTACACTCTGCAGAGGTTGTACCCTTTACCCACAAGTCATGTTACCCATCTGCCAAGGGGTCATGAATCCCATACACCTCTACCTAGGAAGCGCGGCAGGGCAACACTACGAGGCCTTTACAAAGTTCCACTAGCTTCCGAAAACCCGCTACAGTTTATAGGAAGTTCCAATGCAGGGTTCCTGGCTGACTGCCATCCCAGCAAAACCAACCAGGGACCTCCCTACACTGACCACTCCCCTACTGCCCTTGCCCCTTTCGGGTAAGGTAGTCTTCCACTAGCTTTCCTAATTAGTCAGCCAAGGGGTCCCATTCCTCCCTTGTGGTGGCACGTGGTGCTCAAGTTAAGCTCTATGTTCCAATTAACATTAATGATAACAACATGAACATAAACAGAATAACAACAAGAATTGGAACATAGAGGTAATAAATGATTATCCCAAAACCATATAAAGCAATAGCAAACTACCCAAGTGATTCAGGGGTAAACAAGGTAATGAGATAAACAATCTAGGGTGACCTATTGGGTCCCATCAAAATTAACCTATGCATGGATAAGTGATATTAAAGAACATTATTAGGTAAAAAGTGGTCAAGGGCACAACTTGCCTTCAATGAGCTCCTGCTCAGCTACTTCAACCTGCTGCTCACCAGGATCCTCAGCAACGGGCTCTTCTACTCGCCACAATACAAACAAGCACAGTGCATATAGAGAAATTAACATTACACCAAACATGTAAACAAAATACACAGAGATATTCTACTTATTAAAATAAAAACTTAGGAACTGGAATCATAATTTTTGGAGTTATAGATTTTAAGTTATGCATTTTCAAAGGTTTTATGTGCTTTAAATAGGATTAAGTGATAAATAAATTTCCTTACTGTTTTTATGCCAAAACAGAGACACTAAGTGCTAGAGAATAAAATTACAAAATTTTAGGAACTAGAATGGATGAATTTGGACTAAAAATGGATTTTATATGATTTATTCAAGTTCTAGAATTTATTTTTGTATTAAAAATCCAATTTCCTAATCATTTAATCAATTTAAAACTGTGCTGGACTGGGCCTCAAATCTAGAGAAACCCAGGGGGCTCGGGGCAAGTTACCCGAGACACAGCGCACAGTGACTACTGGATGGCGGGTTTATTTCAGTGAAACCGAGGGGCTCTTAAGTAAAATGAACGTGCGAAGGGGTATTCACTAATCTGGACCGTTCGATCAAACGCGGATGGCTCGGATTAGATCCACTCATCACCCGAACCGGTACGCATCTACAGCCGATGGATCCGAGATCTGCGGTCAGGGTTTAATGAAGGCGGGTTTCAATCACGGCCCTACGATTCAGATCCAATGCTCCAGGACACTCCCCCCAATCGGTATACCCCGATGCAATCACAACCGTCAACGACGCATCTGACGGCACCAGCGCTCTTCCCCCCAGGACCCGCACAGAGGCGGCGCCGCCCCGCGCCCACGGCGGACGCCATCGCTGGAATCCCGAACCCGGTGTTTTAGTGCCCTAAGCTTGATTCTGCTGGGTGCTATACCTTCACAGGAGGCGAGCAAAAGAGGTGTAGGGTTTACTCACCGAAGATGAGGACCGAGCGAGGCCACCCGCGACGCACGGCGGATCTCCAACAACGGCGAGGAATTCGCACGGCCTCCGGTCACCTCCTTCCGATTGAGCCCACGTATGGTTCCCACGCGAGCAACACACACCTCCGGTGTCCCGAATGAGCTCCAATTTGCACTGCAGGCGGCTGTTCGCGGTGGCGACGAGGAACACAAAGGCGGCTGCGATCTGGGAGAACGAGCACGCGCGTAACAGTAGCAGGGGAGTGAACGGATTGCGGCTAGGGTAACAACGCGAGGATCCGGCTTCATTATATACGCGCGGCGGCCATACGCGAGCGGTCAACCATGCCGTGCAACGCGGCGTTCGTCGCGCGAGTTCGGTGGAGAAGAGGGCTCCGACCGACCGGGCCCACTGGACAGCGAGATAAGGGAAGGAGGAGCGTAACGACTTACGCGCGGCGCAGAGAATGGCTGGTGGGCCACTGGAGTCAGCGACAGGCTTCAGCCCCGCGCCCCCGTGAGCGATGACTGACGAGCGGGGCCCGCGGCACAGCGACACGGTTGCGGACGCGCGCGCGAGGAGCGGCTGACGTGCGGGCCCATTGTGTCGGCGCCGGTTGGCTAACAGGGCTGCGCGGTGAGGATTCCTTAGGTGGGCCGAAAACGTGGAGATCCCAGCCCAGGTGAGTTTTATTCTTTTTCTTTTTATTTTCTGTTTCATTTCTTTTTTTTCAAATTCAAACTTCAATCCAAATTCAAACTTTGTGGCACTTTATATACTGGCTAATTATTTATTTTGATCATATCAACTGTGATGAAGTGATTTTAATGATAATTTTATTTGTATTGAATAATATTCCCTTCTCTTCTCTATTCTCAAGAATTTCTTTTAGGTTTTAAATTCCCTTTTTGGTCTTTAATATTTTTCTTGTCACAAAATGCACACAAAATAAAATATCCAGCATGATGCAACAATTTAGTAGCATATCTTTTTATTAATTGTTCTTGGACATGGTGTTCTCATATGATGATGCATAAAGGTCAAACTCATAAAGAGAAATTGTTTCTCTATTTATATTATTTCTAACAAATTACAAATTGAGTGTTACAGTTTTCAGGAAGGTGACCATGTGTGCCTCAAGGTGTCACCACTTCGTGGAATGAGGAGATTCAGAGTCAAGGGAAAATTGTCCCCTCGCTATATTGGACCATTCTGAGTTTTTTTAGGCAAGTTGGAGAGATGGCCTATCAACTCGAGCTACCAGATAATCTATCTGATGTGCATAATGTATTTCATGTGTCTCAACTTAAGAAATGTCTCCGTGTCACTGAGGAACAATTACCAATAGAAGAGCTCAATGTTCAGGGTGATTTGACTTACACGGAGTATCCGATCAAGATTCTTGACGCTTTGACTCGAGTTATAAGAAATAAGGTAACAAAGATGTGCAAAGTGCAACGGAGCCATCATGGAGAAGATGAAGCTACAAGCGAAGGAGAAGAAGAGCTTCGCATAGAATTTCCCTCTCTTTCCCTAGTCCTTCCTAAATCTCGAGGGCGAGATTCTTTTTAAGGGGGGTAGGATTTGTAATACTCAAAAATGTAAAATTGAAAACATAGTTGATTTACACACATGTTTTGGTGAATCAACACTTCAAAAGTCATTAATTAGCTAATGACACTTAAATTAATATGTGCATCATGATGAGTCTTATTGGATTGTGCATTTGTGAATAATAAAATAAATGTGTCATTAAAAATATATTAATATGTTAATGGACACATGAGGTATAATCTCTAAATTGAAAACAAAATGACATGGAAATAGAAAATAAATGAGAATGGAAAGAAAATTTGAATTAAGCTATTTATTCCCTTAGCTATAAAGTTTAAAATATTAACGAATGAATAAATACAGTAAAGGTAAATGAAATATTTATGCAAACACATGATGAAGTACTGGTTTGATGCATTTTCGAAACCAGGAATTTAAACTTGAATCTAATTCATATTTGAAATGAAAAAAAAGAAAAAAAGGAAGCAAGACGTCGTTGGGCCTGCTACCTCACTTTTGGCCCAATCTCACATTACATCCGGACGGCTCAAACCAGCCCACCATGTGCCTCACGCTCTCTCCCAATGACGGGTGGGCCGTGGCAGTCATCCTCACAGCCACATGGCCGAGCGCGCACTGCTGCTTCAGGGCGGGACCCACCGGTCAGGTCCATCTTCTCCACCTCCCTATCTTTTCTCCAGGATCGTAGGCACTGTAACAGAATTCCGCATGCAGCGCGGCACCTATTCGTAGCGCGGATGGGGCTAGCCGTTGGCGGGACCCACTGCCTAGCTTCACAGGTGCTCCTCCTACCTGGCGCGCGCGCAGAAGACGGAGTAATCCGTGGAAATTTGGATCTGGCCACGCCAATATTGCCTGGAGATCTCCCTTCCACTGCTCGGCAAACAACCTTGCTGGTTCTCTCGCCGCGCTATCGCGCCATACTCGGACAGTCGGGCTCTCCGCTGGGGAGCCTACATAAGTGTCAGACTTCGCCCTCTTCTCCCATCCATTGGAGCTAGATCCGAATCGTGGTCAACACACCATCGCCGCCAAACAGAGAGTGGGGGGTCTTACATGCCACCATTTCCTCGGTGATCTGCTGCTCGCGGGCACGCAAACCGGGGCCTTAGCGGGCTCTTCCAGCGCGGCGCTCGGGTGTTCCGGCTGCCCTCAAATCCGTCGTCAGATCATTGGCGCTGGGGCAAGCAAAGGCGTGGACAGGTGCTCGGCGCGCTGCAACGGCTTCCAATTCGCCCGGCTGGATGGAAGATGACTGGGGAGCATCGCGCATCCTGGGTGGCCATCGGATGTGGTTCCGAATTGCGATCACTGTGGGCGATGAGGCTTCTGCGCAGTCGTCCTCTTCCAGGCATACCGTAGTCCGGAGTTCTTCGACGGGTCTGCCCTGTGCCGTGAACCTCTCCACCCGCACATCAAATTCCCGGTAAGATTTCTTCCTTGCAATTCGCTTGATCCTGTGCATCGGGTAGAAGAGTGCTAACCGAAGTCTGGGGAGCTGTGGCGCATGGCCGCCGTCGGCGGCATGGCCTCCTCTGTGGAGTTCTCCGCGTTCGTTTAAGTAGGTCTGGGGGGGGTCATTAGAGCTACTAATTCGCGGGCAATGTTACGGTCATGGCCCCGCCGCGGCTGAGGGCGCCGTGCTGCTGTATTCCGGTGACCGTGGCTGAGCAAAGAAGGGAGAAGGGCCAGCGGCCGATGATTTGTTGATGGACGGGGTAGATTAACCGAAGGGTATTTAATCGTTCAACCGAACCGTGTCCATAGATGTGGGATCCGATGGCCACGAATGCATCGGCTTAATTTAAATCCAGGCCGTAGGAGATTGATCAGAGGGTCTGAAATACGTACCGTTTCGATCTAGGATGAATCTAATCGGCACCGTAGAGTTTTGATCCAACGGCCCTAGGTCCATGGTACCCCTTCGGCCCGGGTATTTTCTTAAAGAGACCCTCCACTTTAAGCTATTCAACCCGCCGTCCATTACAGCTATACACTGTGTCTTGAGATTCTTACCCCGCAGCCCCTGTATTTTACAGAATTTGATGCCCAGTCCAGAGATTTATAAAATTCAGAAAAAGGATTAGAAAATGATTTTAATGTGAAAATAAATGATAGAATTTGTTTAATTCATATAAAATTCATATGAAGCCCAATTTAATCCATTCTAGTTTCTATAATTTTGTAAAATTATTGTTTATCACATAGTACCTCTGATTTTACATGAAAGCCACTTTAAAATCTATTTTCTAATCTAATCTTATACAAAACACATAAAATCATTAGAAATTCATAACTTCTCCGTTTTAACTCCGATTTGATCCGTTCAAGTTGCGTTAATCTCGTAGAAACGTGTAGATCATTATAATGCAGTATATTATTATGTTTGGTGTGATGTTAATTTTATCTATACCATGTTTGCTTGTATTGCTACGACTAGCGCGAGGACACATGCCATCTGAAAAGCAAGTTGGTACCTGGAATCTCAAGTGCCAGGCAAGTTGTGCCCTTGATTCACTTTTGTTACCCAATAATGTTCTTTATAATCATTTACCATGCATAGGTTTAATTTTGATGGGACCCAATAGGTCACCCTAGATTGTTTATCTCATTACCTTGATTACCCCTGAATCACTTGGGTAGTTTATGCTATTGCTATACGTGGTTTTTGGGTTAATATTTCATTATATCCATGTTCCAGTTATTTTGTTATTCTATTTATGTTCATGTCAAGATCATTATGTTATTGTTAATTGGAACATGGAGCTTAACTTGAGAACCACGTGCCACCACAAGGGAGGAATGGGACCCCTTGGCTGACTAATTAGGAAAGCTAGTGGAAGACTACCTTACCCGAAAGGGGCAAGGGCAGTAGGGGAGTGGTCAGTGTAGGGAGGTCCCTGGTTGATTTTGCTGCGATGGCGGTCAGCCAGGAACCCTGCATTGGAACTTCCTATAAACTGTAGCGGGTTTTCGGAAGCTAGTGGAACTTTGTAAAGGCCTCGTAGTGGATCCCTAGCCATTCACCTTGGTAGTGTCTAAGGGCCTAGCTAACCCTAGCGACATGGGAAACACGACTTGTGGGTAAAGGGTACAACCTCTGCAGAGTGTAAAACTGGTATACTAGCCGAGCTCATGGTCATGAGCGGCTCAGGACTCTCCGATGATTAAATTATGGAACCTAAACTCAATTTGTCATTTGCATTTGCATTTGCATGGGATTTGTTATTAATTGTGTTCTATTATTTTATTATGGTTTGGTATTCACTTACACTTAGTAACTGCTAATAAAATTTTGACCAACTTATAAAAGCAATGCTCAGCTTTAACCTCTATTGTTGATCAGCCTTACACTTCATGAACTCCCACCTTTGTGAGTTCATGTCACATTATTCCCCACAACTTGTTGAGCGATGAACATGTGTGAGCTCACCCTTGCTGTCTCACACCCCCCATAGGAGAAGAACAGGTGGTTTCAAGTGGAGTCAAGTATTGAGGAGTTTGATCCGATCTAGGTGGCGTTTCTCAGTCGACATTGGCGCCGACGATCCTTAGTTCGTTTTATGATTATACTTTTATTTTGTAATAAGTCTTCCGCTATGTAATAAACACTCTGATGTTTTATGACATTTATCTCTATACACTCTGTTATTATATATGTTGTCTTCTTGGCGCATGTATGAGATGCACCTGGCTTTGTTCCTTAAAGCCGGGTGTTACACTTCTAGCCGTTGGCTCGGCCACGTGTCCCGCGCAGATTGCGCGGCCGACCGTTGGCCCGGCTGACCGTTGGCTCACCGGACAGTCCGGTGCACACCGGACAGTCCGGTGAATTTTAGTCGTACGTCGCCGGTGAATTCCCGAGAGCAGCCACTTCGCTCGAGCCAGCCTGACGCACCGGACACTGTCCGGTGCACCACCGGACAGTCCGGTGCTTGCAGACTCAGCAGATTCTTGGCTGCTCGAGCCAAGACATTTCCAATTGGATTTTTTTCTGTTTCCAGCACTTAGACACAATACATTAGTCCATAAAACAATGTACTAAGTCTGAGAAACATACCTTAATTCTTGATTTGTACCTTGTCCACCTTTTTACTCTTAGGCACTTGTGTTGGACACTAAATCACCAAAATACTTAGAAATGGCCCAAGGGCACATTTCCCTTTCAGTTGTATGCCAAGCTTGGCAAGTGCAAGTTCTGGATCAGCGAAGTTCTATTCTTGGGTCATATTATAAACCGAGATGGACTAGCTGTGGATCCAAAGAAGGTAGCAGTGATTCTAGACTGGAAAGCACCAAAAGATGTCCGAGGAATCAAGAGTTTCATTGGAATGACTGGTTATTATCAACATTACATTGAGGGTTTCTCCAAGATTGCCAGACCAATGACAGCCTTGCTAGCAAAGAAGGTTGAGTTCAAGTGGACCCCAGCATGCTAGAAGTCCTTTGAGACATTGAAGGAGAAGTTGACAACGGCACCAATACTGATTCTGCTAGACATTCACAAGCCATTCTCAGTGTATTGCGATGCCTTGTACACCGGACTGGGATGTGTGTTGATGCAAGAAGGGAGAGTAGTGGCATACTCGTCCCGACAGTTGAAGATTCATGAGAAGAACTATCCTACTCATGATCTAGAGTTAGCAGCCGTGGTTCATGTATTGAAGACCTAGAGGCATTATCTTTATGGGCAGAAGTGTGATATCTACACGGACCACAAGAGCCTCAAGTACATATTCACTCAGTCAGAGTTAAACATGAGGCAGCGAAGATGTCTAGAATTGATCAAAGACTATGAACTGGAGATTCATTATCACCCAGGCAAAGCAAATGTGGTTGCAGATGCTCTGAGCAGGAAGAGTCAAGTCAATATGTTGGCCGCTTACCAGATGTTGTATGAGCTAGCAAAGGAATTCGACAGGTTGAGTCTCGGATTTCTGAACAACACTCAAGGAGTGACAATTGAGCTAGAGTCCACTTTGGAGCAAGACATCAGAAAAAGCCAGAAGGATGATGAGAAGATCAACGAGATCTGGCAGCTGATCATAGATGGAAAAGGCAAGGATTTCCGTGAAGATGCAGAAGGAGTGATATGGTTCAAGGATAGACTGTGTGTTCCCGATATCAAACCGATCCAGGAACTGATTCTTAATGAAGCTCATGAGACAACATACTCTACACACCCTGGTAGTGAGAAGATGTACCAAGACCTGAAGAAAAGATTTTGGTGGTACGGTATGAAGAGAGAGATAACAGAGTATGTGGCCAGATGCAACAGTTGTTAGAGGATTAAAGCAGAACATCAGAGACCTGTAGGTTTGTTGCAACCATTGCAGATTCCTCAGTGGAAATGGGATGAGATCAGAATGGACTTTATAGTTGGTTTGCCCCGCACTCGTACTGGTTATGACTCCATCTAGGTAGTAGTGGACCATTTGACAAAGGCGGCCCATTTCATACCAGTCAAGACCACCTACAACAGTGCAGTGTTGGCGGAACTATATATGGATCGGATTGTGTGCTTGCATGGCGTTCTGAAGAAAATAGTATCAGATAGAGGCACCTAGTTCACCTCTCATTTTTGGCAACAGTTACATGAAGCTTTGGGTACCCACTTGAAATTCAGTTCAGCTTATCACCCGCAGACAGACGACCAGACAGAGAGAACCAACCAGATTCTCGAGGATATGTTGAGAGCTTGTGCCTTGCAAGATCAGTCAGGTTGGGACAAGAGGCTACCATATGCAGAATTCTCTTACAACAACAATTATCAGGCCAGCCTGAAGATGTCACCATTCGAAGTGCTTTATGGGAGGAATTGCAGAACTCCATTGCATTGGGACCAACCTGGTGAAAGACAGGTGTTCAGTCTAGATATTCTGCTTGAAGCCGAAGAGAACATCAGAATGGTCCGGGAGAATTTAAAGGCAGCGCAGTCCAGGCAACGAAGCTATGCTGACACCAGAAGAACAGAACTCAGTTTTGAAGTGGGAGATTATGTCTATTTAAAGGTGTCACCTATCAGAGGAACCAAAAGGTTTGGAGTCAAAGGCAAGCTAGCACCTCGTTATATTGGACCGTATTAGATTCAAGCCAGACATGGAGAAGTGGCTTATCAACTTAGCTTACCAGAGAACCTGTCCGCTGTACACGATGTGTTCCATGTATCTCAGTTGAAGAAATGCTTGAGAGTGCCAGAAGAGCAGTTGCCAGCAGAGGATCTTGAAGTTCAAGAAGATCTGACTTATATTGAGAAGCCAACTCAAATTCTAGAGACAGCAGATCGGGTCACCCGGAGAAGCACCATCAGAATGTGCAAAGTCAAATGGGGTCATCACTCAGAAGAAGAAGCAACCTCGGAACAAGAAGATAATTTAAAAGCCAAGTACCCTGAGCTCTTTTCTAGCTAGCTCTAAATCTCGAGGGCGAGATTCTTTTAAGGGGGATAGGTCTGTAACACCATGATTTTGGGGGTATAAAATTTCTTTCTAATTATCATCCAAAATCATGTGTTACTCTTCTTTTTCTCACTCTAGGTTTTCTCTCTCTCTAGATTCATTCTCCCTTTTTCCTTTTTGATTAGAGATAGCCTAAACTAGTGGAGGTTAATTATTTATTTTTGCCAAAGCCTTATGAGTCATGACATGTTGCATCATGCTGAGTTTAAAATATTCTTTGAAGTGTTGCACAAGTTTGAATTTAATTGAATTTGAAACCCAGTTTGAATTTGGATTTGAAAACCCTATAGAAAGAGGAATAGAAAAGGAATTAGAAAAATCCAAGGAAAAAGAAAAAAGCCATTTTGGCCCGAACCAGCCCACTAGACCCAGTCCTGCGCGCGCGCCTGCCGCCCCTGACAGGCGGACCCCTGAAAGCTCTCTTGTGGGTTTTGGTGTTTGGATGACAACCCAATTAAAGGACTAACAAGTGTGTTAAGTGTTGAACAGGTGCTGAATGCAAAGCTAACAGGGTTCAACACAAGTAAACAGGTGTGTTGGTCCAAAGACTGGATTATCTATAGATAATGGACATCACAAGTAAGATGGACATCGCTTAAGTGAGACTTGGTGTGCGTAACTCAGAGACAACTGATCAAGCCAAGGATAGAGGCAAGAAGAGCTCCGAGGTACCGTGTTGTAATATCCACTTTGTAATAAGAGTATAAAGAAAATTATATTCCTTTATACATATGTGTGTCATCCAAGTTTATCATTTCATGAGCACATCACATATAACAAATAACTAAATGACAAAAGACACCTAAAAATAATACATGCATCATGTTGGGATTTTATTTTGTGCATCTTGTGACAACATAAAATGACAAGAAATATATCAAAACTTAAAGTAGAATTTAAATTCTAAAAGGAATTCAAGAATTTAGAAAAGAAGAGAAGAAGAAAAAAATATTATATGAGTGAAAAAGAGTATAAAACACATACAAATAATAAAATATAATACCTCTATAATTAGACTTGAATGTGTAAATTTTACCCAAAGGTGAAACTCCTAAAAGGATTCAAAATTCAGAATTGGAAATTGAAAACAAAAATGAAATAAAACAGAAAATAAAAGAAAAAGAGAAAACAACCTTACCTGGGTTGCGGAGCTCATTTCGGCCCACCTGAAGAAACCGCCCACGCGGCCCAACTCCTAATCTTCCACGCGCGCGCACTGGACACCCACTGACATCTGGACCCCGCGCCCAGCCTACATAGTATAGTCATTCAGCGCTAGCGTTGAGTCACTAGCGGGTGGGACCCACTTGTCGGGTTCTCCCCCTTCGCGTAACAGAACCCGCGCGAGAGCTTCGGCTGCCGTTGCGGACCTCGCTGGCCGAGCTCGACTGGGGTATAAAACCCGATCATGTCTCGCCTCCTCCTCAACCCACTGCGCCGCAATCCTCTGCCCCCATACGCGTGTTCAGATCGACGCCGGTAGCCCTACCGTGGCAAGCCGTGAGCGAACAGGGAGGAGCGGCGCCGTGGATGGAGGGGGGGGGGAATCAGGGCGCGTCGAAGACGATGGTGGCGGCACCGTCCGATCTGCGCGAACGGCCGTGATTAGAAGTTGGCGTACCCCTTCGCCACATTGGTTGGGTGCCGTTAGATCGAGATCGGGCGGTGCGGGTGAGATTGGAGTACATTAAATCCGCACCGTCGATCTTGGAGTGGACGGCCGCGACAGCGTACCGGTTCAGATTTATAACCCTCTAATCTGGGCCGTGTGGTTTTGATCCAACGGCCTGGGTTCACCGATACCTCTTCACTTGACTTAATTGCTAAAGAGACCTTGGCAAATGTTTGAATTAACCCGCAGTCCATTGCTACTGTGCTCTGTGTCTCGGTAAACTTGCGCCAGACCCCCGCACTTTCTGGAATTCGAGGCCCAATCCAGAACAGTATTAAACCAGAGAATTTAAATTATAAATGGATTTTATTTATATAAATAAGTGCTAAAACTTGTAAAATGCATAGGAATTCCATTTTTGGTCCAAATTGAGCCATTCCACTTTCTAAATTTTTGTAATATTATTCTTTATCACTTAAAGTCTCTGTTTTGGCATGAAAACAGTAAGAAAATTAATCTCTCATTTAATTCTACTTCAAGCACATTAAATCTTAGGAATTTCATAACTTAAAATCGATAACTCCAAATTTGATGATTCCAGTTCCTATGATCTCATTTTAATGTGTAGATTTTTACTGTATATTTTATTTACATGTTTGATGTGATGTTAATTTATGCTATATTATGTATGTATTGTGTTGATGCGAGTAGACGAGCAAGCCACTGTGGATTCTGAGGTTCAGCAAGTAGAAGTAGCTGAGCAGGAGCTCATTGAAGGCAAGTTGTGCCCTTGATCACTTACTTTTCCCAGCCATGTTCTTATTAATTTTAATGATCTTCATAGGTTAATTTTGATGGGATCCTTTAGGTTACCCCAGTTTTGGTTATCTTTATACCTTGTTCACCACTGAAACATTTTTGGGTAGTACTTGCTATTGCTTTATGTGGATTGGGTATGGAGATACAACCTTCATGATTACTCTTTTATTATCTTGTTATTATTACTATTCATGTTAAGATCATTAAATTAATGGGAACATGGAGCGACCACCCGGAAAAACAGTGCTACCACAAGGGTTTAATGGGACGCCCTTGGCTGATTAACTAGGAAAGCTAGTGGAGGTCTTCCTTACCCGAAAGGGGCAAGGGCAGTAGGGGAGTGGTCAGTGTAGGGAGGTCCTTGGTTGATTTTGCTATGATGGCGGTCAGGCAAGAACCCTGCACTGGAGCTTCCTATAAACTGTAGCGGGATTTCTGAAGCTAGTGGAACTTTGTAAAGGCCTCGTAGTGTTACCCTGCCTCGCCTCCTCGGTAGAGGTGTATGGGATTGGCCGTCTCTTGGCAGATGGGTAACATGACTTGTGGGTAAAGATGCGCAACCTCTGCATAGTGTAAAACTAGTATACTAGCTGTGCTCACGGTCATGAGCGGCTCGGACCCTCACATGATTAATTATGGAACTTAAATTTAATTTGACATTTGCATCGCATTGGGATTATTTTATTATTACTTTTCTTTATTATCATTAAGGTTTGGTATTTACTTACACCTAGTAATTGCTAATAAAATTTTGACCAACTTATAAAAGCAATGCTCAGCTTCAACCTCTATTTCATTGATCAGCCTTACACTTCATGAACTCCCACCTTTGGTGAGTTCATGCCACATTATTCCCCACGACTTGTTGAGCTATGAACGTATGTGAGCTCACTCTTGCTCTCTCACACCCCCCACACAGGAGAAGAACAGGTGGTCGAAGAGGAGCCACCTAGCACTGAGGCATTCGACTTGATCTAGGTGGCGTTTCTCAGTTGACATTGGCGCCAACGATCCTTAGTTCGTTTTACATTTATTCTTTTACTTTGTAACAAGTCTTCTGCTATGTAATAAATACTCTGATGTTTTGTGACATTTATCTTTATACACTCTGTTATTATATATGTTGTCTTCTTGGCGCATGTATGAGATGCACCCGGCTTTGTTCCTTTAAAACCGGGTGTGACAGAAGTGGTATCAGAGCAATGTTGACTGTAGGACGAAACCTAGATAGAAATGGACAACCCTTACCTACTTATCTCATTCTGATTCATTCTATACTTACCTTACTCTAAATCTCTCTATACTTATCTTGATCCTGTCTCACCTTCTACTGTTCTACTCTGATCATTCTCACCTTTTCTACTCTGAGACAAGATGGATTTCACACCTTGGAATCCCTACCCCTATGATATTTTTAAGAGATAGGAGACCTAAGACAAAAAAAATTATTTTCTCTATTAAAAATGTTGGTTGATTGTTCTGATGATCAATGCCTGATTTGCTTCTTTGATTGATTGAGATATTATATATGGACATCTTAGCATGTGCCAGCATAAGGTAATAAATTAGCTATGGTAGGTAAAACATTAAACTGTTTAGCTAATAAATCCCCCAAAGTAACATGATTCGTAATTACTGCCTTGTCTACTGCTCTCTCTTACCATATGTATCTAACTCAGATGGTCAATACCAGGAGGGGTGGTGGAATTGATTTGCCTCCTAATCGACACACTCAAAGGATATATAGACAACCTCAGCCACAGCCAGCAGGGATGAATCCTCCTAATCCTCCACCAGGCGGAGTTGATCCACTGATTGCAGCTCAGATGGCGATGATGCAGCAAATGGCGGACACTATGGCTGATATGCGTGCCCAGATGCAGCAAGAACGCCAGGAGATGCGTCAGGAAAGAGAAGATATACGCCAGGAGTTGTGCCAGGAGAGAGAGGAGATACGCCAGGAGAGAAGGGCGCAACAACAGCAGCTGCAACAACAACTTCAACAACAGCAGCAACAGCAACAAGTGTCATTGCCTCCACCACCACCACCAGTTCCACCTCGTGATAAGCACTGGGAGTTTATGAGTCATAAGCCACCGACCTTCGCCAGCTCGCCAGACCCACTTGATGCTGATGATTGGCTAAAAGCAATTGAGAAGATCAAGAAAGTTCTTTATGCCTCAGGTCATCTGACAGGTCCTGCTGCTGACTGGTGGGATTCTTATACTGCTGCCCATGATGCTGCTGATGCTATTACTTGGGCAGAGTTCAGTACACAATTCAGGAACTACCATATTCCAGCTGGTATGATAAAGATCAAGAAGAAGGAGTTTCTGTCATTGAAGCAAGGCAACATGTCAGTCAGCGAGTATAGAGACAAATTTATTCAGCTGTCGAGGTATGCTCCGGAGGAAGTTGCTGAGGATGAAAGAAAACAGGAGCATTTTATTGAAGGATTTAATGGACCCTTGCAGTATGCACTGGTTGCACACACATTCCCATCGTTTCAGAGGCTGCTGGATAAGGCTCTTGCTATTGAACACAAGCGTGTTCAACTGGGTGATTTGAAGAGGAAGGCTATCTCGCAGGGACAGGGTAGCAGCAGTGTTCGTCCCCGCTACGTACCACCATAGGGTACACCGACTCGACCAGGAGGACCACGCCCAGTTCAGTATGCTCCACAGGGATCTCCACGTACACCCACCACTCGTCAGGCCACTCCCACTGGCACCCTGACGAGGTCTACAGGACAGAAGACCGGCCCTACATGCTTCAAGTGCAGTCAGATTGAGCACTACGCTAATGCTTGTCCTATGGGAAATTCTAATACACCAGCTAAGAACAAGCAACAAACCCCTGGCAAGGGATATTCTATAGCCAGGGTGAATCAAGTCAGCGTTGATGATACTCCTGATGGTGGTGACATAGTACTCGGTATGTTTTACATTAATGCCCTTCCTGCAACAATATTATTTGATTCTGGTGCTACACATTCATTCATGTCTGCTCGATATGCCAACACTAATGAGATACCCCTGCTAAATATGAGAAAACCAATGATAGTAATCACACCTAAAGGGCCTATTGAGGCGAATCAAATGACACGTAGATTGACATTATCAATTATGGGAAGAGAATTTGGAGCTACTGCTATAATATTAGATGCCAGCAGTACAGATCTGATTCTTGGTATGTCATGGTTAAGGAAGGCAAAGGCCATTATAGCATGTGGTAGAGGTACTATAGAGCTCACTAGTCCTAAAGGAGAAACATTTCAAGTTAATATTGCAGTAACCACCTCATCCATGCGTGCAATGTTCTTTATACCCGAGGAGTTCGTTGGTGACAACATCCGGGTGGTTAGAGATTTTCCGGATGTCTTTCCAGAGGAGTTACCAGGGATGCCACCAGATAGGGAAGTTGAGTTTGTGATTGATCTTTTACCTGGAACTGCCCCTATTTCTAAGCGACCATATAGGATGGCTGTAGAAGAACTGAAGGAGCTTAAGAAGCAGTTAACTGAGTTACAAGAAGCGGGGTACATTCGTCTGAGTTCCTCACCTTGGGGAGCACCGGTGTTATTCGTACAGAAGAAGGATGGATCGCAACGAATGTGCGTGGACTATAGATCACTTAATGATGTCACGGTGAAGAACAAGTATCCATTACCCCGTATTGAGGATTTGTTTGATCAGATGAGAGGAGCCAGGGTATTCTCGAAGATTGATCTCCGATCGAGATACCATCAGATGAAGATTAGACCATCAGATATTCCTAAGACGACTTTCTCAACCCGATATGGATTATATGAGTTTACTGTTATGTCATTTGGATTAACCAATGCACCGACTTATTTCATGAATTTGATGAACAAAGTGTTTATGGAGTATTTGGACATATTCGTCGTGGTGTTTATCGACGATATTCTGATCTATTCTAGGAATGAAAATGATCATGAACAACATCTAAGGTTGTTGCTACAGAAGTTGCGAGATAATCAACTCTATGCTAAGTTCAGCAAGTGCAAGTTTTGGATTGACAAGGTGCCATTCCTTGGACATATTATTTCTAATGGAGGAATAGCAGTGGATCCTGCTAAGGTCAAGGAGATTATGGAGTGGAGAGTGCCCACTACAGTTACTGAGATTCGGAGTTTCTTGGGGCTTGCAGGATACTATCGGAGGTTTATTGAAGGGTTCTCTAAGATTGCCAAGCCTATGACCTCGCTTTTGGAGAAAGGAAGAGAATTCAAGTGGGATGAGAAATGCCAAGAGAGCTTTGATCAACTGAAGGAGAGGTTGATGTCGCCACCAGTATTGGTTATGCCAGATCTACAGAAGGGATTTGACATTTATTGTGATGCATGTGGCCAAGGACTTGGATGTGTGCTCATGCAAGAAGGACATGTGATTGCCTATGCATCTCGTCAGTTGCGGAAGCATGAATTGAACTACCCCACTCATGACTTGGAGCTGGCTGCCGTTGTGCATGCACTTAAGATTTGGAGACACTACATCATGGGAACTAAGTGCCAAGTATATACGGATCATAAGAGTTTGAAGTATATATTCACTCAGAAGGATCTCAGCCTTAGGCAACGCCGTTGGTTGGAGCTCATTAAGGATTATGATTTGGAGATTCACTATCACCCAGGCAAGGCAAATTTGGTTGCAGATACCTTGAGTCGGAAGGAGCATGTTCACTCCGCTTTCGTTGTCCAGCTACCCGATGAATTAGCCAAAGATTTTGAGAGGCTCAACCTGGGAATTGTTACACATACGGAAGGAGTTACTATTGAATTGGAACCTACCTTGGAGCAAGAAATTCGTAAAGGTCAGGTTGGTGATGCTAAAATCCAAGAGATCAAGGATCTGATAACAGAAGGTAGAGGCCCGGAGTTCACGGAGGATGAGCAAGGCACTATATGGTTCAAGAATCGGATCTGCGTTCCCGATATCGATAGTCTTCGGGAAACCATCTTGAAGGAGGCACATGATTCAGTTTATTCTATTCATCCTGGGAGTACTAAGATGTATCAGGATTTGAAGCAAAAATATTGGTGGTATGGACTGAAGAGAGATGTGGCTGCACATGTGGCTATGTGCGATGTGTGCCAAAGAGTTAAGGCTGAACACCAGAGGCCAGCCGGACTACTGCATCCACTGAAGATACCTGAGTGGAAATGGGAAGAGATTGGCATGGACTTCATTATTGGATTACCCCGCACGTCTGCTGGATATGATTCTATATGGGTGATTGTGGACAGGCTAACTAAAGTAGCCCACTTTATTCCAGTGAAGACCACATATTCAGGAGCTAAGTTGGCAGAGTTGTACATGGCACGAATTGTTTGCCTACATGGTGTGCCAAAGAAGATTGTGTCAGACCGGGGATCACAGTTTACCTCTCGGTATTGGAAGAAGTTGCACGAGTCATTGGATACGAGATTAAATTTTAGTTCAGCTTACCATCCACAGACTGATGGACAGACTGAGAGGACCAACCAAGTGCTAGAGGATATGTTAAGAGCTTGTGCTCTTAAACATGGTGGAAGTTGGGATAAGAGCTTGCCTTATGCTTAGTTCTCCTATAATAATAGCTATTAGGCCAGTTTGAAGATGTCACCGTTTGAGGCTTTATATGGCAGAAAGTGCAGGACTCTATTATATTAGGATCAAACTGGTGAAAGGCAGTTGTTTGGGCCTAAGATTATACAGGAAGCAGAAGAACAAGTTCAACAAATAAGGGAGAATTTGAGAACTGCACAGTCTAGGCAGAAAAGTTATGCTGATACCCGGAGAAGACTGCTTGAGTTTAAAGAGGGAGATTATGTCTATTTGAAGGTGTCACCACTCCGGGGTATGAGAAGATTCAAAGTCAAAGGAAAGTTGCCCCCTCGCTTTATTGGACCCTTCTTAATCTTAAAGTGAGTGGGAGAAGTTGCATATCAATTGGAGTTACCGGACCATCTTGCAGATGTTCATGATGTATTTCATGTATCTCAGCTGAAGAAATGTCTCAGGGTACCTGAGGAGCAACTACCAATGGAAGACCTTAGTGTTCAAGATGATCTAACTTATGCTGAGTACCCCATCAAGATTCTGGATACACTGACTCGTGTCACGAGGAATAAGGTTATAAAGATGTGCAAAGTTCAATGGAGTCACCACGGTGAAGATGAAGCAACTTGGGAAAGAGAAGAAGAGCTTCGCATAGATTTTCCCCATCTTTTTTCTTGTTCCTCCTAAATCTCGAGGACGAGATTATTTTTAAGGGGGGTAGGATTTGTAATATCCACTTTGTAATAAGAGTATAAAGAAAATTATATTCCTTTATACATATGTGTGTCATCCAAGTTTATCATTTCATGAGCACATCACATATAACAAATAACTAAATGGCAAAAGACACCTAAAAATAATACATGCATCATGTTGGGATTTTATTTTTTGCATCTTGTGACAACATAAAATGACAAGAAATATATCAAAACTTAAAGTAGAATTTAAATTCTAAAAGGAATTCAAGAATTTAGAAAAGAAGAGAAGAAGAAAAAAATATTATATGAGTGAAAAAGAGTATAAAACACATACATATAATAAAATATAATATCTCTATAATTAGACTTGAATGTGTAAATTTTACCCAAAGGTGAAACTCCTAAAAGGATTCAAAATTCAGAATTGGAAATTGAAAACAAAAATGAAATAAAACAGAAAATAAAAGAAAAAGAGAAAACAACCTTACCTGGGCTGCGGAGCTCATTTCGGCCCACCTGAAGAAACCGCCCACGCGGCCCAACTCCTAATCTTCCACGCGCGCGCGCTGGACACCCACTGACATCCGGACCCCGCGCCCAGCCTACATAGTATAGTCATTCAGCGCTAGCGTTGAGTCACTAGCGGGTGGGACCCACTTGTTGGGTTCTCCCCCTTCGCGTAACAGAACCCGCGCGGGAGCTTCGGCTGCCGTTGCGGACCTCGCTGGCCGAGCTCGACTGGGGTATAAATCCCGATCACGTCTCGCCTCCTCCTCAACCCACTGCGCCGCAATCCTCTGCCCCCATACGCGTGTTCAGATCGACGCTGGTAGCCCTACCGCGGCAAGCCGTGAGCGAACAGGGAGGAGCGGCGCCATGGATGGAGGGGGGGAATCAGGGCGCGTCGAAGACGATGGTGGCGGCACCGTCCGATCTGCGTGAACGGCCGTGATTAGAAGTTGGCGTACCCCTTCGCCACATTGGTTGGGTGCCGTTAGATCGAGATCGGGCGGTGCGGGTGAGATTGGAGTACATTAAATCCGCACCGTCGATCTTGGAGTGGACGGCCACGACAGCGTACCGGTTCAGATTTATAACCCTCTAATCTAGGCCGTGTGGTTTTGATCCAACGACCTGGGTTCACTGATACCTCTTCGCTTGACTTAATTGCTAAAGAGGCCTTGGCAAATGTTTGAATTAACCCGCAGTCCATTGCTACTGTGCTCTGTGTCTCGGTAAACTTGCGCCAGACCCCCTGCACTTTCTGGAATTCGAGGCCCAATCCAGAACAGTATTAAACCAGAGAATTTAAATTATAAATGGATTTTATTTATATAAATAAGTGCTAAAACTTGTAAAATGCATAGGAATTCCATTTTTGGTCCAAATTGAGCCATTCCACTTTCTAAATTTTTGTAATATTATTCTTTATCACTTAAAGTCTCTGTTTTGGCATGAAAACAGTAAGAAAATTAATCTCTCATTTAATTCTACTTCAAGCACATTAAATCTTAGGAATTTCATAACTTGAAATCGATAACTCCAAATTTGATGATTCCAGTTCCTATGATCTCATTTTAATGTGTAGATTTTTACTGTATATTTTATTTACATGTTTGATGTGATGTTAATTTATGCTATACTATGTATGTATTGTGTTGATGCGAGTAGACGAGCAAGCCACTGTGGATTCTGAGGTTCAGCAAGTAGAAGTAGCTGAGCAGGAGCTCATTGAAGGCAAGTTGTGCCCTTGATCACTTACTTTTCCCAGCCATGTTCTTATTAATTTTAATGATCTGCATAGGTTAATTTTGATGGGATCCTTTAGGTAACCCCAGTTTTGGTTATCTTTATACCTTGTTCACCACTGAAACATTTTTGGGTAGTACTTGCTATTGCTTTATGTGGATTGGGTATGGAGATACAACCTTCATGATTACTCTTTTATTATCTTGTTATTATTACTATTCATGTTAGGATCATTAAATTAATGGGAACATGGAGCGACCACCCGGGAAAACAGTGCTACCACAAGGGTTTAATGGGACGCCCTTGGCTGATTAACTAGGAAAGCTAGTGGAGGTCTTCCTTACCCGAAAGGGGCAAGGGCAGTAGGGGAGTGGTCAGTGTAGGGAGGCCCTTGGTTGATTTTGCTGCGATGGCGGTCAGGCAAGAACCCTGCACTGGAGCTTCCTATAAACTGTAGCGGGATTTTTGAAGCTAGTGGAACTTTGTAAAGGCCTCGTAGTGTTACCCTGCCTCGCCTCCTCGGTAGAGGTGTATGGGATTGGCTGTCTCTTGGCAGATGGGTAACATGACTTGTGGGTAAAGATGCGCAACCTCTGCAGAGTGTAAAACTAGTATACTAGCCGTGCTCACGGTCATGAGCGGCTCAGACCCTCACATGATTAATTATGGAACTTAAATTTAATTTGACATTTGCATCGCATTGGAATTATTTTATTATTACTTTTCTTTTATTATCATTAAGGTTTGGTATTTACTTACACCTAGTAATTGTTAATAAAATTTTGACCAACTTATAAAAGCAATGCTCAGCTTCAGCCTCTATTTCATTGATCAGCCTTACACTTCATGAACTCCCACCTTTGGTGAGTTCATGCCACATTATTCCCCATGACTTGTTGAGCTATGAACGTATGTGAGCTCACTCTTGCTGTCTCACACCCCCCACACAGGAGAAGAACAGGTGGTCGAAGAGGAGCCGCCTAGCACTGAGGCATTCGACTTGATCTAGGTGGCGTTTCTCAGTTGACATTGGCGCCAACGATCCTTTGTTCGTTTTACATTTATTCTTTTACTTTGTAACAAGTCTTCCGCTATGTAATAAATACTCTGATGTTTTGTGACATTTATCTCTATACACTCTGTTATTATATATGTTGTCTTCTTGGCGCATGTATGAGATGCACCCGGCTTTGTTCCTTTAAAACCGGGTGTGACACGAGTGCACGGGAGAAGGTCAAGGAGTCCAGGAACCCAAAGCCAAGGGTGAAGAAGAAGACTTGCAAAGTCAAGGTTGATCGAGTTAAGAAGAGTTATGGTGCATCAAGGATCACTACATAAGGACATGACTTATAACCAATGAGGTAACATCTACAATTATGTGGTGTAAGTCATAAGGCTCAAGATCTAGCTCAAGAAGTAAACAAGGTCACCAGAAGGAGAACCAATGTCAAAATCAGAACTGGAAACAACCCAAAAGAGCTAAGTGCACCTTGACCTTTAGTTTGGGTTCTTCCTATGTTTGGAGATATTCTATGTGACCTTTGCAGGACGTTGGAGCTCAGAAATGTCAATCTAGATCAAGTCAAGCTGACTTGATGATTTATGATTCCAACACCAATCTCAAGCATGTCAAATGCTAAAGAAGTGAAAATCAAAGAGAAGGTATGATTCTAGACTTAGTACATTGGTTTTTGTGTACTAATATATTTGTCTAAGTGTTAGAAACAGATAAAAAGAAGAAAAGAAAAGCAAAAGGCTTGGCTGTGTACAGCCAAGACTCAGCTCAGTCTGGCACACCGGACTGTCCGGTGGTGCACCGGACAGTGTCCGGTGCGCCAGGCTGAAGTCCGGTGAACAAGCCGCTCTCGGGAGAAGTTTGGCGACGTTCGGCTATAATTCACCGGACTGTCCGGTGGTGCACCGGACTGTCCGGTGAGCCAACGGTCGACTGCGCCAACGGTCGGCAGCGCGATCAGCGAGCGACGCGTGGCTTGGGCCAACGGATAGTTGGCGCATCGGACTGTCCGGTGTGCACCGGACAGTGTCCGGTGAGCCAAGACGACCGTTGCTCCAACGGTCAGTAGAGCCTGATTTGGAAGGAGATCACGCACCGGACAAGCTATAGGACCTGTCCGGTGGTGCACCGGACTGTCCGGTGCGCCACCCGACAGAAAGCAAGTATTGCTTTCCAAAATGGATTCCAACGGCTCCTAGGCCCCTTGGGTCTATAAAAGGGACCCCTAGGCGCCTCCAACAAGTACACAAGTGCAGCCAACAATAGTATACATCACTCGGATCAATTCTCACTCTCCCTCTTATGTGAATCTCTCTAGTTTGTGTAGAAGGCAAAGCTATAAGCCTTTATAGATTGGAGAAGTGCTGCTAAGAGCTAGAGCATAGTCTTGAGCATATCGTTACTCTGCCGGAGGGCTGTTAAGAAGATTGTAAGCAGCCACGGCTTTGTTGTAACCAACATCAATATAGTGGAAGGCTCCGTCTGTCATACTGACAGATCTAAGCAAATGGAGGAAGGAGTTGAAATAGACTCCAAGCCTAGGTGTGGCTAACTCCAACGAGGACTAGGCAAGCATTTCAGGCTTGGCTGAACCTCGAGATAAATCCCTGTGTCTGTGTGCTTCGCTCTGTATTGTGTGCTGTCTCTCTGTCTTATTTACTCTTTATATCTGCACTTCAATACTCATCTGTGGTACAAGTTATATTTGAAGTGCAAGGCATTTTGAGACAGGATCTTCTATTCCGCTGCAACCCACTCAAAGGGCCTTTCATTCCACTGCGATCCAGCCTTCGAGTAGAGTAAGAATTTCAGTTTTAAAGTGATAATTTTTATTCGCCTATTCACCCCCCTCTAGGCGACATCCAGATCTTGTTCCCGGGCAAAGGGAACTTTCAATTGGTATCGGAGCTAGGCCTCTCCAGTGTGGGCTTAGCTGTCCGGAGATGACGATGTCGTCACAAGAGGTAACTGTAGAACTTCTTCTAGGCGATGGCTCTAATTATAAATCTTGGTCTGTCTCTATTTATAATGCCTTCATGCGTGTTGATCCTGATTTGAGATAGATCTTTAGTAGAAGTATTTTTCCCTCCAATTTTAGGCAAAATCCTTCTAATGATGAACTAAGGTGTCTGTCTCTCAATCACCATGTTTGCAACATCTTAGTTGACTCACTTTCTAGAAGTGCCTATTTTGCAATCATGAGTAGTGATAGTGATTTATTTGTTGATGCTCATGATCTATGGACCAAAATTAAGTTAATTTTTTTAAGTCCATATGCACTGCTTCGGCTCCCTCTATTGCTGGTAGTACTAACTTGTCCAAGGGAAAAGAACGAGAGAGATGGACACCAAGCGATGGATCCACCTCACCGACAGGTTCATCTCCCACTTGTTATACATGTCTTGTTGCTAACGATGAGAATGGAGATGAAAGCAATCATGAGGAGGAATATGAGGATGAGGAGTCTACATCATCACAAGGTACATTTTCCTATTTTGCTTCCACTGACAATAGTGACAGGGAAAATGAGATCGACGATGTAGAAGAAGAGGAGATTCGCCGTTTCTACACCCATCTCAACAAAGAAGACAAATCGCTCTTGGTTAAGCTGTTGAGAAGGAACAAGGAATAAGGCGAGACGCTTCTCAGGCTAGAGGAGACTCTCATCAAAACCAACGACAGCCTGGAGAAGATGACCAAAGAACATGAGGTGCTAAAGTGCTCTCATGATGATTTGGTCCAACGGTATGATTCAGTTTTAATTGAGCATAGAAATAATGATGATGATTTATCTTGTGTTGCTCAACTTAAAATGGAGAATGCCATTCTTGAGAGGCAAGTAGAATTTCTAAATTTAGAAAAGCTTGCTCTAGGTGAAAAGTATGATATGTTGTCATATTCTTATAATAAATTAGTCGATGACCATATCATGCTTGATATTGCTCATGAGGTAGTAATTACTAGTTTAAACTCATGTGAACCTCATTCTTGCACATGTGCATATTTAGATAATATATCACCATGTGCTCACCCCGGTGGCTCAAAAGAAAGCCAACTCTTGAATGAGCATCAAGCTGCAGGATCAAAGGAAAAAGTGCTCATCAATCAAGAAAGGAACAAGAAAACAAAGCAACTAAGGAGAAGACGCATTGCTCAACCTTCTCAAGATATCCACAGGAGCGTGGTGAAGAAGCTTGAGACGAGAAAAACTGCAGCAAGTGTTAAGCTCCATAAGAAGGATGTTCCTAAAGCAAAAAATGAAGAAATCAACATGAGCTTGGAAAAAGGTAAAGATTCAATTAGTCATGTTGTTTGCACTGACCATTTCTCTATGTCATCCAAGAACAAAAAGAGGAAAGGGAAAAGGAGGTGCTTTAAGTGCAATAAGTCAGGACACCTCATTGCGTCGTGTCCATACAACGACAAGGATGAAGGGATAAGGAGATGCTTCGGATGCAATGACAAGAACCATACGATCACTTCTTGTCCGCTAATGATAAATCAAGCATGTACACTCTCCGGGATGACCCCCACCAAGAAAGAAGACAAACAGCAAGCGTCATGTCAGGTTAAGCGACGCTTCTGCTACAAGTGTGGTGAGCAGGGTCATCTATCCAAGGTATGTAATAAAGGTAAGGTTCCTAAGCAAGTAAATTTGTCTCAATCTTATTCGCTTAGGAGACCCAAACCATACACTTGTGCTAGATCAGTAATGAGATCACCTAGAACTAGCACAATTGCTATTTGGGTACCAAAGGCCCTTTTGGATGATCGCTATGGACCCATCCCGAGATGGATACCAAGCTGTGCCAACTAGACCATGCAGGTGCCTCGAGATGGACTGGAGACCATGGGAGAACTTAAGATGGTTAATTCAAACTCTATGCTTAAGTTGTCAATTCTACTGTCTATTTATTGACCCAAGGTTGAATCATTATGCAATACTAATCCCATGTTCATCTTGAGTAAAATAAGTTGAAGAGGTCTTTGATCATTATTGGTGAATCAAGCAAAGGACCTTGATGAGTATATGCAACGTGCTCTCCAAAGGACGGTACCCGTGTATCTTAAGTACATTATTGCAAATCAGTATTGCTCTTAAGTTGGTTTGTTGTGCTACCTATCCTTGGAGTAGTTATGCTTTTGAGATTGCCTGTGTTATCAATGGTTCATAATAATGCTTGCTTAATCATGAATGTGTGTGCTATATGTTATATCTTTTGAATCATTCAATGGGTAGCTTTTCAATCGATATATTCACTATGATTGACTCTTTTTGTGTTAATGGATAAACATGTATCCTTTTGTAAGACATGTTATTGTCTTTAATGATTAACCTATGTGCAAGCATGACATCTTGTTTAGTCCATGTTAACATAATTACCCAATTTTGATACTGTGTGTATACCAAATCCATGTTGTGCCACTAATGCACCTTCTTGAGTTATGAGGTGCATGAGCAAAAGGAGCCCTAAATTGGTGACAACAGGTGCTCTCACTCTACACTACCTAAAAGAATGGATCTCATGGTATTCAGGTAAAAGGCAAAGGTATGGAGAATGGAACTATGCAATCTCTATGGGGGATAGATATCCCCCGGGTCCACTAGAAGGATAAAAGACCTCACGAAGGCCCAAGGGCTCCATAATTCGTGAGGTCATCTCCTGGTGGGCCTAGGAGAGACGACCAGTGAAGCGGATCGGCGCAAGGCCGGATCGGTGCAAGCCCAGACGGCCCAACGACTTCGAGCAAGTAATCACAACAGAGACCCGACCTTCCCACGCTGGAGCCCCGTGTGACGGAACTGAGCGAGGATGGGTCGGCGGAACTATAGGAAGATAGACTCAACCGGTTCACTATTTCTTAGGTGCACATGGTTATTATATCCGCATGTATTGTCCCACGGTCGAATATATAAGGCCTATGGGGCACCCCTTCAGAACAGATCGAACTCACTACTCAGCCATCCACCCCGACTCTCTACGTTCCTTGCACTAGAGAACTATCTTGTAACCCACCACATAAAGCACTCTCGCCAGGACGTAGGGTGTTACGCATTTCAAAGCGGCCCGAACCTGTAAACCATTGTCTACTATTTCTCGTGCAACCGGCACGAATCATTGAGCTACAGTCGATAACACCATCCTACTTCTAAAAGCACCTTGAGGGGTAACCCCGGGTGTGCGGTCAGACCCAAAACACCGACAGCTGGCGCGCCAGGTAGGCGGTGTGTCATTGATCCAAGCTAGTTCAATGGCCATCACCTTCCTGCACAAGATCGTCTTCCGCCCTGGGTCCACATTCTGCTTCGGAACCATCTCATCTATAGCGGATGAGGAGGGAACTCTGCATCGCATTGTGGATCCGACGGAGAGAAGATCTTCCTAAAAAATCTCTAGGAAAATCGGGGCAAGGCAGGAAAAGGCGCAACCTCCAATGCTTCGAAAAAAGATCGCCTCTGGCAAGCCAGAGGCCCAGGGTCCCTCAACCCAGAAAACTCCACTGTCTACCTCTCCGACGAAAGAATGGACACAAATCACAAGAAAGAAAGAAACAAATAAAATCGGGAGGAAGCAAGTTGTTCTTTCTGTGCCTCTGCCCTCAAAGGAGAACAGAGAGAAGATCGTCATGACAGCTGAACCATTCTACCCCGACGTCCTCTTCATCGGGAGAGTGGAGTCGCCCCCCATCTCCGACGACGAGCCGACTGCACCTGGAGAGGAACCTCCTCAACGGGAATCCCGCCGACGAAGGAACCGACACCGAAATATCCGGCGACATCACAAAGCCGGAGAGCGGGACCCGGCGCAGCCTGTGTCACGAGACAAGGTCTCAGAGATGGGAGAAACCCCGGAAGAGCGTGTCTTCTGGGAAAGGAGGAATTCCCGATGACGCGATCGCCGACGAGCTCAAGAACAGGCCAAACAGGAAACAAAGCAATGTCGAGAAAATCCATTCTTCGAGCGCAACCTGAACCCCGACTTCGCCTGAGCCTTGAACACGCCGAGTGAAGTCGGCGGAGTACTGGCTCGGATAGCTGACGGTCTCCCTCGGACTCTCGATGCCGAGGGCTACCGGCGACTGTTCACTCAAGCAGCCAACCATCTTCTACCCCTCGCGCATCCGCCGAATGATCTACGACATGCCATCAACAGTCGGCGGGACGCACGAAGCTCCATCAACGCTTCACGCGAACGACGACATGAGAGTGAGATCCGTCGCCAGGAAGAATACAACAGGGACTACGGCATCCCATCCCGGAGTCAGGCCACCAGGACCGAGTCAGCAACGGCTTCGACTGGCGGCACCACCCGGGGACGGTCGAAGCACCACGACAACCACTCCCCTCCCTGGGACAGACATCATCCCCGACGACAGGAGGACACATGTGGAGTGTCGGCACTTACTCCGCGCCTCAGAGCCATTCAATGGCCCCCTAACTTCAAGGTATCCAACGTTGACAAATATGAACCTAAGCAGGATCCGGGAGGCTGGCTGGCCGTCTACACCACCGCTGCCCGAGCTGTCAGGGCAACCGAGGACGTGATGACATCGTACTTGCCCATCGTCCTCGGGCAACATGCACTGCAATGGCTACGACACCTACCACGACACTGCATTGACGACTGGAGTGATTTCAGTCGACGTTTCATCGCCAACTTCCAGTCCCTCTCCGACAAGCCGACGCAACCATGGGTCCTCAAATCGATCAAGCGCCGGGGGGACGAAACTCTCAGGTCGTACCTCAAAAGATTCCAGACCATGAGAAATCGTATCCCCAAGGTCGCGGAAGCAGCGGTGATCGAAGACTTCTACCGGGGATCCGATGACTCAGCCTTCGTCGGAACCATACTGTAGAAGGCGCCGACTACCTCCGAACAGCTGTTCTGGGAAGCCGACCTCTATATCACCGCCGACGTGCGAGCTCGGGACCTCATCGGAGGAACGAAGTCGGCACCAGCAGCGCCGCGACGCGACACGAACCAACAGCCCGACAAGCATTGGGAGAAGAGGCCTCGCGAAGAGGTCCATGCCGCCGAACCGCCCGCCTCCCGCGCCCGAGGAGGACCTCGGGGAGGCGAACGCATGCTGGACGACATCCTCGATGCCCAGTGCCCGTACCACAAAGACATGCGCCACACCCTTCGGAACTGCAGAGACTTCAAGCACTCCGTTGGGCACGGCCGACCCTTCCAACCTCTACCCCCTCCTCCGCCGCGGGGAAGACCAGGAGAACCACGACAACCCCAACAACAAGAGGAGGGAGGAGGAGGAGCCTTCCCATGTGTCGACAGAGAGGTCAACGTCATCTTCGGCAGACACGGATCGCAGGAAAACAAGAGACAACAAAAGCTCAACGATCGCCAAATACTGGTGGCGACCACCGGTCCTCCCGCTCCATACCGATGGTCGGAGCACCCGATCACCTTCACTCGGGCAGATCAGTGGCTTAACTTCGATCACCCAGGCAAATATCCACTCCTCGTCGATCCGGTGATCCGAGAGAGCAGGGTGAAGAAGGTGTTAGTGGACGGGGGGAGCAGCATCAACGTCACCTTCCCCCGGACGCTCCAAGGATTGGGAGCTCACCTCAAAGAGCTCCATAAGTCGGACACACCCTTCTTCGGCATCGTGCCGACTGAAGGAGAATATCCGCTGGGCCACAACTTGAAAGGGAAATGTGCCCTTGGGCCATTTCTAAGTATTTTGGTGATTGAGCGCCAACACAAGTGTCTTTGTGTTAATCTATGTAAAATGGTGGACAAAGTACAAATCATGTCAAAAGGTATGTTTCTAGACTTAGTACATTGTTTTATGGACTAATGTATTGTGTCTAAGTGCTGGAAACAGGAAAAATTGAATTGGAAACGAGATGGCTTTGTTCAGCCAAAGTCTGCTCAGTCTGGGTGCACCGGACAGTGTCCGGTGCGACAGGCTAGCTCTGGCGAACAGGCTGCTCTCGGGACTTCGACGGCGGTGTACGGCTATAATTCACCGGACTGTCCGGTGAGCCATTCACAGGTGAACTCGTCGCTCTCGGGAAACCATCAACGGCGTACGGCTAAAATTCACCGGTCTGTCCGGTGGTGCACTAGACTGTCCGGTGAGTCAACAGTCAGCCGAGGCAACGGTCGGCCGAGGATTCCGCACGTGACGAGTGGCCGAGCCAACGGTCACATTGGTGCACCGGACTGTCCGATGTGCACCGGACAGTGTCTGGTGCGCCAACGGCTCTCAGACTCCAACGGTCGGCTTCGCCAAATAAGGAAGGATATCTGCACCGGACTGTCCGGTGCGCCAGTCGACAGAAGGCAAGATCTGCCTTCCAGGATTGCTCTCAACGGCTCCTAGCTGCCTTGGGGCTATAAAAGGGACCCCTAGGTGCACGAAGGAGCACATCAAGCATTCCAAAAGCACTCTTGATCACTTGCACTCCATTCTTGCGCACTTGTTCAACATTCTAGTGATTTGAGCTCCGTTCTAGTGTGCTAGTCTTTTGAGCTTAAGTCTAGGTCTTGTGTGTGTGTATTTGCTGTGATCTTAGTGTCTTGTGTGAGTTGCTAATCCCTCCCTTACTCCGTGCTTCTTTGTGAACTTCAAGTGTAAGGGCGAGAGACTCCAAGTTGTGGAGATTCCTCGCAAACAGGATTAAGAAAAGCAAGCAAAACACCGTGGTATTCAAGTGGGTCTTTGGACCGCTTGAGAGGGGTTGATTGCAACCCTCGTCCATTGGGACGCCACAACATGGAGTAGGCAAGCGTTGGTCTTGGCCGAACCACGGGATAACCATCGTGCCATCTCTGTGATTGATCTCTTGTGGTTATTGTGTTTTGTTGAGACTCCTCTCTAGCCACTTGGCGATTATTGTGCTAACACTTAACCAAGTTTTTGTGGCTTAAGTTTCAAGTGTTACAGGATCACCTATTCACCCCCCTCTAGGTGCTCTCAATTGGTATCGGAGCCGTTCTCTTCACAAAGGGACTAATCACCCGAAGAGATGGATCCTAAGGGGAAGGGAATTGTGATCAACGACAAGGAGAAGGAGTCCGTCAACGAGCCGAAGAATGACAAGCCTACCGACTCGGGCTCGGGCCACAAATGCAAAGATGGGAAGAAGAAGAAGACGAGACACATCAAGGAGATCGTCTACTACGACGACAGCGATGAGTCCACTTGTTCCCAAAAGGATGACTACGACTACGAGAAACAAAAGACGGTTAATTCGAATTTTTCTTTCGATTATTCTCGTATTCCTCAAAGTTCAAATTCACATTTGCTCTCCATTCCTCTCGGCAAGCCTCCACACTTTAGATGGGGAGGACTACGGATTTTGGAGCCACAAAATGCGTAGTCACCTGTTCTCTCTCCATCCAAGCATATGGGAGATTGTTGAGAATGGAATGAAATTTGATAGCTCGGATAGTCCTATTTTTATTAATGAACAGATTCATAGAAATGCACAAGCTACTACTGTGTTGTTAGCCTCCTTGTGCAGGGACGAGTACCATAAGGTGAGTGGCTTGGACAATGCCAAGCAAATCTGGGACACCCTCAAGATCTCTCATGAGGGGAATGATGTCACCTTGCTCACCAAGATGGAGTTGGTAGAAGGCGAGCTCGGAAGATTTGCGATGATAAGGGGCGAGGAGCCAACCCAAACATACAACCGGCTCAAGACCCTTATCAACAAAATAAGGAGCTACGGAAGCACGCGATGGACGGACCACGACGTCGTCCGCCTAATGCTAAGGTCCTTTACCGTTCTTGATCCACATTTGGTGAATAATATTCGTGAGAATCCCAGGTACACCAAAATGTCACCCGAAGAAGTCCTTGGAAAATTCGTAAGCGGGCGAATGATGATCAAGGAGGCAAGTTACGTGGACGACGCACTGAATGGTCCAATCAATGAGCCTCAACCCGTTGCTCTCAAGGCAACGAGAAGCAAGGAGGCGTTACCTAGCAAGGTGGCGCAAGTTGAGGCGGCAGGGCTAAATGATGAAGAGATGGCCCTCATCATCAAGCGCTTCAAGACGGTGCTTAAGGGTCGCAAGGGACAGCCAAGCAAGACCAAGACAAAGGGGAAGCGCTCATGCTTCAAATGTGGTAAGCTTGGTCATTTTATTGCAAACTGTCCCGATAATGATAGTGACCAGGAAAAAGGAAACAAGCGGGAGAAGAAGAAGAATTACAAGAAGGCCAAGGGCGAGGCACATATCGGAAAGGAGTGGGATTCGGATTGCTCCTCCTCCGACTCCGACAATGAAGGACTCGCCGCCACTGCCTTCAACAAGTCATCCCTCTTTCCCAACGAGCATCACACATGCCTCATGGCGAAGGAGAAGAAGGTATGTACTCGGGATACCACTTATGCTTCTTCAAGTGATGATGATTCTAGTGATGACGATGAGATAGACTATTCTAGTTTATTTAAAGGTTTGGATAGAATTAAAATTGGCAAAATTAATGAGTTAATTGATGCCTTGAATGACAAGAATAGGTTACTAGAAAAGCAAGAGGATTTGTTGTATGAAGAGAATGATAAATTTGTTAGTGCACAAAATTCACTTGCTTTAGAAGTTAAACGAAATGATATGCTTTCTTGTGAAATATCTTCTTGCCATGAGACAATTTCTAGCTTAAAGAGCATAAATGATGATTTAAATGCTAAGCTAGAAAAATCTAGTAAATTAACATCTTGTGTAGAACATGTTGTGATTTGCACTAGGTGTAAAGATTTTAATGTTGATGCTTGTAGTGAACACCTAGATTGCATCTCTAAATTAAATGATGAAGTAGCTAGTCTTAATGCCCAACTTAAGACTAGCAAAAGTGAATTTGACAAATTAAAATTTGCAAGGGATGCCTACACGATTGGTATACACCCCTCAATTAAGGATGGTCTTGGCTTCAAGAGAGAAGCCAAGAACTTGACAAGCCATAAGGCTCCCATCTCCGCCAAGGAGAAAAGGGAAGGCCCCTATGGCTAGTAGTGTGCAAAAGAACCATGCTTTTATGTACCATGATAGGAAACAATCTAGAAATAGTTATAGGAGTTGTAATGCATATGATGCTTTTGATTCTCATGCCATGTTTGCTTCTAGTTCTTGCTATGTGCATGATAGAAATGTTGGTAGGAGGAATGTTGTTCATAATATGTCTAGGAGAAATGTTGCTAATGTTCCTAGGAAAGTTAGTGAACCTTCTACAATATATCATGCTTGCAATGCTTCGTTTGCCATTTATAGAAAGAATAAGAAGGTGATTGCTAGGAAGTTAGGGGCAAGATGCAAGGGAGATAAAACTTGCATTTGGGTCCCTAAGACAATTGTGACTAACCTCGTAGGACCCAACAAGAGTTGGGTACCTAAGACCCAAGCCTAAATTTGCCTTGCAGGTTTATGCATCCGGGGGTACAAGCTGGATTATAGACAGCGGATGCACAAACCACATGACGGGGGAAAAGAGGATGTTCTCTTCCTACGTCAAGAACAAGGATCCCCAAGATTCAATAATATTCGGTGATGGGAACCAAGGCAAGGTAAAAGGGTTAGGTAAAATTGCTATTTCATCCGAGCACTCTATATCTAATGTGTTTTTAGTTGAGTCTCTTGGATATAATTTGTTATCTGTTAGTCAATTATGCAATATGGGATATAATTGTCTATTCACAAATGTAGATGTGTCTGTCTTTAGAAGGTGTGATGGTTCACTAGCTTTTAAGGGTGTACTAGACGACAAACTTTATTTGGTTGATTTTGCAAAAGAAGAGGTCGGTCTAGATGCATGCTTAATGGCTAAGACTTGCATGGGCTGGTTGTGGCATCGCCGCTTAGCACATGTGGGGATGAAGAACCTCCACAAGCTTCTAAAGGGAGAACACGTGATAGGTCTAACTAATGTACATTTCGAAAAAGATAGACCTTGTGCAGCTTGTCAAGCAGGGAAACAGGTGGGAGGCTCTCATCACACCAAAAATGTGATGACCACATCAAGACCCTTGGAGATGCTTCATATGGACCTCTTCAGACCCGTCGCCTATCTAAGCATAGGAGGAAGTAAGTATGGTCTTGTTATAGTTGATGATTTTTCCCGCTTCACTTGGGTATTCTTTTTGCAGGATAAATATGAAACTCAAGGGACCCTCAAGCGCTTCCTCAAGAGAGCTCAAAATGAGTTTGAGCTCAAGGTGAAGAAGATAAGGAGCAACAACGGGTCCGAGTTCAAGAACCTTCAAGTGGAGGAGTTTCTTGAGGAGGAGGGAATCAAGCACGAGTTCTCCGCTCCCTACACACCATAGCAAAATGGTGTGGTAGAGAGGAAGAACAGGACGCTCATTGATATGGCGAGGACAATGCTTGGAGAGTTCAAGACCCCCGAGCGCTTTTGGTCGGAAGCCGTGAACACGGCTTGCCACGCCATCAACCGGGTCTACCTTCACCGCCTCCTCAAGAAGACTTCGTATGAGCTGCTAACTGGTAACAAACCCAATGTGTCTTATTTTCGTGTATTTGGGAGCAAGTGTTACATTCTTGTGAAGAAAGGTAGAACTTCTAAATTTTCTCCCAAAGCTGTAGAAGGGTTTTTATTAGGTTATGACTCAAATACAAAGGCGTATAGGGTCTTCAACAAATCATCGGGTTTGGTTGAAGTCTCTAGCGATGTTGTATTTGGTGAGACTAATGGCTCTCCAAGAGAGCAAGTTGTTGATCTTGATGATGTAGATGAAGAAGACGTTCCAACAGCCGCAATGCGCACCATGGCGATTGGCGATGTGCGACCACAGGAACAATTGGAGCAAGATCAACCATCTTCCTCAACAATGGTGCATTCCCCAACCCAAGATGATGAACAGGTACCTCAAGTGGAGGCGCATGATCAAGGGGGAGCACAGGATGTTCAAAGTGAAGAGGAAGAAGCACCTCAGGCACCTCCAACCCAAGTTCGAGCAATGATTCAAAGGAATCATCCCGTCGACCAAATTTTGGGTGATATTAGCAAGGGAGTAACTACTCGTTCAAGATTAGTTAACTTTTGTGAGCATTACTCCTTTGTCTCTTCTATTGAGCCTTTCAGGGTAGAAGAGGCCTTGCTAGATCCGGACTGGGTGTTGGCCATGCAGGAAGAACTCAACAACTTCAAGCGCAATGAAGTTTGGACACTGGTGCCTCGTCCCAAGCAAAATGTTGTGGGAACCAAGTGGGTGTTCCGCAACAAATAGGACGAGCACGGGGTGGTGACAAGGAACAAGGCTCGACTTGTGGCAAAAGGTTATGCCCAAGTCACAGGTTTGGACTTTGAGGAGACGTTTGCTCCTGTGGCTAGGCTAGAATCAATTCGTATTTTGCTAGCATATGCCGCTCACCATTCTTTCAGGTTGTACCAAATGGATGTGAAGAGCGCTTTCCTCAACGGGCCGATCAAGGAGGAGGTGTACGTGGAGCAACCCCCTGGCTTCGAGGATGAACGGTACCCCGACCACGTGTGTAAGCTCTCTAAGGCGCTCTATGGACTTAAGCAAGCCCCAAGAGCATGGTATGAATGCCTTAGAGACTTTTTAATTGCTAATGCTTTCAAGGTTGGGAAAGCCGATCCAACTCTTTTCATTAAGACTTGCGATGGTGATCTTTTTGTGTGCCAAATTTATGTCGATGACATAATATTTGGTTCTACTAACCAAAAGTCTTGTGAAGAGTTTAGCAGGGTGATGACGCAGAAATTCGAGATGTCGATGATGGGCGAGTTGAACTACTTCCTTGGGTTCCAAGTGAAGCAACTCAAGGACGGCACTTTCATCTCCCAAACAAAGTACACGCAAGACTTGCTAAAGCGGTTTGGGATGAAGGACGCCAAGCCCGCAAAGACGCCGATGGGAACTGTCGGACACACCGACCTCAACAAAGGAGGTAAGTTCGTTGATCAAAAAGCATACTGGTCCATGATAGGTTCTTTGCTTTATTTATGTGCTAGTAGACCGGATATTATGCTTAGCGTATGCATGTGTGCAAGATTTCAATCCGATCCTAAGGAATGTCACTTAGTGGCTGTGAAGCGAATTCTTCGATATTTAGTCGCTACGCCTTGCTTTGGGATCTGGTATCCAAAGGGGTCTAACTTTGAGTTAATTGGATATTCAGATTCCGACTATGCTGGATGTAAGGTCGATAGGAAGAGTACATCGGGGACGTGCCAATTCTTAGGAAGGTCCCTGGTGTCGTGGAAATCTAAGAAACAAACTTCCGTTGCCCTATCCACCGCTGAGGCCGAGTACGTTGCCGCAGGACAGTGTTGCGCGCAACTACTTTGGATGAGGCAAACCCTCCGGGACTTTGGCTACAATCTGAGCAAAGTCCCACTCCTATGTGACAATGAGAGTGCTATCCGAATAGCGGAAAATCCTATTGAGCACAGCCGCACAAAGCACATTGACATCCGGCATCACTTTTTGAGAGACCACCAGCAAAAGGGAGATATCGAAGTGTTTCATGTTAGCACCGAGAACTAGCTAGCCGATATCTTCACTAAGCCTTTAGATGAAAAGACCTTTTGCAGGCTGCGTAGTGAGCTAAATGTCCTAGATTCGCGGAACTTGGATTGATTTATAGCATACATGTGTTTATGCCTTTGATCATGTTCCTTATGCATTTTGTTGCTTATGTATGGTGCTCAAGTTGTACAAGCACTCCCCGGACCTCACAAGTCCTTTGCACGTGATGCACATATTAAGGGGGAGATGTGCTACAACTTGACCCTTTGAGACTAACCGTATGCTTGAGTTTGCTTGTTTTAGTCTCAAAAGGAGGTTTGAAAGGGAAAAGGTGGACTTGGACCATGAAAGACTTCCACTGCACTCCGATGAGAGGGTAACTTATTCCAAGTTCATCTCACGTACTCTTATTGCCTTTGTGTTCTTATTTGAAGATTTTGATGAGGCAATGGGGTTTAAGGGCCAAGATTGATCCCGTTTTGGTGCTTGATGCCAAAGGGGGAGAAAATAAAGGCCAAAGCAATAAATGGATCAGCTACCACTTGAGAATTTTGAAAATAGTAGAATAGAGCTTTTGGTTTGTCAAAATTCTTTTATTGTCTCTTGTGTCAAAAGTTGGCCTCTTGTGGGGAGAAGTGTTGAGTATGGGAAAAGGGGGAGTTTTTGAAATTCTTGATCAATTTCTTCTGGAATACCTCAATTTAGATCTCTACAAGTGGATTTGACTTAGAGATAGGAAATTGAGTTTGATTTGCAAAAACAAACCAAGTGGTGGCAAAGTATGATCCATATATGTCAAAATTGAATCAAAACAATATTGAGTGTTCATTTGCATTGATATTGCACTTGTTCTAGTCACTTTATGTTGTGTTGGCATAAATCACCAAAAAGGGGGAGATTGAAAGGGAAATGTGCCCTTGGGCCATTTCTAAGTATTTTGGTGATTGAGTGCCAACACAAGTGTCTTTGTGTTAATCTATGTAAAATGGTGGACAAAGTACAAATAATGTCAAAAGGTATGTTTCTAGACTTAGTACATTGTTTTATGGACTAATGTATTGTGTCTAAGTGCTGGAAACAGAAAAATTGAATTGGAAACGAGATGGCTTTGTTCAGCCAAAGTCTGCTCAGTCTAGGTGCACCGGACTGTCCGGTGGTGCATCGGACAGTGTCCGGTGGCGCACCGGACAATGTCCGGTGCGACAGGCTGGCTCTGGCGAACAGGCTGCTCTCGGGACTTCGACGGCGGTGTACGGCTATAATTCACCGGACTGTCCGGTGAGCCATTCACAGGCGAACTCATCGCTCTCAGGAAACCATCAACAGCGTACGGCTAAAATTCACCGGTCTGTCCGGTGGTGCACCGGACTGTCCGGTGAGTCAACAGTCAGCCGGGGCAACGGTCGGCCGAGGATTCCGCGCGTGACGAGTGGCCGAGCAAACGGTCACATTGGTGCACCGGACTGTCCGGTGCGCACCGGACAGTGTCCGGTGCGCCAACGGCTCTCAGACTCCAACGGTCGGCTTCGCCAAATAAGGAAGGATATCTGCACCGGACAGTGTCCGGTGGTGCACCGGACTGTCCGGTGCGCCAGTCGACAGAAGGCAAGATCTGCCTTCCAGGATTGCTCTCAACGGCTCCTAGCTGCCTTGGGGCTATAAAAGGGACCCCTAGGCGCACGAAGGAGCACATCAAGCATTCCAAAAGCACTCTTGATCACTTGCACTCCATTCTTGCGCACTCGTCGGGTTGTGTTGAGAGCTCTTGTTGCAACTTGTGTGCGTGTTGTCGCTTGATTTTGTGTCTTGTGTGCGTTGCTCATCCCTCCCTTACTCCGTGCTTCTTTGTGAACATCAAGTGTAAGGGCGAGAGACTCCAAGTTGTGGAGATTCCTCGCAAACGGGATTAAGAAAAGCAAGCAAAACACCGTGGTATTCAAGTGGGTCTTTGGACCGCTTGAGAGGGGTTGATTGCAACCCTCGTCCGTTGGGATGCCACAACGTGGAGTAGGCAAGCATTGGTCTTGGCTGAACCACGGGATAACCATCGTGCCATCTCTGTGATTGATCTCTTGTGGTTATTGTGTTTTGTTGAGACTCCTCTCTAGCCACTTGGCGATTATTGTGCTAACACTTAACCAAGTTTTTGTGGCTTAAGTTTCAAGTGTTACAGGATCACCTATTCACCCCCCTCTAGGTGCTCTCACAACTACATGCCGGTCACCTTCGGGACTCCGGAAAACTACAAAACCGAGTACCTGAGGTTCGAGGTGGCGAACTTCAACTGCGGGTACAACGCCATCATCGGAAGGCCTGGACTAGCGAAATTCATGGCCATTCCACATTACACATACATGATACTGAAGATGCCAGGACCACAAGGGATCATAACTGTGCGCGCTGACTTCCAAGGCGCCACAGAATGTTTTCGAGTGGCCATCCAGGCGGCCCTCACCACCAAACCGTCGGCGACTTCTCCTGTGCAGGCAAACTCTAAGCCTGAAGAAGACCTCGCGGTACCCGTGAACGAGGCTCAAGCTGCGACCTCTATGCGGCCGATTGAAGAAACCAAAAGGATCAACCTCGGGTTCGCTGATGAACGCAAAACTGCCATCATCAGCTCCAGCCTGGATGACAAATAGGAAGGCGCGCTCGTCCAGTTCCTGCAAGATAACCGAGACGTATTTGCATGGCAACCTGCGGATATGCCGGGAGTCCTGAGAGAACTGGCTGAGCACAAACTAAAGGTCTACCCCCAGGCGAGGCCGATTCGGCAAAAATTACGTCGCTTCACGCCCGACAAGAGAGAGGCCATTCGCGCTGAGCTGGCTCGCTTGGTCGCGACTGGATTTATTAGAGAGGTGTTACATCCCGAGTGGCTAGCTAACCCTGTTCTTGTACTCAAAAAGAATAAGGTGGATTGGCGCATGTGCGTCGACTATACGGATCTCAACAAACACTGTCCAAAGGATCCCTTTGGGCTCCCTAGGATAGATCAGGTGGCAGATTCCACCGCTGGATGTTCTATGCTGTCCTTCTTGGATTGCTACTCTGGGTATCATCAGATTAGCCTGACAAAAGAAGACGAGGAAAAAACAGCATTCATCACTCCATTCGGTGCTTTCTGCTATACCTCCATGCCGTTCGACCTCAAAAACGCTGGAGCGACTTATCAGAGAGCTATTCAAACATGCTTAGCCGATCACTGGGGCAAGCGTGTGGAAGCTTATGTGGACGACGTGGTAATCAAAACAGAAAATTCGGAAAATTTCATTGAAGATTTAGAGCTGGTTTTCAACAGTCTACGGTGATATAGATGGAAGCTTAATCCAGAAAAATGTGTTTTTGGGGTACCAGCAGGAAAATTACTCGGGTTTATTGTCAACCACCGGGGAATTGAAGCTAATCCAGAAAAGATCGAAGCTATCATGAGGATGGAGGCACCACGATCACAGAAGAAAGTTCAAAGACTTACCGGATGTATGGCAGCCCTGAGCAGATTCATATCCAGACTGGGAGAAAAAGGCTTACCATTTTATAAGTTACTCAAGAAGGTGGACAAGTTTCAGTGGACTTCAGAAGCGCAGGAAGCCCTAGACGCGTTGAAAAAGTTCTTGACGACGCCGCCGGTGCTGAAACCGCCACAACGGGCCACGTCGACTCAACCAGCTGAAGATTTGCTGCTATATATCTCTTGCACGACTCACGTGGTGAGCACCGCGTTGGCAGTCGAGCAAGCAGAAGAAGGACATGCCTATCCAGTGCAACATCCTGTTTATTTCATCAGTGAAGTTCTGGCTCCCTCGAAGAAAAAATACCCTCAAGTTCAGAAGCTATTATATGCAGTAGTTCTAACTGCACGCAAGCTCCGTCACTACTTCGACGACCACAAAGTCATAGTAGTCACGAGATTTCCGATAGGAGATATTCTTCACAACAAAGAAGCCATCGGGAGAATAGCCAAATGGGCCTGCGAGCTGGGATCTCACGACATTGAATTTCGACCTCGTACTGCCATTAAAACTCAAGCACTAGTTGACTTTGTATCGGAGTGGACTCAACAACAAGTACCAGATAACCCAGAAACTGCAAAAATATGGCGAATGTATTTTGATGGCTCGTTAAAGCTGCAGGGAGCAGGCGCAGGAATCCTCTTTACTGCACCTGGAGGCGAACACCTCAGATATGCCCTACAGTTGTTATTTCCAGCCTCTAACAATGCAGCAGAATATGAAGCTCTGATTCACGGACTGAACATTGCTATATCACTGGGCATCAAGAGACTGATGGTATATGGAGATTCTATGGTAGTCATAAGCCAGATAAACAAAAAATGGGATTGTTCAAGCGATTCCATGGGAAAATACTGTACTGCCGTCCAGAAATTAGAAGATAAATTTGAAGGTCTAGAATTTCACCATGTAGAGAGAGATCGAAACACGGCAGCTGATGCGTTGTCCAAGCTAGGATCTAGACGAACTCAGGTCCCACCTGGAGTCTTCATTCAAGAAATATCACACCCAAGCATCTCACTGGATCAGGCAGAAGAATGTAATACTTTGAGCCAACCAGAGTCAGATTCTGATGACTGGAGGAGGCCGATCATCAAATGTATAAAAAATGAGGAGGAGCCAGATGACAAGAATACAGCTGAGCGCATCGCAAGACAATCAGCTCACTATACACTCATTGGGGAAACACTATACAGAAGGGGTGCATCAGGAGTCCTCATGAAATGCGTTCCCTCAGCTACTGGAAAGCAACTTCTGGACGAGGTCCATGCTGGGCAATGTGGAGTACACGCAGCATCTAGGACCCTGGTTGGGAAGGTCTTCAGGTCAGGTTTCTATTGGCCAACAGCGAAGAGTGACGCAGTCGAGTTAGTCCAGAGGTGCGAAGCCTGCCAGTACCTGTCAAAACAGCAGCATCTACCTGCACAACAACTGCAGACTATACCCATAACTTGGCCGTTCGCGTGCTGGGGATTGGATATGATTGGTCCTTTCAAGAAAGCTTAAGGAGGATACACTCATGTACTGGTGGCTATCGACAAATTCACTAAATGGATAGAGTTCAAACCCACTGCTTCCTTAACTTCAGCTAAGGCAGTGGAATTCATACAAGACATAATATTCAGATTCGGAATACCGAATAGCATCATAACTGACCTAGGATCCAACTTCACAAGTTTAGAGTTCTTTGATTTCTGTGAGCAGAAGAGCATTCAGATCAAATATGCTTCAGTGGCACACCCCAGAGCCAATGGGCAGGTTGAAAGAGCTAACGGGATGATATTGGAGGCCCTCAGGAAAAAAAGTCTTCGATAAAAATGAAAAGTTCACAGGAAAATGGATAAGGGAGTTGCCCTATGTCGTTTGGAGCCTTAGAACTCAACCTAGTCGAGCTCTGCATGGAAATACTCCTTTCTTCATGGTCTACGGTTCAGAGGCAGTACTACCTGCTGATCTCAAGTTTGGGGCGCCAAGGTTGATCTTTGAAAACATAGCAGAAGCTGAGGCTACTAGGCTAGAAGATGTTGATGTACTCGAAGAAGAATGGCTGAACATGGTGATCCAATCAGCGCGATACCAGCAAACTTTGAGGCACTATCATGATAAGGCCATGCGACATCGATCCTTCGCAGTGGGAGATCTCGTCCTCCACCGAATTCTAGCGGGGGAGGGACGGCACAAATTGTCACCTCTATGGGAAGGACCATTCATAATAGCAGAAGTCACTCAGCCGGGATCATATCGCCTTACTCAGATGGACGAAACAGAAATTGGGAACTCATGGAACATAGAACACCTCAGGAAGTTTTACCCCTAGCTGTATTTCGAAAGCTATTGGGACGACAATGTACTCTGTAAACTGGGAAATATATCATCAATGAGAAGACTTCAAGAGCGCTCAAATTATTCATTGTCGACCTGCACGCTTACTTAACTCGGGGTGGCCACTATGCCCTGCTAATGGAGCAATCGGCTTAAGTCGGCAACGATTTAAGACGGTGCAACATGCTCACGCTTACTTAACTAGGGGTGACCACTATGCCCTGCTAACGGAGCAATCGGCTTAAGTTGGCAACGACTTAAGACGGGGCAACATGCTCACGCTTACTTAACTCGGGGTGACCACTATGCCCTGCCAACGGAGCAATCGGCTTAAGTCGGCAACGACTCAAGATGGTGCAACATGCTCACGCTTACTTAACTCGGGGTGACCACTATGCCCTGCTAACGGAGCAATCGACTTAAGTCGGCAACGACTTAAGACAGTGCAACATGCTCACGCTTACTTAACTCGGGGTGACCACTATGCCCTGCTAACAGAGCAATCGGCTTAAGACGACAACGACTTAAGAACGGTGCAACATGCTCACGCTTACTTAACTCGGGGTGGCCACTATACCGCACCAACGAAGCGATCAGTTGGAGTTGATACTAACTCAAACTGGCGCAACACACTCAGCGCGTATACGGTTACTCATCCAGGGGCGGCCTCTATGTCCCACGAAGAAGTCTCGAAACCATTACGCTGCATTTTACTTCTACAAATATAGATACTGTTGAATTCTAAACAATAGGAGAATAATAGTAGCATTCAGTACTAAAACGTGTCTTCTGACGAAACATCCGAGCATGTTAACCACGTGCTCAAACCATACAGTATTTTTCTATTTTGCAACGTTCTTCTCAGAAGCAACCGACGAAGAAGGACGACTGGAGGAATCAGGAGCGGCGTTCACATCCGCCACTATGTCGTCAGGAACAACCACGCTAGGTCTCCTCATCAGAATCCACCCCGCGCGAATAGCTTTATCCATAGCTTTATCGCGCTGAGCCCTCAGAGTAGCGAAAGTCTCTTCAGCAACCTTGACAGCCAACTGAGCGGTCTCTAGCTCCTGGGCGACGGATTTCTTGGAAGCACGTAGACTCTTGATGACAGCATCTTTGGCCGATATTAACTGCCTGAGGTGAATCACGTCATCCAAGGATTCCTGCAGCTTATAACGAAGATTGTCTAACTTCTCCCTGGTGAAGCGATGACTCCTCTCCAAGATGGTCAGCGAGTTGCTAGAGTCACGGTATAGCTTGTCAAGATTGTCACGAGAAGTAACAAGGGCACGTTTTTCTTCCTGCAAGCAAGAATCAGCTTCGTCAGACGTCAAGCAAGCAATAAGAGCACAACAAAACAAAACCTGGATTCACAGGTCACCTTTTCAGGGTCGAGCTGAGCGCGAAGAGTAGAGTTCAGCATGTTAGCATCATTCAGAGAAGAAGAAACTTGGGCCAGCTCAGTCTGACTTTGGGAATACTTTTCCTCAAGATCAGAGCACCGCTAAACCAGTGCAGCTTGACCTTGAGAATGTTTTTCTTCAAGATCAGAATACTGCCGAGTCATATCTGGCGAGAAACAGTCAAGCAAAGGTGTTAAAATAAGAAGCAGTTTAACAAGGCAGCCAAAAGGAAGCAAAAGAAGCACTGACCAGCATTCACCACCTCTAAGTCAGAAACACGCCGCTGAAGCAGTACCGGATTCCAACGTGCCAAAGACAAAGCTCCTTCTGGGACAGAAGCACCCTGCAACTTCAGCCGACTAGACATCTCATCGACCAACGCCTGGCATTAAAAAGTAGACAAGCATGAGAATAATTATCTGCCTGGATAAAAGTCAGGCCAGAAGAAACCAAAATACCTGGAGGTTGGAGAAGAATGAGGGGACCCCAAAATCGTGAGAAATCAGCTGATGGCTCAACGAAGGATCACCACTTGGAACAACTGGCAACAAATCAGCAGGAACCAATTCAGTGTCATCAGCAGAACCCAAAACTCTGTCATCGGGCGCGCTGGCCTCTAAAGCGGCTCCTTGACTAAAGGCTTGGGCTGTCACCATGCAACCAGAGTGTGGTGGAGAAGACCCTACGTGAACATCCATGGAAGTGCAAGAGGGAGAACCCGCTCGGACACCCTCGGGGGCTGGGTCATAGCTTGCGCTACCCATCCGAGCCGGATCATCTCCGGCAACACCCTCGGGGGCTGGGTAAGCGCCAGCACCATCATTGAGGGCCGAGTTCTCTACAGCAGCCACTTCTAAGGCTGAAGGTCCCTCAGTCACTTCCATGGGAGCGGGGCAATCCAGACCAGCCTCCTGACCCTCAAGACCGCGCTCCAAGGTCGATGAGGCGCGGGACGCTGCCCGAGAGGACCCCAACCCGGCGTTGAGCACATCAACACAAACATCCATCGCGCCACCATCTGCCGGTTCTGATAACAGATCTTCTGGAATCATGTCTGTTGGGGGCCTTCGGCTTTCGAAGGTCCTCAAAAACATGATTTGACAATATTTTCCGAGTGAAACATGCGAACAGGCATCTTCGGAGTCAGGTTGCGGGTGTACAAAAGCATGGTCAAGACGAAGCTTGACTGGGGCGGAAAGCGACCACAACGAAGGATAAGACGATCACGAAGCTATGTGCAGAAGAGCTTCAGCATGACGGCAGAAAGGAGGAACCGACTTAAAGATGAAAAGTCAAGTTAAACCTCGAAGGATTGCTATAAAGTTATTGTCAAATGTAAAGGGCATCAATGTAATTTTACACGGGCTGCGTCCCGTGCCTATAAATAGATGAACAGTACTCCCGTACTGTTCACGCTGACTTGGCATACACTTTTTCACATCACGTCTGCACCTGTACTTTCTATCAGTCCGAAGGTACACTTGTAATTTGTTTTTCATAAATTTGGCAATAAAGATAAGTGGATAATAATATCCATACCATTATTTGTATTTTATATATGTGTTCCTTTTTACCGTTAATCAATCTTATGAAAATCTTTTCCTTTGTAACCTTCGTCCAAGATTCATTATATCCGAAGGGATATAATGTTTTTAAGGACGAAGGAGTTTAACATTTAACACTTTCTATGTTGCCTTGTTCTCTCACAACCATTTTCTGAAATTTTGAACACCTTCGGCAAGCGTCACCTTCGTCATGCCGCCTAAAAAAGCTTCAGCGACAGGGGCTGCCACTCTGCAGTCGCTAGACCCCAATCAAGATGTCGTTTCTCTTAGGGAGGCCCGGAGCCTGAAGAGGAAGGTCACCAGTCCAACGCCTCTGGAGGACGACTTGGATCAAGAAATCCAAAATTTGGAGATGATCAATCAACAGGTCCAACGGAAGAAGGAGAAGATGGCTCGCCTAGCTGATCTTCAAAGGCAGATAGACGAAGCCTCTGAAGAGCTTCGACATCTTGCTCAAGATGATCAGAACCAAAGGCCCCCACGTAGAGAGCTTCATCAAGAGGGCTTCTACAACGAGGATGACTGGTATGAAGATTCCCATCACGAAAATTTTGCTTTTGATGATACTTCTCCCCTGTCAACAGAACTGCAGGCTACTCCTTGGCCACAATCTTACAAGCCACCCCAGCTCCCCATGTACGACGGGCATTCAGATCCGAAACAATTCCTGATGAGCTATGAGGCAACCATATCTTTGTATGGTGGCAACACAGCGGTCATGGCAAAGTCTTTCGTCATGGCTGTCAGGAGTGTGGCACAAACCTGATACTCCTCTCTTAGGCCAGGGACAATCACCTCATGGCAAAAGCTGAAGGATATGTTGATAACCAGCTTTCAAGGGTTTCAGACGAAGCCAGTCACTGCTCAAGCTCTATTCCAGTGCACCCAGGATCACGAAGAATACCTTCAGGCATATGTCCGAAGGTTCCTACGTCTGAGGGCACAGGCACCAACAGTGCCCAATGAAATTGTCATTGAGGCCATGATCAAGGGGCTTCGACCAGGACCTTCAGCTCAGTACTTTGCCAGGAAGCCTCCTCAAACTTTGGAGAAGCTGCTCCAGAAGATGGACGAGTACATTCGAGCTGACAATGATTTTCGCCAAAGAAGGGAGGAAGCTATCAGGTTCTCTGAAATGACTAGGGGCTTCAGAGGAAGATTTTATCCGAGGCACGTCAGGTCAATTCACAACTCTACTCAAAATGACGACAAAGGGAATCAACAGCAAAGGCCACAATGCTCCTCGCAAGCTTCGGGGCAACAGCAAAGCTCCTTCCGGCCGCCAGCGCCAAGGGGCAGAGGCGCCAGGGGCTTCAGGGGAAGATTTGGAGATCAACCAAGAAAAATTTACTGCCTATTTTGTGGTGAAGGCAAGGGCCACACCACCAGGATGTGCCATATTACCATCCAGAAGCAAAAGGAGCTAGCAGAAGCTGCAGCGCAACAGAGCCAGCCGAAGCAGGTCATGCATACTTCTTCGTACCATTCGCCTTACATCCCAGAATATGTAGGCAATCACCTTGCAGCCTCTGTTGCTTCGGCAAGCCAACCCCAAGCTTCCTGGCAACAGCTTCCACCGCCACCACCAATACAACGAGCTCCGCAGCCAGAAGGGAGCCAGCACTCTCATCCCCAGAGGGACTTCAGAGAGGAGTCCGAAGCTCGTACAGTCAATAGCACTGTGCCAGAGTCGAAGCACATTTACTGAAAATATCCTACCTCGATAGCAGCTTTTTGCATTTTCGCATTCAGTTTTACTTTCTTTGTAGTAAAGAACAATTATGGGAAGTTTAAATGTCTTTTATCGGTTTTTCAAATTCTTGTAACAGTTTAGCTTATTATCATAATGAAAATATATCTTCTCCATAAGCTTGAGTTGCTGAAGCACAACAATATATGGTGGCACGGAGAACCTTCGAATTATCAAAAACTTGTTCTAAGGAACGCACCGTAACTTCTTCGAAGTAGTAAAAAGTCGTTTCTAAGGGAGCGCAGTGTAAGTTTTCTGCTCAAAAGTCGTTCCGAAGGGAATGTAGAGCTTACAGTGAAAAATAAACGCTGATTCTGCTGAAAGTAAAAGGCGAAGAAGCTCCTAAGGGAGGCTTACAGCGAAAAATAAACGCTGATTCTGCTGAAAGTAAAAGGCGAAGAAGCTCCTAAGGGAGGCTTACAACGAAAAGTCAGCGCTGAGATAAAAAGATTGTGTGCTCTATTGCAGGGATGTGTGTATCTTCAGCATAAATATCATTTTGCATAGCATAACATCATCACATCATTTTGCATAACATAAACATCATACATCATATCGCATGTAGAGCAAGAAGGGGACACAGTATTCATCAGAGAAGACAACATAAAACTTTTTTATAGCTTCGAAGAATGTTTTCACGAAGTATGGAAATTCTTGTGATACATGAAAGATTTTCTTCACGAAGCATGAAAAGAAGGGAAGGTGTTTTTTCGCCGAAGGCTCAAAAAACGGTATGTATGCAAAATTTCATGCATCGTAAAGAATTGAACCATAAATAGATTATATTTTACATTCAAAGTTACAAAGTTTTACACATGTTACATTCCAAACATTTTTACAATAGTATTTAATCTTCTCTAAGAACTACTTCTGCAGCTTCGTTCAGTAGCTGATCGACAACTTTGTCCATGATGGCTTCGGCCATTTTTCTAATTTCAACGTCTCCCTTTGGGTGGGGGCCCGGAGACGCCTCAGCAGGTTCTGAGGGAGGAGAGGATACGGCTATATTACTATTACAAACCGTGAATAAGTTTGAAATCAAAAATTACAACACAATTAGAAACCACTAGTTAATACCTATTTGCCCTTCAGGCCCTGAGTTTTTCTCAGCAGCCTCTGCTACCCTCCTGGCATCATGGATGCCTTTTTCGCTTCTTTGAATGATTTTTGAGCCATTTCTCGGCCGCCATTGTCCCAAATTGTAACACCCACTTTGTAATTGCTAGATAAAACACCAATAGAGAAAACAATTTCTCTCCTTGTGTGAAGATTGATCTTTATGCATCATCCTATGTGAACACCATGTCCAAAAATAATTAACAAAAGACATGCTACTAAATCATTGCATCATGCTGAATATTTTATTTGTGTGTGCATTTGGTGACAACCTAGAAATAAAATGACAATGAGAAGAGAATTTGAAGTTAACTAAGATGGAGCACTTTAGGATTTGGGAATAATGTCCAATAGAAAATAATATTATAAAATAACAGCCTCATAATTGGTGAGACCAACATGCATAGTTAAAATGGGTTAAATTTGCACTTGAGGTTGCATTCAAAAATTTGGATTCAAAAGGGTTATAAATAAAAGAAAAGAGAAAGAAAATAAAAAGAAAATAAACTAAACCCCTACCTGGGCCTCGGTCCCTCATTTGGCCCACTCGGGGAATCAACTCGCGCAGCCCACCAAGCCGTAGCGCTGACGTTCGGGCCCACCCGTCAATCTCTCGCCCGCTCGCGCTGGCTCCCCGTCTCTGTCTCGCGGGGTCCACTCGTCTGCCTCTACCGCACGCACGCATGGATTCCGTTTCACTGGTGTGTGGGGCCTTCTTGTCGGCGTTTCCTTCTCCGTCGTAACGACCACGCGAAGTCGTCGCCCGCCCGCGGAGCTCGTGCGCGGCAACAAACCCGCCGTGACAACCGGGCCACATCGCGTCCATATAGGGGAGGCTCGACGGATTTCGCTTACTCCTCCTCAGTTTCCCATCTTCTCTCCACCGAATAACCGAACAAATCACCGCCCCGCCGTGGCGCTCTCGGTCGCCGTAGAGTCAAGTGAGGGCGCCGCCGTCGTCGACCACGATTCACTTCACCGACGGTAAATCCCCGGCCCAAGAATCCTAATTAGCATTCTCCGCTATGGGTAGAAGCATTCCGTGCCAGTAATCGGTCGTCTAGGCGTGTGTAATTGGCCGGCGCCGTGTTAGCTCCGCCGTGAAGCCGCTGCGTGTCGTGGTCCTGCTCACCCCTACTTCAATCGCGGGTGAGTACAGCCTTCCCAGATTCGCCAGCGCATAGGCTTCATGTAGCACCCTGCGTTCGGAGGAATTGTGCACCGAGGGCCGGTTTGGGATGTCCGGCCATGGCGCTCCGCCGTGCGGGCGCTTCGCCGCCGTTAGAGACCACGTGAGAGAGACGATACCCGAGCACCGTCCGATCCTCAACGGGCGGCTCAGATTAGAAAACGCGTAACGTTTCGGTCGGGTTCGCGATGGCCGTCGATATCCGATCGGACGGATCGGGTAGCCCTGAGTAAAAATTAAATATGCGCCGTTGGATCTAGATCCAATAGCTCTCGGTTCGTAGCGATTCGTTAAGATTTACATCTAATCACCGCCGTCGGTTCTCGATCGGGCGGACCAGGGCCGCCCATACCCCTTCGGCCGTAACTTTTGTTAAAGAACCCCTTGGAAACCAGAGAATCAACCCGCCGTCCAGTAGTCACTGTGCGCTGTGTCTCGGGCAACTTGCCCCGAGCCCCCTGGGTTTTCCAGGAATTGACGCCCAGTCCAGTCCACATGAAAACCAGAGAAAATAAATAGAAAATGAATTTTTAATATAAAAATAATTGCTAGAACTTTATAAATTCATAGAAAATTCATACTAACTCCAAATTCAGCCATTCCAGTTCCTAAAATTTTGTAATTTTATTCTCTAGCACTTAGTGTCTCTGTTTTGGCATAAAAACAGTAAGAAATTTATTTATCACTTAATCCTATTTAAAGCACATAAAACCTTTGAAAATGCATAACTTAAAATCTATAACTCAGAAAATTGTGATTCCAGTTCCTAAGTTTTTATTTTAACATGTAGAATATCTCTGTGTATTTTGTATATATGTTTGGTGTAATGTTAATTTCTCTATATGCACTGTGCTTGTTTGTATTGTGGCGAGTAGAAGAGCCCGTTGCTGAGGATCCTGGTGAGCAGCAGGTTGAAGTAGCTGAGCAGGAGCTCATTGCAGGCAAGTTGTGCCCTTGACCACTTTTTACCCAATAATGTTCTTTAAATATCACTTATCCATGCATAGGTTAATTTTGATGGGACCCAATAGGTCACCCTAGATTGTTTATCTCATTACCTTGTTTACCCCTGAATCACTTGGGTAGTTTGCTATTGCTTTATATGGTTTTGGGATAATCATTTATTACCTCTATGTTCCAATTCTTGTTGTTATTCTGTTTATGTTCATGTTGTTATCATTAATGTTAATTGGAACATAGAGCTTAACTTGAGAACCACGTGCCACCACAAGGGAGGAATGGGACCCCTTGGCTGACTAATTAGGAAAGCTAGTGGAAGACTACCTTACCCGAAAGGGGCAAGGGCAGTAGGGGAGAGGTCAGTGCGGGGAGGTCCCTGGTTGATTTTGCTGGGATGGCAGTCAGCCAGGAACCCTGTACTGGATCTTCCCATAAACTGTAGCGGGTTTTCGGAAGCTAGTGGAACTTTGTAAAGGCCTCGTAGTGTTGCCCTGCCGCGCTTCCTAGGTAGAGGTGTATGGGATTCATGACCCCTTGGCAGATGGGCAACATGACTTGTGGGTAAAGGGTACAACCTCTGCAGAGTGTAAAACTGGTATACTAGCCGAGCTCACGGTCATGAGCAGCTCAGGACTCTCTGATGTTTAAATTATGGAACTTAAATTCAATTTTGTCATTTGCATTGCATGGGTTTATTATTAATTTTGTTCTATTACTTTACTTATGGATTGGTATTTACTTACACTTAGTAACTGCTAATAAAATTTTGACCAACTACTTAAAAGCAATGCTCAGCTTTAACCCCTATCATTGATTAAGCCTTACAGATCACATGAACTCACACCTTTGTGAGTTTGTGTCCACTGGTTCCCCACAACTTGTTGAGCTATGATCATGTGTGAGCTCACCCTTGCTGTCTCACACCCCCCCCACAGGAGATGATCAGGTGGTTCAGGAGGAGCCGCCTAACACTGAGGAGTTCGATCTGATCTAGGTGGCGTTTCCCAGTCGACATTGGCGCCGACGATCCTTAGTTTGTTTTATCTTTATTACTTTATTTTGTAATAAGTCTTCCGCTATGTAATAAATACTCTGATGTTTTATGACATTTATCTCTATACACTCTGTTATTATATGTGTTGTCTTCTTGGCGCATGTATGAGATGCACCCGGCTTTGTCCTTTAAAACCGGGTGTTACACAAATGTCGGTGAAAAATTTTCCACCGACCTGGCTTGCTTCGGCTGAAGGGTCTTTAATATCTTCAGAGGATAAAGCAGCTTCAGACTGTGCTAAAGATTTCACATGCTCGCACCCTTTCTTCTCTAAAACAGTAACAATTCCCCTGGCGCCCGAAAAAGCACAAATGTCCCCGCGACTATTCAAAATTTCCTCGAAGGCCTCAGCTTCGTGACTGATCCATTCAATCGGGCCTTCTGGATTTCCCCTTGTGAAATTTTCTTCACTAGAGAACGCGCCAATGCTGGCGAAGCTGGATTTTATTTTCTTAACACACTCTATGGATTTATCATAGTACCTTTTCTTTGAAGCACGAAGCTCTTCAACATTTACTTCCAAATGATTTGCCCATTGATCACTTAGTTCTCGTTTTGTTTCTTCAAGAATGCGTTCTTCTTTAGCTCGGGCTAATTGTTTCTGAAGATCTTCGATTTCGCGCTTCTGAGCTTCGGTTTGAATTTTAGAATTAGCTTCGTTTTCCTTTATCTTATCCACTAATGTAACCAGGATTTTGTCCTTTTCCAAGGCTTCGTTTCTTAGCGTGATAACCTCTGCCTGAAGGTTGTTAAGAGCAATAGTGCAGCTCTCATCTTCAGCATTCTTTTGTGCCCTTAAGGCATTGCTAAGTATTAAGCCCTATTCAAAAGAATGAATGGATTAACGTAAGAACAAAAGACTAATTTAAAATTCATAAACTTTAAAAATTTACAATTTTTACCTTCAGACTATTGTATGCAAGGCTATCCGCAAGATCGTCCTTCGTCATGGCGCAAAGGCCAGCTTCAAGCTTCGGGAATCCCATGCTTCTAGCCATCTCCCGGCAGACGGATAATTCTTTATTGTCCGGGAGGCAGTATAGGAAGTCATCTTCGTCTGTCCCATTGAACACTACGGCCCCTTTCGGATACTTCAGTTCTCGGGCATAGTGATTAGCTTCAAAAATCTCTTCTTTAGATAATTTCTTTCCCGAAGCATGTCGCACAATATAATCACGTATTTTGGAAGATGCTTCGGGGACGGCAGTGTCAATTTCCTCAATCAAAATCAGCACTGTCATTTTTGTTTTTTTCGGTTTCCAAAGTTGCCTCTGTCAATTTTGTTTCTTCAGCTTTCAAATGTTTTACCTTGGTGGGCTCTGAAGGCCCAGCTTCAGTTTCAAATTGTTGCTTCAAAGCTTCAGCAACAAAGGCTTCAGTAGACACTTCAGAAGCTTCAACAGTTTTTTTCAGAGTTATGCTCGAAGATTTAATTGTTTCCAAAACATCCAGCACATTAACCATCCTTTTTCTTTTTGGGGTCGCTGCTCGACCCTTTTGGATTTTTGTTGAAGGACTTAAAATTTCTAATGTTTTTGCTTCTTCAGTCCTCGGTTCTTCTGTTTTCTCTGTTGCTGGTACTTCGTCCATTTCCTCGATTTTTGCCACTGGAGTTGGTTCTCTGGCTTCGGTGGCCAAAGAGGCCTCACCAATAAACTCAGGCATTGTGGCTGGCTCAATATAGCGTGGAGGGTGTGTGAGCACTTTTACCTTTTTCCTCTTCGGCGCTGGCTCACTAGGAGTAGCTGAAGCAATTTCCTTTGCAGGAGAGGTATTTTTCCTTTTTTGGCCTCGCGCTGGGTAATGGTAGTCGGGGTAGATAAACCCAATTGCATCAAATACTCGGTTAAGCCTCTTCTTCTTTCGGCCTCCGAAGGCCGCTAATAGTGTAGTATCTTCGGCCTTCGAGTATGCCCCAAGCAATTCGTCACTTATGGCCTCAATACTTTTCAACCAGTCATCATCTGGTTCAACAAACTTATCTCCGTATTTGAATGTGTATTTTAGCCTAACTAGCCTGCCTTCGTCAGGTTCCTTGACGGTCTCCTTCGGCATTTCCCACTTTTCTACAAGTGGCCAAACTCGGAAGGCAATATGCTCTTGGACCAAATCTGTCACACCCGGATTTCGGGGCACCAAGACCCGGGCGCGAACATAATCACCAGGTGTGCTGGGACCAAGTCTCACACATATGATGAATCATGGCACAGGATCGAATGTCACATCTTTACTATATAACAGGAGTTCTATATAAAATAAATAAATAATTACATTATAAGGAGACAACGGTCCAGCAACCCAAAGTTGACTGGGAGACGACGGCCTAGACCTCTCTCGAATACACCACGGCATCCTCCAAGCGCCTCATCCTGCGGTACCTGTTCTTGACCTGTGGGGGGGGTGTGAGCTCACATACGTTCATCGCTCAACAAGTTGTGGGGAATAATGTGCATGAACTCGCCAAAGGTGGGAGCTCACGTGAAGTGTAAGGCATACCAAAGAAGATGGTTAGAGCTGAGCATTGCTTTTAAAGTTGGTCAAAATTTTATTAGCAGTTACTAAGTATAAGTAAATACCAACCCAGTTAAATAGTAGAACAAAAGTAACAACTTCACCTGCGATGCAATGCATATGATAAATTGAGTTTAAGTTCCATAATTTAATCATGTGAGTGTCCGAGCTGCTCATGACCGTGAGCACGGCTAGTATACCAGTTTTACACTCTGCAGAGGTTGCACATCTTTACCCACAAGTCATGTTACCCATCTGCCAAGGGATCGCGACTTCCCATACACCTCTACCGAGGAGGCGAGGCAGGGTAACACTACGAGGCCTTTACAAAGTTCCACTAGCTTCAGAAAACCCGCTACAGTTTATAGGAAGCTCCAATGCAGGAATCCCTTGCAGGACCGCCATCGCAGCAAAATCCTCCCGAGGGCCTCCCTACACTGACCACTCCCCTACTGCCCTTGCCCCTTTCGGGTAAGGTAGTCTTCCACTAGCTTTCCTAATTAATCAGCCAAGGGGTCCCATTCCTCCCTTGTGGTAGCACTGTTTTCTCGGGTGGTTCTCCATGTTCCAATTAACATAATGATCTTATCATGAACCATAAATAACAACTGATAACAAAAGTGTAATCATGAATAGTGTATCTCCATACCCAAAACCACATATAGCACTAGCAAGTACTACCTAGAAAGTTCAGTGGTAAACAAGGTATAAAGATAGACAAACTAAGGTAACCTATTGGGTCCCATCAAAATTAACCTATGCAGATCATTATGATTAATTAGAACATGAGTGGGTAAAAAGAAGTGATCAAGGGCACAACTTGCCTAGGACTTGAGATTCCAGGTACCAGGATGATCTTCAGATGACACGTGTCCTCCCCGCTATTCGTAGCAATACAAACAAACATGGTATATGCAAAATTAACATTACACCAAACATATATGCAAAATACATATTAATAATCTACATGTTGAAATATGATCACAGGAACAAGAATTATTAATTTTGGAGTTATAGATTTTAAGTTATGAATTTCTGAAGTTATCAAGTACTTGGAATAGCATAACTCATGTGAATAATTTTAGTTCAAGTTTCATGACTAGACAAATTTACTAAGTGATAAAAAATATTAAAACAAAATTAATGCCACTGGAATTAATTAATTTGGAGTTAAAATGAATTTAATATCAATTATACAAGTTTCTAGTATTGTTTTTGTATTAAAAATCATTTTCTATACCTAATTTTCTATTTTTATTGTTCTCTGGACTTGGCGCATTATTATCAGAAACACTAGGGGCTATAGCGCAAAAGGATCCAAGACTCAGTAGTATTCCGCAGGGGACGGCGGGTTGATTACGCAAAAGACGAGGGGCTCCATTGGAAAAATGTCAAGGTGGTGTAACTCGGATGCGCCCTGGCCGCTCGATCAAAGATCAAGAGTCCCGATTAGATGACGAAGGGGTACGCATCCGGAGCCCTAGGATCTAAGATCAATGCCCTGGATTTTAAAACGCCAGGATCACCTCACGCCCCTCCATCCATCGATCAACGGCTTGGATTAATTCTGGCCGAACCGGCACCTGGGATCTAATTTGCGCCGTCCAACCATCGATCAACGGCCCCCATCTCGTCTTCCTCCCACGGCCGAGGGGAGCGGCGGCGCGCCCCCATGACCACGGCGGAGGCCACGCCCGCGCGCGCTCCCCTGATGCCCTAGCGCCTACCTATTCAGTCCGACGAGATCACAACGAAACGAGGATCACAAGGAACTCGGTAGGAGCTGACTTACTAGAAATCGAGCAGTGTGGAGCCCAGCAACGAGTAGCGGCAAAATCTCATGCCCGTCGTGAAATTGTCGATGGCCTAGGCATCCTAGCCCCCACGGCGTGCATCGTACGTCATCCCCGAGCCCTGGCGAATCGATCAAGACCCAACCAAGGACTCCGGGCGAACCCAAGCCATGAGGCAACGGTGGCGGCCGTCTAATCCTCCATCCCGGTCCAGAGTAAAGCGTGGCAGGTGCTTGCAAAATTCGCGGATGAGGCAATGCAATGTGGAGGCAGGGCGGCCTGCTATATATGCACTCAAGGTCAAGAAATCCGCACGAGCTTATTGATTTGTACCGGACTGTGGCGATTTGCGCGCAATCTGTTGGAGCTTGCGGCCGGGGAAGATGACAAGTAGGGCCCACCCGCCATACTCAGCGATTCCCACGGAGTGAATGAGCAATGGCCTGCCAGCAGGGCCAGTCTGTCAGTGACCCGCTGCGTGAGTAGTAACCTGGGCTGCGCCGGGTGAGTAGATGGGCCGACCTGGCAAATTCGGCCCACGCGGGGTAAGGTTCTTTCTCCCTTTTTTTTCCTGTTTTGTATTTCCCACTCAAATTCATATTTTGACTTCAAATTTGTTTATGATTTTCACCCAGGATCAAGTGTACAAATATAGTTACTAGCCTAAAGTGACATATTTATTTATATATATATATATATTTCTTTAGTGCATATTGTTTTCCTCTTCTCCTCCTTTGTCTTCCATTTCATTCCAAAATTTTTTTAACTTAAACTTGTCTCACGACTTGAATACCAATGCAAAAATACAAGAGCCTCAGCATATTTCAGTTTATTTATTTAATTATTTATTTATTTGTTTGTTATTTGATCAATATGTTTTCATTAACTGAATTTGCACAAAGAAAAGGAAATCAAATAATTCTCAAAACACTTTTATGTAGATACATGTATTTATTTATTTTATTATTTTTTTACCTTATACAAATTTAGGGCTTTACAAATCCTACCCCCCTTAACAGAAATCTCGTCCTCGAGATTTGTAAGAAAAGGGATACATAAGGATTGGTTTGTGATTCGGCTTTTAGTCTATAATAGGTTCAAGATCCAGAGTTTCATATTTTTTTTAGACAATAGTGGGTGATTAGGAAGGCCTGTGTATATATGGGTATATCCACTTTATTATGCAGGATGAAAGATATCTTTAAAGCATATATAGTTTTGGGTAAGAAGGAATGGGGTAAGAAAAGACTCCATCCAAGATTGTGGATCTTGACTCATCTTGGTGATCTCACTTGATCCTTGAAGACTTGAGTTGGTGCTCATCCTTTCTTGATGAAGTTGATCATCTTCTCCGGTCTTGTCTCATTGATTAGGAGTTAGTGTATATTATCGGGCTGGGGAATATGTTTAAGATAAATATTGTGGGATAGACTACACGATGTAAGTCAAAAGTTTGTTTGTTGTTAGGTGGGAATAGAAAGGTTATACCATTCATCATGGCCCTAGGTTAAGTTAATACATGGCTAGTAGGGTTTAATCTCTTCTACCATTATCACTAATATGTTTAAGTAGACCACATTAGATTAGATCATATTAGATTAGATGGGATCTAGATTAGATTGGTATGACTAGTTTGACTAGATAAGATCTAATTAATTTGCATTAGATCATGGTTGTTTAAACTAGGGTGGATAAATATGCTAATTAGGGCAAGATGAATCCATAAGGATAAGGTAGAATCCTTTGAGGTTAGTTAGATCTATTAAGATGAGATAAAATCATTTCAAGATAAGATGGATCTAGATACATTAGGATAAGTTAGGATCTTTTGAGATAAGATAGATCTATGAGTGTAGGATAGAATCTTTTAAGATGAGATGAATCTATTAAGCTAGATACATTTTTTTAATGAGGGTAATCTAATTTGTCTAGTTACTTTTATAAGCATTTTTTTTTCCTATATATATGCAGATGTAATTGTGGACATTACTCCATAACTAATCACACTCAATCAAAGATTCAAATCAGACAAGTATCATAAGAACAAACATTCAAGTGCATAGATAACCACAAAAATAGTTTTGTTTTTGTTCCTAAGATTAGGTCTCCTATTCCTAAAGGTCACTTTAGGCACAGGATTTCAAAGTGTGAAATCCACTTTTGTCTTTAGAAGGAAAAGGTAAGAATAATCAGAGTAAAGCGGAAATAGATGAGAAAAGATCAAGAAAAGTTTAGAAAGAATTAGAGTAGCAAAGGTAAGTAAGTATTGGTTGTCCAGTTCTATCTAGGTTTCGTCCTACAGTCAACATTCCTCTGATACCACTTCTGTCACACCCAGATTTCGGGGCACCAAGACCCGAGCGCGAACATAATCACCAGGTGTGCTGGGACCAAGTCTCACACATATGATGAATCATGGCACAGGATCGAATGTCACATCTTTACTATATAACAGGAGTTCTATATAAAATAAATAAATAATTACATTATAAGGAGACAACGGTCCAGCAACCCAAAGTTGACTGGGAGACGACGGCCTAGACCTCTCTCGAATACACCACGGCATCCTCCAAGCGCCTCATCCTGCGGTACCTGTTCTTGACCTGTGGGGGGGGTGTGAGACAGCAAGAGTGAGCTCACATACGTTCATCGCTCAACAAGTTGTGGGGAATAATGTGCATGAACTCGCCAAAGGTGGGAGCTCACGTGAAGTGTAAGGCTTACCAAAGAAGATGGTTAGAGCTGAGCATTGCTTTTAAAGTTGGTCAAAATTTTATTAGCAGTTACTAAGTATAAGTAAATACCAACCCAGTTAAATAGTAGAACAAAAGTAACAACTTCACCTGCGATGCAATGCATATGACAAATTGTGTTTAAGTTCCATAATTTAATCATGTGAGTGTCCGAGCTGCTCATGACCGTGAGCACGGCTAGTATACCAGTTTTACACTCTGCAGAGGTTGCGCATCTTTACCCACAAGTCATGTTACCCATCTGCCAAGGGATCGCGACTTCCCATACACCTCTACCGAGGAGGCGAGGCAGGGTAACACTACGAGGCCTTTACAAAGTTCCACTAGCTTCAGAAAACCCGCTACAGTTTATAGGAAGCTCCAATGCAGGAATCCCTTGCAGGACCGCCATCACAGCAAAATCCTCCCGAGGGCCTCCCTACACTGACCACTCCCCTACTGCCCTTGCCCCTTTCGGGTAAGGTAGTCTTCCACTAGCTTTCCTAATTAATCAGCCAAGGGGTCCCATTCCTCCCTTGTGGTAGCACTGTTTTCCCGGGTGGTTCTCCATGTTCCATTTAACATAATGATCTTATCATGAACCATAAATAACAACTGATAACAAAAGTGTAATCATGAATAGTGTATCTCCATACCCAAAACCACATATAGCACTAGCAAGTACTACCCAGAAAGTTCAGTGGTAAACAAGGTATAAAGATAGACAAACTAAGGTAACCTATTGGGTCCCATCAAAATTAACCTATGCAGATCATTATGATTAATTAGAACATGAGTGGGTAAAAAGAAGTGATCAAGGGCACAACTTGCCTGGGACTTGAGATTCCAGGTACCAGGATGATCTTCAGATGACACGTGTCCTCCCCGCTATTCGTAGCAATACAAACAAACATGGTATATGCAAAATTAACATTACACCAAACATATATGCAAAATACATATTAATAATCTACATGTTGAAATATGATCACAGGAACAAGAATTATTAATTTTGGAGTTATAGATTTTAAGTTATGAATTTCTGAAGTTATCAAGTACTTGGAATAGCATAACTCATGTGAATAATTTTAGTTCAAGTTTCATGACTAGACAAATTTACTAAGTGACAAAAAATATTAAAACAAAATTAATGCCACTGGAATTAATTAATTTGGAGTTAAAATGAATTTAATATCAATTATACAAGTTTCTAGTATTGTTTTTGTATTAAAAATCATTTTCTATACCTAATTTTCTATTTTTATTGTTCTCTGGACTTGGCGCATTATTATCAGAAACACTAGGGGCTATAGCGCAAAAGGATCCAAGACTCAGTAGTATTCCGCAGGGGACGGCGGGTTGATTACGCAAAAGACGAGGGGCTCCATTGGAAAAATGTCAAGGTGGTGTAACTCGGATGCGCCCTGGCCGCTCGATCAAAGATCAAGAGTCCCGATTAGATGACGAAGGGGTACGCATCCGGAGCCCTAGGATCTGAGATCAATGCCCTGGATTTTAAAACGCCAGGATCACCTCACGCCCCTCCATCCATCGATCAACGGCTTGGATTAATTCTGGCCGAACCGGCACCTGGGATCTAATTTGCGCCGTCCAACCATCGATCAACGGCCCCCATCTCGTCTTCCTCCCACGGCCGAGGGGAGCGGCGGCGCGCCCCCATGACCACGGCGGAGGCCACGCCCGCGCGCGCTCCCCTGATGCCCTAGCGCCTACCTATTCAGTCCGACGAGATCACAACGAAACGAGGATCACAAGGAACTCGGTAGGAGCTGACTTACTAGAAATCGAGCAGTGTGGAGCCCGGCAACGAGTAGCGGCGAAATCTCATGCCCGTCGTGAAATTGTCGATGGCCTAGGCATCCTAGCCCCCACGGCGTGCACCGTACGTCATCCCCGAGCCCTGGCGAATCGATCAAGACCCAACCAAGGACTCTGGGCGAACCCAAGCCATGAGGCAACGGTGGCGGCCGTCTAATCCTCCATCCCGGTCCAGAGTAAAGCGTGGCAGGTGCTTGCAAAATTCGCGGATGAGGCAATGCAATGTGGAGGCAGGGCGGCCCGCTATATATGCACTCAAGGTCAAGAAATCCACACGAGCTTATTGATTTGTACCGGACTGTGGCGATTTGCGCGCAATCTGTTGGAGCTTGCGGCCGGGGAAGATGACAAGTAGGGCCCACCCGCCATACTCAGCGATTCCCACGGAGTGAATGAGCAATGGCCTGCCAGCAGGGCCAGTCTGTCAGTGACCCGCTGCGTGAGTAGTAACCTGGGCTGCGCCGGGTGAGTAGATGGGCCGACCTGGCAAATTTGGCCCACGCGGGGTAAGGTTCTTTCTCCCTTTTTTTTCCTGTTTTGTATTTCCCACTCAAATTCATATTTTGACTTGAAATTTGTTTATGATTTTCACCCAGGATCAAGTGAACAAATATAGTTACTAGCCTAAAGTGACATATTTATTTATATATATATATATATTTCTTTAGTGCATATTGTTTTCCTCTTCTCCTCCTTTCTCTTCCATTTCATTCCAAAATTTTTTTTAACTTAAACTTGTCTCACGACTTGAATACCAATGCAAAAATACAAGAGCCTCAGCATATTTCAGTTTATTTATTTAATTATTTATTTATTTGTTTGTTATTTGATCAATATGTTTTCATTAACTGAATTTGCACAAAGAAAAGGAAATCAAATAATTCTCAAAACACTTTTATGTAAATACATGTATTTATTTATTTTATTATTTTTTTACCTTATACAAATTTAGGGCTTTACAAAATCCCTTGTCCCAATAAAAGAGCAGACCATGCTGAAGGCTCTCTGGCATTGTTCGGCTGCTTCATCCATTTCCACCTTCGGTTTTCGGAGGCCGAAGCGTTGCCAGATAGGGCGCATAATGATACCCTTGATATCTTCACATGATTTCAGGTCATTTTTCACGTAAAACCATTTTGTCATCCATTCGCCGGGCCACCTCTTTCGAAAGGTTGGCACAGGGCAGCTTGACCCTGACCGAGCGCCGAAGCTGTAGCAGCCAAAGTTGTTGTGATACTGCTCTTTGCCCCAGGGTTTTGTCTCATACAATAGCTCGTGTATGTTACAGAAGCTTTTTGCGTTAGGTTCCAAACCTTGGCTTCTCACGGCCCACACAAAGATGTTCATCCTTATGATTGCTTCGGGGATGAGTTGGTGAAGGTAGATTTCGAATGTCTTCAGTACTTCCACGACAAAACTACTCAAGGGAAATCGTAATCCAGCTTTCAAGAAGCTTCGGAATATCATGACCTCATTTTCCTCGGGAGTTGGACAAGTCTTCTCTCCTTCGTCAGCCCTCACAACAGACAAGTCCCGAAAGTATCTCCCTCTCATATTGACAAGATGGTTTTCCTTAATGCTGGACTTACCAAAAACTGCATGGCTTGGTCGCCACGGTCGATCTTCGGAATCTTCACCACCACTATCCACATCGTAACTATCACTGTCGCCAGTATCTTCAGATAAACCTTCCAAAATCTCCCTGGTAATCTTCTCCGTATTAGTCTTCGACATTGATTCAAGAAAACCCAGGTGCATTTCCTCAGAAAGGCTTAGCTTCGAAGCACCAACAACTTTCTTATCCTCAGGCATCTTCACAAATGCTGACAAACCACACTCGAAACCGAAGCTTAAAATTTAAAGCCGAGCAAGTGCTGTCGAGCGCAGGCTGAAAAGCTGGGTGAGTAAAAAGCAGATGGCAAAAGAGCGTGCCAGATAAACTTGCGGCGAGCTCTTATTTATACACCCAGTGTGTCGAAAACTGGAGGGCCCCGTTTATCAATGACTGTTGCTATTCTAGCAAAAGGAAGGTGTTTTTTTCGGACCTTCGGCTTAAAGCCTTCGTCCATGTCGCAATATGAATTTATCATTACAGTAAATTAATATTGCGAGGGGCTACTGTTGGGGGCCTTCGGCTTTCGAAGGTCCTCAAAAACATGATTTGACAATATTTTCCGAGTGAAACATGCGAACAGGCATCTTCAGAGTCAGGTTGCGGGTGTACAAAAGCATGGTCAAGACGAAGCTTGACTGGGGCGGAAAGCGACCACAACGAAGGATAAGACGATCACGAAGCTACGTGTAGAAGAGCTTCGGCATGACGGCAGAAAGGAGGAACCGACTTAAAGATGAAAAGTCAAGTTAAACCTCGAAGGATTGCTATAAAGTTATTGTCAAATGTAAAGGGCATCAATGTAATTTTACACGGGCTGCGTCCCGTGCCTATAAATAGATGAACAGTACTCCCGTACTGTTCACGCTGACTTGGCATACGCTTTTTCACATCACGTCTGCACCTGTACTTTCTATTAGTCCGAAGGTACACTTGTAATTTGTTTTTCATAAATTTGGCAATAAAGATAAGTGAATAATAATATCCATACCATTATTTGTATTTTATATATGTGTTCCTTTTTACCGTTAATCAATCTTATGAAAATCTTTTCCTTTGTAACCTTCGTCCAAGATTCATTATATCCGAAGGGATATAATGTTTTTAAGGACGAAGGAGTTTAACATTTAACACTTTCTATGTTGCCTTGTTCTTAATTTTTAGCATTTGAGAACAAGTCCCCAACAATGTCCTCGAGAGTCTGATCAAAGTTCGCCAGAGATAATTCTTGCAGACCAATGAGGGCAGACAAGGCTGGAGAAGGAACACCGCTACTTTCCCCACTGGCTATGTAACGACGGCTGTTCTTCCGAATCAGAGGGATTTCGTCCTCTTCTTCATCATCCTCATCAACAACACGGACAGCACACCCATTGGGATCAGCGTCAGACGGGTCACACCCATTGGGATCAGCTTCAGTGAATTCAGGCACTGGCACTTCCTCAGCAACAGGAGCAGAAGGACCGGCACCCTGATCTAGGCTAGACACCCGACCAAGACGTCTCTTCTTCTTTTTCTCCCCCTCAGCAGGAAGAGAGGCTTGAACGGCTCGACGAGAACGTTTTGGACGAACATTGGCAGACTTCTGAGCGTCCAAAGCTTTGTTAGCCCCAGGGATGGGCACCACCACCAATGTTTCAGCAGGAGCGACATCGGAAGAATCCCCAGCCAACAAATCTAGCATAGCACTTATCTCTGCATCACTGGGATCCAAAGGCACCTCAAAATGAACCTGTCGTTCATCATCAGGAATTTCTCCAAGCGAAGCAACCAAAGCGCTAACTTCTTCGGCAGAGGGTCACACTCTAAGGCCCAAACCGCCATCACCAGCAGGAGGATTTGACACAAAATGAGTGAAGGCCTTGGAAGGAGGCAGGTTCCATGCCGAATACGCAACAAGGGCGCTAACATTTGATACCTTGCCTCTGAGTATCATTTCAAGCCGGCTCACCAAGTCCACAGCAGGAATTCTTCTGTTGGTGACCCGGGTTGAGTCAGCCAGGCCTTGGTACAGATAAGCTGAGTGTGCCCTGTCCTTCAGTGGCTGAATATTCTTGAAGACAAAATCAGCAACCACAGCCTCTGCAGTCAGACCTCTCTCCTTCAACAATCCAACTTCAGCCAACAGAGCCCATGCCTCGGCCACCTCCTGGTCTGTGGGGGATTCGGTCCAGCTCGGAGTGCAAACATCCGGCTGTCTCCCTGACCGTGGTGGGAGGGAATTCCCATGATTCTCCATGATAAACCACTCTAAGCGCCATCCTTTGATGCTGTCCTTGAGTGGGATGTCAAGGTAATCAGTCTTCCTCCCACGGCGCATCTCCAAGCTCGCGCCCCCTACCAGTTGGTGCTGCCCTCCGGCCATCCTAGGCCGACAATGGTACAAGAACTTCCACAGGCCAAAGTGCGGCAGAACGCCAAGAAAAGCCTCACATAAATGAACAAAGATGGAGATTTGCAGAATGGAATTGGGGTTCAGATGGGTCATATTTAAGTGATAGAAATCAAGGAGATCGCGGAAGAAGGGAGAAATAGGAAGAGCAAGGCCGCGGAAAAGGAATGGAACGTAAACAACAGACTCATGGGTGTCTTCTGTTGGAACAGTGACCCCACAGCAGATCCGCCAAGAACAGAGCTCTTTCGGAGGAAGAACTCCGATGGACACGAGATGGAGAAGGTCAGACTCAGAAACAACAGACATATGGTTACCTGCGAAAGGCAACTGGCTATTGGGATCGATGGGGGGAATGACAGCAACGGACGAACTCGAGGCTTTCCGCTTGGGCGCCATCTCAACCTCACCGGCGAGCGGAGCGGAAGCAGAATCGCAAAACGACAGAGAAAGCCTGGATGCAGGAAAGCAAGAACTAGGGCACGGAATGTGGAGACACGCAACAGTGCAGCACATATGGGGTTTTCCCGGGCTAGATGCCGTTTCCAAAAAGTGCCCAGTCATCACCCAGCGGTTATTTCTAAAAAAGCTGGCGTGCCATGTCATCACTCGGTCGTTATTTCCAAAACGGCCGACGTGGCCCAAATTGACTCGGCTGTTACCTCTAAAACACCGACGTCGCCATCAGTCACTCGGCTGTTACCTCTAAAAACGCTGACGTTGCCATCAGTCACTCGGTCGTTGTCTCTATAACGCTGACATCACCAGTAACCACTCGGTAGTTAATTCTAAAAACACCGATGTGGCCCCGCCATCATTCGGACGCTACTTCAGAAGCGCTAATGTTGTCAATAATAACTCGGCGGTCACCCCTAAAAGCGACAATGTGACACCGAATGACTCGGCCATTGCTTCTGAGGCACTGACGACGCAGAGAAAACGAACGGAAGAATGATTCGAGAACTCCAAGTTACTACTCAAGCATAGCAGACAGAGAACATCATGAACGATAAATATTGCGACGATCATCAACTGACCAGGAGGCAAAGTAATTAACACAGGAGGAGACGAAATCGTTCTTCATAAAGGGAAGCTACAGAACTTACAAATCAACTCGTTATGAGTTGATACTTCCCTACTACTACTACATTACATTCCACTACTCTATACTACTACTACTACTACATTATTTCGCTAATACTATTTCTACTACTAATCTACACTAACATCTAAAACCAGTGGCGTCTAGCCACTGGTCTGGTTGCTGCCCTTGCTGCTGCCCTTGCTGCTGCTGCCCTTGCCGCCGCTACCACCGTCGCCGCCGTCATCGCCCTTGCCGCTGCCGTCGCCGCCGTCACCGTCGCCTCCGTCATCGTCGCCGTCTCCGCCATCACCGCCGCTGCCCTCCTCGGACGAGTCCGAGGAGTCCTCCTCGTCCGAGGAGTACTCCGACTCATCCGAGCCCTCGAGCCCGGCGCGCTCGACGGCCCGAATGTAGGCCTAGACCTCCGCGGCAATCCCCTGGGAGTCGTCTGAATCATCAGACGACGTCGGGGGAGAGACGGGGGCCAGAGATCCCTCGGACTCAGAGGAGAACTCCTCCTCTGAGTACTTCGAGTTGCCGAAGTCCTCCGAAGGAGGAGTCGGCTCACATTTGCGCTTGTCACCAGAGCGAGGCGAAGAACCGCTACCTTTCTTACTCTTGCCCATGGTGGAGAAGAAGGAAGAAGAAGAGAGCAAGCAGCAGAGAGCAGTAAGAGATGTGAAAATGCCGAGGAAGCAAGAACACTATTTATAGAAGAAGAAGGCAACCGCTCACCTCCTACCACGGCCACTGAACAGTCGCAAAAATTCAATATGCAATTCAAACAGTCTGAAGACACGTTAGGCGGCTGACGCCGTTTCACGCAACACAACACCCATTGGGACTCCAGTCAACTGCGCGGGCGATATGGTTACACCCGTGGTCACATCAAGTTACTACTCAGGAGCAGTTTGCTAAAACACTTAGCGTACCAAGCCGTCCCTTGCCTACACCCATTGGGGGGGACGCCCAGGAATTATCGGTATATTTTTCAAAACTGTCACATCCGTGCAGTACGTGCAATGAATACTTCAAGATAAAAGTGAGATATCAACAAGGATCAAAGGAAAGCCAAAAATAGCCAACAAGGTACAAGTCTAATCGACAGAAGCATTGAAGCAAGAAGTGATAACGAAGACTTGCCAAGGGTCACCTGTCGAACGTCCAATCAGTCACAGATCAAATAAATTGCACTGCCTAGCAAGATATGGGCAGATCACGAACTCGGCCTCAAAGACAAAATATACGCTGACCTCTAAAGCATAATATCAATAACATAGTGCTGACCTCCAAGGCATTCGGCAAAAAGGGAAGAAGATTACTGAAAAAAGGCATAAAATGAAGATCTTCGAGTGGATTATTTTCAAAAAATCCACTCGAAGCTCGGGGGCTACACCCATTGGGAGCACCTTCGGTGCACCCAATGAATCATCATCTCAGATCAAGACGATGCTGACCTCTAAAGCATAGGGTAAAGATCAATACAAGGCTGACCTCCGACAAAGTACAAGTGGAAGATGAAAGTGATTTCTGATAATACTCATAGTGAAGACCTTCGAGTGGATTATTTTCAAAAAATCCACTCGAAGCTCGGGGGCTACACCCATTAAGTGCACCTTTGGTGCGCCCAATGAAATTCGAAGTCCTACAGTATGAAGTGCTGACCTCCGAAGCAAAAGTCTGAGATAGAACACCAAATTTCGAGCAATAAAAGCAGAAGAAGGCAGTGAAAAATTGTTTTTATCGGACCACTCAGAATTCAGAAGCGTTGGCCCGGCAAGCTTATCCCCAAAGCGTTTTCTTGTTAAAATCAAAAGACTGGAAGCTGGACCTAGGATCATTAGGCCGTTTATTTCAAAATCGACCCAAAGATCGGGGGCTTGTGGGGGACAGATATCCCTCGGGTCCACCAGAAGGATAAAAGACCTCACGAAGGGCCCAAGGGCTCCATAATTCGTGAGGTCATCTCCTGGTGGGCCTGGGAGAGACGACCAGTGAAGCGGATCGGTGCAAGGCCGGATCGGTGCAAGCCCAGACGGCCCAACGACTTCGAGCAAGTAATCACAACAGAGACCCGACCTTCCCACGCTGGAGCCCCGTGCGACGGAACTGAGCGAGGATGGGTCGGCGGAACTATAGGAAGATAGACTCAATCGGTTCACTATTTCTTAGGTGCACGTGGTTATCATATCCGCATGTATTGTCTCACGGTCGAATATATAAGGCCTAGGGGGCACCCCTTCAGAACAGATCGAATTCACTACTCAGCCATCCACCCCGACTCTCTACGTTCCTTGCACTAGAGAACTATCTTGTAACCCACCACATAAAGCACTCTCGCCAGGACGTAGGGTGTTACGCATTTCAAAGCGGCCTGAACCTGTAAACCATTGTCTACTGTTTCTTGTGCAACCGGCACGAACCATTGAGCTACAGTCGATAACACCGTCCTACTTCTAAAAGCACCTTGAGGGGTAACCCCGGGTGTGCGGTCGGACCCAAAACACTGACAATCTCATATCTTGAAGTTCCATTGACTGTAGCTATGTTCTTGCCTCTGAATTGGTAGTATCTTGGCTTAGGTGCTCCTTACTTTAAAATGTTGTTTCTTTTGGTGTACCTAAGGAACCTTATTAATCATGGTGTACTTAGACATTGCGCTTTATATGCATGATCTTGTCGTTTTCAATTGGTATATGTGGTGCAATGATTATCATGTATGAAGCATGCCTAGGTTGCTTGTAAAATGTTATACTCCTTGAGGCATGCATTGTTGTATTAAGTCAACTATTCAATTGGTATCTCTTTGTGATGAAATTGATAGAGTATGCCTTGACCAAGATATGTTGTGATCCCCTCTAGTTCTGAGGAAGCTAGAATGTGCAAAGTGTAAGTCATTCAAATACTTGATGCACAACTTTAGGGGGAGCACACATAACTTGTCTCTTTTGAGACTAATTGTTTCTTGAGTGATCTTGTATAGTCTCAAGGTGAAAAAGGGAAGATGAGCAGGAAATGAAGCAATCAGGACTTGGGTATCTCCATAAGACAAGTATTTGGTATCTTAAGGTGTGAGTAATTACATCCTTATAGATTGCTCATGCTCCATAATATTTAGGTGATACTAGGTGCTTATCTTTAAATATCATGGAAGCTATGACAATAATGATTTTTCAATTGGTAGTTGTGGTAGTTTGCTTCAATTGATATCTTTTGGCAATCACTAGAATAGAAGCTTCATCTTGTGCCACAATACTATAACTTGCTCTAAGCTTGATGTCTTAGCAACAAGAAAAGGTTAGGATAAAGGATCAGGCACAAGTGTGAAGAAGTTTCCTAGAGATTAAAAGCTCAAGATGGAAAGTACACCACAACATGGTAAAGGTACAAAAGGAAGTATTGATCTTTTGTGTATATGTATCTTAACTTTCCTCCAAATGCTTGTGTTGCATATGTTCAATGTGTAAGGGGGAGTAATGTTAGTATGTTAAAATTTACCTGCTCAATACCCTGCTGTCCCTTGACATCATTCTATGTTCTTGCTTGAATATGGTTTTGGTGTTTGATGTCAAAGGGGGAGAAATTGTGTATTAAAGCTTATCTCAATCTGAGAGGAAAGCTTATCCTAAAGGGGTTATCCTAAAGGGGTTTCCTTGAGTCTTAGGGAAGAATGTGTTAGTTTTGTTGATACTACTTATGCTTCTTATTGTATTATATGGTGATAATGCAAAATCAGTGCTTCCGTTGATATGAATCATTTAGTATCTTCTGTGTTTATCCTGTAATAGATATTGATGTGGTTCTGGTGCTTTAGAATTGTTTTAATTTGGTATCTTAATGGTGAAAAGTGGTAGGTTGATATTTCTGTGGTATATATATTCAGTTGGTGTTTAACTCTGATTCTGTGCATCTATGTGTCATACGCATCACGGTTTAATTAGTGACACAATGCATCCCACAAGTACTAAGGTATAGTAATGCTTCGAATTAGCCTAAGTATGTGCAATTTGGCATATAAGGTCAAAATTAAGATTTTGATGTAAGCACATATTTAGGGGGAGCATTCTATAAACTTAGAATTCAAAATTTGTGCTTTAATTCTTATTCTTATGTAAGCTTTAATTGTGTTGCCATCAATCACCAAAAAGGGGGAGATTGAAAGCTCTCTTGTGGGTTTTGGTGTTTGGATGACAACCCAATTAAAGGACTAACAAGTGTGTTAAGCGTTGAACAGGTGCTGAATGCAAAGCTAACAGGGTTCAACACAAATAAACAGGTGTGATGGTCCAAAGACTGGATTATCTATAGATAATGGACATCACAAGTAAGATGGACATTGCTTAAGTGAGACTCGGTGTGCGTAACTCAGAGACAACCGATCAAGCCAAGGATAGAGGCAAGAAG
>JAOPSE010001536.1:0-132267 GCA_029449295.1 Zea luxurians | reverse complement strand
TGATCATTGGCCACACAACCCCCATTTTTGTCGAAAATAGCCATGAACGACCATTTTCAATAATATCGAAGGCTAACACCTACGGATTTTTGACCAAGAAATGGTCTCCACCAGAAATCCAAGAATGTGATCAACGACAAGGAAACATATGTGGGGTGAGGTGTATGAGCCTCTGGTCGACGATCAATGGCCACACAACCCCCATTTTGCCGAAAATAGCCATGAATGACCATTTTCAATAATATCGAAGGCTAACACCTACGGATTTTTGACCAAGAAATGGTCTCCACCAGAAATCCAAGAATGTGATCTACGACAAGGAAACATATGTGGGGTGAGGTGTATGAGCCTCTGGTCGACGATCAATGGCCACACAACCCCCATTTTGCCGAAAATAGCCATGAATGACCATTTTCAATAATACCGAAGGCTAACACGTACGAGTTTTTAACCAAGAAATGGTTTCCACCAGAAATCCAAGAATGTAATCTATGGCAAGGAAACATATGTGGGGTGAGGTCTATGAGCCTCTAGTCGATGATAAATGGCCACACAACCCCCATTTTTTATGAAAATAGCCATGAGCGACCTTGAAAATAGCCATGAGCGACCATTTTCAATAATACTAGAGGCTAACACCTACGGATTTTAGACCAAGAAATGGTCTCTACCAGAAATCCTAGAATGTGATCTATTGCAAGGAAACATATGAGGGGTGAGGTGGACGAGCCTCTGGTCGATGATCAATGGCCACACAACCCCCATTTCTGTCGAAAATAGCCATGAACGATCATTTACAATAATACCGAAGGCTAACACCTACGGATTTTTGACCAAGAAATGGTCTCCACCAAAAATCCAAGAATGTGATCTATGGCAAGGAAACATATGTGGGGTGAGGTTTATCAGCCTCTAGTCGATGATAAATGGCCACACAACCCCCATTTTTTATGAAAATAGCCATGAGCGACCTTGAAAATAGCCATGAGCGACCATTTTCAATAATACTAGAGGCTAACACCTACGGATTTTAGACCAAGAAATGGTCTCCACCAGAAATCCAAGAATGTGATCTATGGCAAGGAAACATATGTGGGTGAGGTGTATGAGCGTCTGGTCGATGATCAATGGCCACACAACCCCCATTTTTGTCGAAAATAGCCATGACCGACCATTTTCAATAATACCGAAGGCTAACACCTACGGATTTTTGACCAAGAAATGGTCACCACTAGAAATCCAAGAATGTGATCTATGGCAAGGAAACATATGTGGGGTGAGGTGTATGAGCCTCTGGTCGATGATCATTGGCCACACAACCCCCATTTTTGTCGAAAATAGCCATGAACGACCATTTTCAATAATATCGAAGGCTAACACCTACGGATTTTTGACCAAGAAATGGTCTCCACCAGAAATCCAAGAATGTGATCAACGACAAGGAAACATATGTGGGGTGAGGTGTATGAGCCTCTGGTCGACGATCAATGGCCACACAACCCCCATTTTGCCGAAAATAGCCATGAATGACCATTTTCAATAATATCGAAGGCTAACACCTACGGATTTTTGACCAAGAAATGGTCTCCACCAGAAATCCAAGAATGTGATCTACGACAAGGAAACATATGTGGGGTGAGGTGTATGAGCCTCTGGTCGATGATCAATGGCCACACAACCCCCATTTTGTCGAAAATAGCCATGAATGACCATTTTCAATAATACCGAAGGCTAACACGTACGAGTTTTTAACCAAGAAATGGTTTCCACCAGAAATCCAAGAATGTAATCTATGGCAAGGAAACATATGTGGGGTGAGGTGTATGAGCCTCTAGTCGATGATAAATGGCCACACAACCCCCATTTTTTATGAAAATAGCCATGAGCGACCTTGAAAATAACCATGAGCGACCATTTTCAATAATACTAGAGGCTAACACCTACGGATTTTGGACCAAGAAAAGGTCTCCACCAGAAATCCAAGAATGTGATCTATGGCAAGGAAACATATGTGGGGTGAGGTGTATGAGCGTCTGGTCGATGATCAATGGCCACACAACCCCCATTTTTGTCGAAAATAGCCATGAACAACCATTTTCAATAATACCGAAGGCTAACACCTACGGATTTTTGACCAAGAAATGGTCTCCACCAGAAATCCAAGAATGTGATCTATGGCAAGGAAACATATGTGGGGTGAGGTGTATGAGCCTCTAGTCGATGATCAATGGCCACACAACCCCCATTTTTGTCGAAAATAGCCATGAATGACCATTTTCAAAAATACCAAAGGCTAACACGTACGGATTTTTGACCAAGAAATGGTCTCCACCAGAAATCCAAGAATGTGATCTATGGCAAGGAAACATATGTGGGGTGAGGTGTACGAGCCTCTAGTCGATGATCAATGGCCACACAACCCCCATTTTTGTCGAAAATAGCCATGAATGACCATTTTCAATAATACCGAAGGCTAAAACGTACGAGTTTTTAACCAAGAAATGGTTTCCACCAGAAATCCAAGAATGTAATCTATGGCAAGGAAACATATGTGGGGTGAGGTGTATGAGCCTTTGGTCGATGATCAATGGCCACACAGCCCCCATTTTTTATGAAAATAGCCATGAGCGACCATTTTCAATAATACTAGAGGCTAAGACCTACGGATTTTTAACCAAGAAATGGTCTCCACCAGAAATCCAAGAATGTGATCTACGACAAGGAAACATATGTGGGGTGAGGTGTATGAGCGTCTGGTCGACGATCAATGGCCACACAACCCCCATTTTTGTCGAAAATAGCCATGAACGACCATTTTCAATAATACCAAAGGCTAACACGTACGGATTTTTGACCAAGAAATGGTCGGGGTGAGGTTTACGAGCCTCTGGTCGATGATCAATGGCCACACAACCCCCATTTTTTATGAAAATAGCCATGAGCGACCTTGAAAATAGCCATGAGCGACCATTTTCAATAATACTAGAGGCTAACACCTACGGATTTTAGACCAAGAAATGGTTTCCACCAGAAATCCAAGAATGTGATCTATGGCAAGGAAACATATGTGGGGTGAGGTGTATGAGCCTCTGGTCGACGATCAATGGCCACACAACCCTAATTTTTGTCGAAAATAGCCATGAACGACCATTTTCAATGACACTGAAGGCTAACACCTACGGATTTTTGACCAAGAAATGGTCTCCACCATAAATCCAAGAATGTGATCTATGGCAAGGAAACATATGTGTAGTGAGGTGTATGAGCCTCTGGTCGAAGATCAATGGCCACACAACCCCCATTTTTATCGAAAATAGCCATGAATGACCATTTTCAAAAATACCAAAGGCTAACACATTCGGATTTTTGCCCAAGAAATGGTCTCCACCAGAAATCCAAGAATGTGATCTATGGCAAGGAAACATATGTGGGGTGAGGTGTACGAGCCTCTGGTCGATGATCAATTGCCACAGAACCCCCATTTTACCGAAAATAGCCATGAACGACCATTTTCAATAATACCGAAGGCTAACACCTACAGATTTTTGACCAAGAAATGGTCTCCACCAGAAATCCAAGAATGTGATCTATGGCAAGGAAACATATGTGGGGTGAGGTGTATGAGCCTCTGGTCGACGATCAATGGCCACACAACCCTAATTTTTGTCGAAAATAGCCATGAACGACCATTTTCAATGACACTGAAGGCTAACACCTACGGATTTTTGACCAAGAAATGGTCTCCACCATAAATCCAAGAATGTGATCTATGGCAAGGAAACATATGTGTAGTGAGGTGTATGAGCCTCTGGTCGAAGATCAATGGCCACACAACCCCCATTTTTGTCGAAAATAGCCATGAATGACCATTTTCAAAAATACCAAAGGCTAACACATTCGGATTTTTGCCCAAGAAATGGTCTCCACCAGAAATCCAAGAATGTGATCTATGGCAAGGAAACATATGTGGGGTGAGGTGTACGAGCCTCTGGTCGATGATCAATTGCCACAGAACCCCCATTTTACCGAAAATAGCCATGAACGACCATTTTCAATAATACCGAAGGCTAACACCTACGGATTTTTGACCAAGAAATGGTCTCCACCATAAATCCAAGAATGTAATCTATGGCAAGGAAACATATGTGGGGTGAGGTGTATGAGCGTCTGGTCGACGATCAATGGCCACACAACCCCCATTTTTGTCGAAAATAGCCATGAACGACCATTTTCAATAATACCGAAGGCTAACACCTACGGATTTTTGACCAAGAAATGGTCTCCACCATAAATCCAAGAATGTGATCTATGGCAAGGAAACATATGTGGGGTGAGGTTTATGAGCCTCTAGGTGATGATAAATGGCCACACAACCCCCATTTTTTATGAAAATAGCCATGAGCGACCATTTTCAATAATACTAGAGGCTAAGACCTACGGATTTTAGACCAAGAAATGGTCTCCACCAAAAATCCAAGAATGTGATCTATGGCAAGGAAACATATGTGGGGTGAGGTGTATGAGCATCTGGTCGATGATCAATGGCCACACACCCCCATTTTTGTCGAAAATAGCCATGAACGACCATTTTCAATAATACCGAAGGCTAACACCTATGGATTTTTGACCAAGAAATGGTCTCCACCAGAAATCCAAGAATGTGATCTATGGCAAGGAAACATATGTGGGGTGAGGTGTATGAGCCTCTAGTCGATGATCAATGGCCACACAACCCCCATTTTTGTCGAAAATAGCCATGAACGACCATTTTCAATAATACCGAAGGCTAACACCTACAGATTTTTGACCAAGAAATGGTCTCCACCAGAAATCCAAGAATGTGATCTATGGCAAGGAAACATATGTGGGGTGAGGTGTATGAGCCTCTGGTCGATGATCAATGGCCACACAACCCCCATTTTGCCGAAAATAGCCATGAATGACCATTTTCAATAATACCGAAGGCTAACACGTACGAGTTTTTAACCAAGAAATGGTTTCCACCAGAAATCCAAGAATGTAATCTATGGCAAGGAAACATATGTGGGGTGAGGTGTATGAGCCTCTGGTCGATGATCAATGGCCACACAACCCCCATTTTTGTCGAAAATAGCCATGAACGACCATTTTCAATAATACCGAAGGCTAACACCTACGGATTTTTGACCAAGAAATGGTCTCCACCAGAAATCCAAGAATGTGATCTATGGCAAGGAAACATATGTGGGGTGAGGTGTATGAGCGTCTGGTCGATGATCAATGGCCACACAACCCCCATTTTTGTCGAAAATAGCCATGAATGACCATTTACAATAATACCGAAGGCTAACACCTACGGATTTTTGACCAAGAAATGGTCTCCACCAGAAATCCAAGAATGTGATCTATGGAAAGGAAACATATGTGGGGTGAGGTGTACGAGCCTTTGGTCGATGATTAATGGCCACAAAACCCCCATTTTGCCGAAAATAGCCATGAACGACCATTTTCAATAATACCGAAGGCTAACACGTACGAGTTTTTGACCAAGAAATGGTCTCCACCAAAAATCCAAGAATGTGATCTATGGCAAGGAAACATATGTGGGGTGAGGTGTACGAGCCTCTGGTTGATGATCAATGGCCACACAACCCCCATTTTGCCGAAAATAGCCATGAATGACCATTTTCAATAATACCGAAGGCTAACACGTACGAGTTTTTAACCAAGAAATGGTTTCCACCAGAAATCCAAGAATGTAATCTATGGCAAGGAAACATATGTGGGGTGAGGTTTATGAGCCTCTAGTCGATGATAAATGGCCACACAACCCCCATTTTTTATGAAAATAGCCATGAGCGACCTTGAAAATAGCCATGAGCGACCATTTTCAATAATACTAGAGGATAACACCTACGGATTTTAGACCAAGAAATGGTCTCCACCAGAAATCCAAGAATGTGATCTATGGCAAGGAAACATATGTGGGGTGAGGTGTATGAGCGTCTGGTCGATGATCAATGGCCACACAACCCCCATTTTTGTCGAAAATAGCCATGAACGACTATTTTCAATAATACTGAAGGCTAACACCTACGGATTTTTGACCAAGAAATGGTCTCCACCAGAAATCCAAGAATGTGATCTATGGCAAGGAAACATATGTGGGGTGAGGTGTATGAGCCTCTGGTCGACGATCAATGGCCACACAACCCTAATTTTTGTCGAAAATAGCCATGAACGACCATTTTCAATGACACTGAAGGCTAACACCTACGGATTTTTGACCAAGAAATGGTCTCCACCATAAATCCAAGAATGTGTTCTATGGCAAGGAAACATATGTGTAGTGAGGTGTATGAGCCTCTGGTCGAAGATCAATGGCCACACAACCCCCATTTTTGTCGAAAATAGCCATGAATGACCATTTTCAAAAATACCAAAGGCTAACACGTACGGATTTTTGACCAAGAAATGGTCTCCACCAGAAATCCAAGAATGTGATCTATGGCAAGGAAACATATGTGGGGTGAGGTGTACGAGCCTCTGGTCGATAATGAATGGCCACACAACCCCCATTTTGCCGAAAATAGCCATGAACGACCATTTTCAATAATACCGAAGGCTAACACGTACGAGTTTTTAACCAAGAAATGGTCTCCACCAGAAATCCAAGAATGTGATCTATGGCAAGGAAACATATGTGGGGCGAGGTTTATGAGCCTCTAGTCGATGATAAATGGCCACACAACCCCCATTTTTTATGAAAATAGCCATGAGCGACCTTGAAAATAGCCATGAGCGACCATTTTCAATAATACTAGAGGCTAACACCTATGGATTTTAGACCAAGAAATGGTCTCCACCAGAAATCCAAGAATGTGATCTATGGCAAGGAAACATATGTGGGGTGAGGTGTATGAGCGTCTGGTCGATGATCAATGGCCACACAACCCCCATTTTTGTCGAAAATAGCCATGAACGACCATTTTCAATAATACCGAAGGCTAACACCTACGGATTTTTGACCAAGAAATGGTCTCCACCAGAAATCCAAGAATGTGATCTATGGCAAGGAAACATATGTGGGGTGAGGTGTATGAGCCTCTGGTCGATGGTCAATGGCCACACAACCCCCATTTTTGTCGAAAATAGCCATGAACGACCATTTTCAATAATACCGAAGGCTAACACCTACGGATTTTTGACCAAGAAATGGTCTCCACCAGAAATCCAAGAATGTGATCTATGGTAAGGAAACATATGTGGGGTGAGGTGTATGAGCGTCTGGTCGATGATCAATGGCCACACAACCCCCATTTTTGTCGAAAATAGCCATGAATGACCATTTACAATAATACCGAAGGCTAACACCTACGGATTTTTGACCAAGAAATGGTCTCCACCAGAAATCCAAAAATGTGATCTATGGAAAGGAAACATATGTGGGGTGAGGTGTACGAGCCTCTGGTCGATGATCAATGGCCACAGAACCCCCATTTTGCCGAAAATAGCCATGAACGACCATTTTCAATAATACCGAAGGCTAACACGTACGAGTTTTTGACCAAGAAATGGTCTCCACCAAAAATCCAAGAATGTGATCTATGGCAAGGAAACATATGTGGGGTGAGGTGTATGAGTGTCTGGTCGATGATCAATGGCCACACAACCCCCATTTTTGTCGAAAATAGCCATGAATGACCATTTACAATAATACCGAAGGCTAACACCTACGGATTTTTGACCAAGAAATGGTCTCCACCAGAAATCCAAGAATGTGATCTATGGCAAGGAAACATATGTGGGGTGAGGTGTATGAGCCTCTGGTCGACGATCAATGGCCACACAACCCTAATTTTTGTCGAAAATAGCCATGAACGACCATTTTCAATGACACTGAAGGCTAACACCTACGGATTTTTGACCAAGAAATGGTCTCCACCATAAATCCAAGAATGTGATCTATGGCAAGGAAACATATGTGGGGTGAGGTGTATGAGCCTCTGGTCGATGATCAATGGCCACACAACCCCCATTTTTGTCGAAAATAGCCATGAATGACCATTTACAATAATACCGAAGGCTAACACCTACGGATTTTTGACCAAGAAATGGTCTCCACCAGAAATCCAAGAATGTGATCTATGGCAAGGAAACATATGTGGGGTGAGGTGTATGAGCCTCTGTTCGATGATCAATGGCCACACAACCCCCATTTTTGTCGAAAATAGCCATGAATGACCATTTTCAATAATATCGAAGGCTAACACCTACAGATTTTTGACCAAGAAATGGTCTCCACCAGAAATCCAAGAATGTGATCTACGACAAGGAAACATATGTGGGGTGAGGTGTATGAGCCTCTGGTCGACGATCAATGGCCACACAACCCCCATTTTGCCGAAAAATAGCCATGAATGACCATTTTCAATAATACCGAAGGCTAACACGTACGAGTTTTTAACCAAGAAATGGTTTCCACCAGAAATGCAAGAATGTAATCTATGGCAAGGAAACATATGTGGGGTGAGGTTTATGAGCCTCTAGTCGATGATAAATTGCCACACAACCCCCATTTTTTATGAAAATAGCCATGAGCGACCTTGAAAATAGCCATGTGCGACCATTTTCAATAATACTAGAGGCTAACACCTACGGATTTTAGACCAAGAAATGGTCTCCACTAGAAATCCAAGAATGTGATCTATGGCAAGGAAACATATGTGGGGTGAGGTGTATGAGCGTCTGGTCGATGATCAATGGCCACACAACCCCCATTTTTGTCGAAAATAGCCATGAACGACCATTTTCAATAATACCGAAGGCTAACACCTACGGATTTTTGACCAAGAAATGGTCTCCACCAGAAATCCAAGAATTTGATCTATGGCAAGGAAACATATGTGGGGTGAGGTGTATGAGCCTCTGGTCGACGATCAATGGCCACACAACCCTAATTTTTGTCGAAAATAGCCATGAACGACCATTTTCAATGACACTGAAGGCTAACACCTACGGATTTTTGACCAAGAAATGGTCTCCACCATAAATCCAAGAATGTGATCTATGGCAAGGAAACATATGTGTAGTGAGGTGTATGAGCCTCTGGTCGAAGATCAATGGCCACACAACCCCCTTTTTTGTCGAAAATAGCCATGAATGACCATTTTCAAAAATACCAAAGGCTAACACGTACGGATTTTTGACCAAGAAATGGTCTCCACCAGAAATCCAAGAATGTGATCTATGGCAAGGAAACATATGTGGGGTGAGGTTTATGAGCCTCTGGTCGATGATCAATGGCCACACAACCCCCATTTTGCAGAAAATAGCCATGAACGACCATTTTCAATAATACCGAAGGCTAACACGTACGAGTTTTTAACCAAGAAATGGTCTCCACCAGAAATCCAAGAATGTGATCTATGGCAAGGAAACATATGTGGGGTGAGGTTTATGAGCCTCTAGTTGATGATAAATGGCCACACAACCCCCATTTTTTATGAAAATAGCCATGAGCGACCTTGAAAATAGCCATGAGCGACCATTTTCAATAATACTAGAGGCTAACACCTACGGATTTTAGACCAAGAAATGGTCTCCACCAGAAATCCAAGAATGTGATCTATGGCAAGGAAACATATGTGGGGTGAGGTGTATGAGCGTCTGGTCGATGATCAATGGCCACACAACCCCCATTTTTGTCGAAAATAGCCATGAACGACCATTTTCAATAATACCGAAGGCTAACACCTACGGATTTTTGACCAAGAAATGGTCTCCACCAGAAATCCAAGAATGTGATCTATGGCAAGGAAACATATGTGGGGTGAGGTGTATGAGCCTCTGGTCGACGATCAATGGCCACACAACCCTAATTTTTTGTCAAAAATAGCCATGAACGACCATTTTCAATGACACTGAAGGCTAACACCTACGGATTTTTGACCAAGAAATGGTCTCCACCATAAATCCAAGAATGTGATCTATGGCAAGGAAACATATGTGTAGTGAGGTGTATGAGCCTCTGGTCGAAGATCAATGGCCACACAACCCCCATTTTTGTCGAAAATAGCCATGAATGACCATTTTCAAAAATACCAAAGGCTAACACATTCGGATTTTTGCCCAAGAAATGGTCTCCACCAGAAATCCAAGAATGTGATCTATGGCAAGGAAACATATGTGGGGTGAGGTGTACGAGCCTCTGGTCGATGATCAATGGCCACAGAACCCCCATTTTGCCGAAAATAGCCATGAATGACCATTTTCAATAATACCGAAGGCTAACACGTACGAGTTTTTGACCAAGAAATGGTCTCCACCAAAAATCCAAGAATGTGATCTATGGCAAGGAAACATATGAGGGGTGAGATTTATGAGCCTCTAGTCGATGATAAATGGCCACACAACCCCCATTTTTTATGAAAATAGCCATGAGCGACCATTTTCAATAATATTAGAGGCTAAGACCTACGGATTTTTGACCAAGAAATGGTCTCCACCAGAAATCTAAGAATGTGATGTATGGCAACGAAACATATGTGGGGTGAGGTGTATGAGCCTCTGGTCGATGATCAATGGCCACACAACCCACATTGTTGTCGAAAATAGCCATGAATGACCATTTACAATAATACCGAAGGCTAACACCTACGGATTTTTGACCAAGAAATGGTCTCCACCAGAAATCCAAGAATGTGATCTATGGCAAGGAAACATATGTGGGGTGAGGTGTATGAGCCTCTGGTCGATGATCAATGGCCACACAACCCCCATTTTTGTCGAAAATGGCCATGAACGACCATTTTCAATAATATCGAAGGCTAACACCTACGGATTTTTGACCAAGAAATGGTCTCCACCAGAAATCCAAGAATGTGATCTACGACAAGGAAACATATGTGGGGTGAGGTGTATGAGCCTCTGGTCGACGATCAATGGCCACACAACCCCCATTTTGCCGAAAATAGCCATGAATGACCATTTTCAATAATACCGAAGGCTAACACGTACTGAGTTTTTAACCAAGAAATGGTTTCCACCAGAAATCCTAGAATGTAATCTATGGCAAGGAAACATATGTGGGGTGAGGTGTACGAGCCTCTGGTCGATGATCAATGGCCACACAACCCCCATTTTGCCGAAAATAGCCATGAACGACCATTTTCAATAATACCGAAGGCTAACACGTACGAGTTTTTGACCAAGAAATGGTCTCCATCAAAAATCCAAGAATGTGATCTATGGCAAGGAAACATATGTGGGGTGAGATTTATGAGCCTCTAGTCGATGATAAATGGCCACACAACCCCCATTTTTTTATGAAAATAGCCATGAGCGACCATTTTCAATAATATTAGAGGCTAAGACCTACGGATTTTTGACCAAGAAATGGTCTCCACCAGAAATCCAAGAATGTGATCTATGGCAAGGAAACATATGTGGGGTGAGGTGTATGAGCCTATGGTCGATGATCAATGGCCACACAACCCCCATTTTTGTCGAAAATAGCCATGAATGACCATTTACAATAATACCGAAGGCTAACACCTACGGATTTTTGACCAAGAAATGGTCTCCACCAGAAATCCAAGAATGTGATCTATGGCAAGGAAACATATGTGGGGTGAGGTGTATGAGCCTCTGGTCGATGATCAATGGCCACACAACCCCCATTTTTGTCGAAAATAGCCATGAACGACCATTTTCAATAATATCGAAGGCTAACACCTACGGATTTTTGACCAAGAAATGGTCTCCACCAGAAATCCAAGAATGTGATCTACGACAAGGAAACATTTGTGGGGTGAGGTGTATGAGCCTCTGGTCGACGATCAATGGCCACACAACCCCCATTTTGCCGAAAATAGCCATGAATGACCATTTTCAATAATACCGAAGGCTAACACGTACGAGTTTTTAACCAAGAAATGGCTTCCACCAGAAATCCAAGAATGTAATCTATGGCAAGGAAACATATGTGGGGTGAGGTTTATGAGCCTCTAGTCGATGATAAATGGCCACACAACCCCCATTTTTTATGAAAATAGCCATGAGCGACCTTGAAAATAGCCATGAGCGACCATTTTCAATAATACTAGAGGCTAACACCTACGGATTTTAGACCAAGAAATGGTCTCCACTAGAAATCCAAGAATGTGATCTACGACAAGGAAACATATGTGGGGTGAGGTGTATGAGCCTCTGGTCGATGATCAATGGCCACACAACCCCCATTTTGCCGAAAATAGCCATGAATGACCATTTTCAATAATACCGAAGGCTAACACGTACGAGTTTTTAACCAAGAAATGACTTCCACCAGAAATCCAAGAATGTAATCTATGGCAAGGAAACATATGTGGGGTGAGGTTTATGAGCCTCTAGTCGATGATAAATGGCCACACAACCCCCATTTTTTATGAAAATAGCCATGAGCGACCTTGAAAATAGCCATAGGGACCATTTTCAATAATACTAGAGGCTAACACCTACGGATTTTAGAACAAGAAATGGTCTCCACCAGAAATCCAAGAATGTGATCTATGGCAAGGAAACATATGTGGGGTGAGGTGTATGAGCGTCTGGTCGATGATCAATGGACACACAACCCCCATTTTTGTTGAAAATAGCCATGAACGACCATTTTCAATAATACCGAAGGCTAACACCTACGGGTTTTTGACCAAGAAATGGTCTCCACCAATAATCCAAGAATGTGATTTATGGCAAAGAAACATATGTGGGGTGAGGTGTATGAGCCTCGGGTCGACGATCAATGGCCACACAACCCTAATTTTTGTCGAAAATAGCCATGAACGACCATTTTCAATGACACTGAAGGCTAACACCTACGGATTTTTGACCAAGAAATGGTCTCCACCATAAATCCAAGAATGTGATCTATGGCAAGGAAACATATGTGTAGTGAGGTGTATGAGCCTCTGGTCGAAGATCAATGGCCACACAACCCCCATTTTTGTCGAAAATAGCCATGAATGACCATTTTCAAAAATACCAAAGGCTAACACGTACGGATTTTTGACCAAGAAATGGTCTCCACCAGAAATCCAAGAATGTGATCTATGGCAAGGAAACATATGTGGGGTGAGGTGTACGAGCCTCTGGTCGATGATCAATGGCCACACAACCCCCATTTTGCCGAAAATAGCCATGAACGACCATTTTCAATAATACCGAAGGCTAACACGTACGAGTTTTTAACCAAGAAATGGTCTCCACCAGAAATCCAAGAATGTGATCTATGGCAATGAAACATATGTGGGGTGAGGTTTATGAGCCTCTAGTCGATGATAAATGGCCACACAACCCCCATTTTTTATGAAAATAGCCATGAGCGACCTTGAAAATAGCCATGAGCGACCATTTTCAATAATACTAGAGGCTAACACCTACGGATTTTAGACCAAAAAATGGTCTCCACCAGAAATCCAAGAATGTGATCTATGGCAAGGAAACATATGTGGGGTGAGGTGTATGAGCGTCTGGTCGATGATCAATGGCCACACAACCCCCATTTTTGTCGAAAATAGCCATGAACGACCATTTTCAATAATACCTAAGGCTAACACCTACGGATTTTTGACCAAGAAATGGTCTCCACCAGAAATCCAAGAATGTGATCTATGGCAAGGAAACATATGTGGGGTGAGGTGTATGAGCCTCTGGTCGACGATCAATGGCCACACAACCCTAATTTTTGTCGAAAATAGCCATGAACGACCATTTTCAATGACACTGAAGGCTAACACCTACGGATTTTTGACCAAGAAATGGTCTCCACCATAAATCCAAGAATATGATCTATGGCAAGGAAACATATGTGTAGTGAGGTGTATGAGCCTCTGGTCGAAGATCAATGGCCACACAACCCCCATTTTTGTCGAAAATAGCCATGAATGACCATTTTCAAAAATACCAAAGGCTAACACATTCGGATTTTTGCCCAAGAAATGGTCTCCACCAGAAATCCAAGAATGTGATCTATGGCAAGGAAACATATGTGGGGTGAGGTGTACGAGCCTCTGGTCGATGATCAATGGCCACAGAACCCCCATTTTGCCGAAAATAGCCATGAACGACCATTTTCAATAATACCGAAGGCTAACACGTACGAGTTTTTGACCAAGAAATGGTCTCCACCAAAAAATCCCAGAATGTGATCTATGGCAAGGAAACATATGTGGGGTGAGATTTATGAGCCTCTAGTCGATGATCAATGGCCACACAACCCCCATTTTTTTATGAAAATAGCCATGAGCGACCATTTTCAATAATATCGAAGGCTAACACCTACAGATTTTTGACCAAGAAATGGTCTCCACCAGAAATCCAAGAATGTGATCTACGACAAGGAAACATATGTGGGGTGAGGTGTATGAGCCTCTGGTCGACGATCAATGGCCACACAACCCCCATTTTGCCGAAAATAGCCATGAATGACCATTTTCAATAATACCGAAGGCTAACACGTACGAGTTTTTAACCAAGAAATGGTTTCCACCAGAAATCCAAGAATGTAATCTATGGCAAGGAAACATATGTGGGGTGAGGTTTATGAGCCTCTAGTCGATGATAAATGGCCACACAACCCCCATTTTTTATGAAAATAGCCATGAGCGACCTTGAAAATAGCCATGAGCGACCATTTTCAATAATATTAGAGGCTAAGACCTACGGATTTTTGACCAAGAAATGGTCTCCACCAGAAATCCAAGAATGTGATCTATGGCAAGGAAACATATGTGGGGTGAGGTGTATGAGCCTCTGTTCGATGATCAATGGCCACACAACCCCCATTTTTGTTCGAAAATATCCATGAATGACCATTTACAATAATACCGAAGGCTAACACCTACGGATTTTTGACCAAGAAATGGTCTCCACCAGAAATCCAAGAATGTGATCTATGGCAAGGAAACATATGTGGGGTGAGGTGTATGAGCCTCTGGTCGATAATCAATGGCCACACAACCCCCATTTTTGTCGAAAATAGCCATGAACGACCATTTTCAATAATATCGAAGGCTAACACCTATGGATTTTTGACCAAGAAATGGTCTCCACCAGAAATCCAAGAATGTGATCTACGACAAGGAAACATATGTGGGGTGAGGTGTATGAGCCTCTGGTCGACGATCAATGGCCACACAACCCCCACTTTGCCGAAAATAGCCATGAATGACCATTTTCAATAATACCGAAGGCTAACACGTACGAGTTTTTAACCAAGAAATGGTTTCCACCAGAAATCCAAGAATGTAATCTATGGCAAGGAAACATATGTGGGGTGAGGTTTATGAGCCTCTAGTCGATGATAAATAGGCCACACAACCCCCATTTTTTATGAAAATAGCCATGAGCGACCTTGAAAATAGCCATGAGCGACCATTTTCAATAATACTAGAGGCTAACACCTACGGATTTTAGACCAAGAAATGGTCTCCACCAGAAATCCAAGAATGTGATCTATGGCAAGGAAATATATGTGGGGTGAGGTGTATGAGCGTCTGGTCGATGATCAATGGCCACACAACCCCCATTTTTGTCGAAAATAGCCATGAACGACCATTTTCAATAATACCGAAGGCTAACACCTACGGAATTTTGACCAAGAAATGGTCTCCACCAGAAATCCAAGAATGTGATCTATGGCAAGGAAACATATGTGGGGTGAGGTGTATGAGCCTCTGGTCAACGATCAATGGCCACACAACGCCCATTTTTTATGAAAATAGCCATGAGCGACCTTGAAAATAGCCATGAGCGACCATTTTCAATAATACTAGAGGCTAACACCTACGGATTTTAGACCAAGAAATGGTCTCCACCAGAAATCCAAGAATGTGATCTATGGCAAGGAAACATATGTGGGGTGAGGTGTATGAGCGTCTGGTCGATGATCAATGGCCACACAACCCCCATTTTTGTCGAAAATAGCCATGAACGACCATTTTCAATAATACCGAAGGCTAACACCTACGGATTTTTGACCAAGAAATGGTCTCCACCAGAAATCCAAGAATGTGATCTATGGCAAGGAAACATATGTGGGGTGAGGTGTATGAGCCTCTGGTCGATGATCAATGGCCACACAACCCCCATTTTTGTCGAAAATAGCCATGAACGACCATTTTCAATAATATCAAAGGCTAACACCTACGTATTTTTGACCAAGAAATGGTCTCCACCAGAAATCCAAGAATGTGATCTACGACAAGGAAACATATGTGGGGTGAGGTGTATGAGCCTCTGGTCGACGATCAATGGCCACACAACCCCCATTTTGCCGAAAATAGCCATGAATGACCATTTTCAATAATATCGAAGGCTAACACCTACGGATTTTTGACCAAGAAATGGTCTCCACCAGAAATCGAAGAATGTGATCTACGACAAGGAAACATATGTGGGGTGTGGTGTATGAGCCTCAGGTCGACGATCAATGGCCACACAACCCCCATTTTGCCGAAAATAGCCATGAATGACCATTTTCAATAATACCGAAGGCTAACACGTACGAGTTTTTAACCAAGAAATGGTTTCCACCAGAAATCCAAGAATGTAATCTAAGGCAAGGAAACATATGTGGGGTGAGGTTTATGAGCCTCTAGTCGATGATAAATGGCCACACAACCCCCATTTTTTATGAAAATAGCCATGAGCGACCTTGAAAATAGCCATGAGCGACCATTTTCAATAATACTAGAGGCTAACACCTACGGATTTTAGACCAAGAAATGGTCTCCACCAGAAATCCAAGAATGTGATCTATGGCAAGGAAACATATGTTTGGTGAGGTGTATGAGCGTCTGGTCGATGATCAATGGCCACACAACCCCCATTTTTGTCGAAAATAGCCATGAACGACCATTTTCAATAATACCGAAGGCTAACACCTACGGATTTTTGACCAAGAAATGGTCTCCACCAGAAATCCAAGAATGTGATCTATGGCAAGGAAACATATGTGGGGTGAGGTGTATGAGCCTCTGGTCGATGATCAATGGCCACACAACCTCCATTTTTGTCGAAAATAGCCATGAACGACCATTTTCAATAATATCGAAGGCTAACACCTACTGATTTTTGACCAAGAAATGGTCTCCACCAGAAATCCAAGAATGTGATCTATGACAAGGAAACATATGTGGGGTGAGGTGTATGAGCCTCTGGTCGACGATCAATGGCCACACAACCCCCATTTTGCCGAAAATAGCCATGAATGACCATTTTCAATAATATCGAAGGCTAACACCTATGGATTTTTGACCAAGAAATGGTCTCCACCAGAAATCCAAGAATGTGATCTACGACAAGGAAACATATGTGGGGTGTGGTGTATGAGCCTCTGGTCGACGATCAATGGCCACACAACCCCCATTTTGCCGAAAATAGCCATGAATGACCATTTTCAATAATACCGAAGGCTAACACGTACGAGTTTTTAACCAAGAAATGGTTTCCACCAGAAATCCAAGAATGTAATCTAAGGCAAGGAAACATATGTGGGGTGAGGTTTATGAGCCTCTAGTCGATGATAAATGGCCACACAACCCCCATTTTTTATGAAAATAGCCATGAGCGACCTTGAAAATAGCCATGAGCGACCATTTTCAATAATACTAGAGGCTAACACCTACGGATTTTAGACCAAGAAATGGTCTCCACCAGAAATCCAAGAATGTGATCTATGGCAAGGAAACATATGTGTGGTGAGGTGTATGAGCGTCTGGTCGATGATCAATGGCCACACAACCCCCATTTTTGTCGAAAATAGCCATGAACGACCATTTTCAATAATACCGAAGGCTAACACCTACGGATTTTTGACCAAGAAATGGTCTCCACCAGAAATCCAAGAATGTGATCTATGGCAAGGAAACATATGTGGGGTGAGGTGTATGAGCCTCTGGTCGATGATCAATGGCCACACAACCTCCATTTTTGTCGAAAATAGCCATGAACGACCATTTTCAATAATATCGAAGGCTAACACCTACTGATTTTTGACCAAGAAATGGTCTCCACCAGAAATCCAAGAATGTGATCTATGACAAGGAAACATATGTGGGGTGAGGTGTATGAGCCTCTGGTCGACGATCAATGGCCACACAACCCCCATTTTGCCGAAAATAGCCATGAATGACCATTTTCAATAATATCGAAGGCTAACACCTACGGATTTTTGACCAAGAAATGGTCTCCACCAGAAATCCAAGAATGTGATCTACGACAAGGAAACATATGTGGGGTGAGGTGTATGAGCCTCTGGTCGACGATCAATGGCCACACAACCCCCATTTTGCCGAAAATAGCCATGAATGACCATTTTCAATAATACCGAAGGCTAACACGTACGAGTTTTTAACCAAGAAATGGTTTCCACCAGAAATCCAAGAATGTAATCTAGGGCAATGAAACATATGTGGGGTGAGGTTTATGAGCCTCTAGTCGATGATAAATGGCCACACAACCCCCATTTTTTATGAAAATAGCCATGAGCGACCTTGAAAATAGCCATGAGCGACCATTTTCAATAATACTAGAGGCTAACACCTACGGATTTTAGACCAAGAAATGGTCTCCACCAGAAATCCAAGAATGTGATCTATGGCAAGGAAACATATGTGGGGTGAGGTGTATGAGCGTCTGGTCGATGATCAATGGCCACACAACCCCCATTTTTGTCGAAAATAGCCATGAACGACCATTTTCAATAATACCGAAGGCTAACACCTACGGATTTTTACCAAGAAATGGTCTCCACCAGAAATCCAAGAATGTGATCTATGGCAAGGAAACATATGTGGGGTGAGGTGTATGAGCCTCTAGTCGATGATCAATGGCCACACAACCCCCATTTTTGTCGAAAATAGCCATGAATGACCATTTTCAAAAATACCAAAGGCTAACACGTACGGATTTTTAACCAAGAAATGGTCTCCACCAGAAATCCAAGAATGTGATCTATGGCAAGGAAACATATGTGGGGTGAGGTGTACGAGCCTCTGGTCAATGATCAATGGCCACACAACCCCCATTTTGCCGAAAATAGCCATGAATGACCATTTTCAATAATACCGAAGGCTAACACGTACGAGTTTTTAACCAAGAAATGGTCTCCACCAGAAATCCAAGAATGTGATCTATGGCAAGGAAACATATGTGGGGTGAGGTGTATGAGCGTCTGGTCGATGATCAATGGCCACACAACCCCCATTTTTGTCGAAAATAGCCATGAACGACCATTTTCAATAATACCGAAGGCTAACACCTACGGATTTTTGACCAAGAAATGGTCTCCACCAGAAATCCAAGAATGTGATCTATGGCAAGGAAACATATGTGGGGTGAGGTGTATGAGCCTCTGGTCGACGATCAATGGCCACACAACCCTAATTTTTGTCGAAAATAGCCATGAACGACCATTTTCAATGACATTGAAGGCTAACACCTACGGATTTTTGACCAAGAAATGGTCTCCACCATAAATCCAAGAATGTGATCTATGGCAAGGAAACATATGTGTAGTGAGGTGTATGAGCCTCTGGTCGATGATCAATGGCCACACAACCCCCATTTTTGTCGAAAATAGCCATGAATGACCATTTACAATAATACCGAAGGCTAACACCTACGGATTTTTGACCAAGAAATGGTCTCCACCAGAAATCCAAGAATATGATCTATGGCAAGGAAACATATGTGGGGTGAGGTGTATGAGCCTCTGGTCGACGATCAATGGCCACACAACCACCATTTTGCCGAAAATAGCCATGAATGACCATTTTCAAAAATACCGAAGGCTAACACGTACGAGTTTTTAACCAAGAAATGGTTTCCACCAGAAATCCAAGAATGTAATCTATGGCAATGAAACATATGTGGGGTGAGGTTTATGAGCCTCTAGTCGATGATAAATGGCCACACAACCCCCATTTTTGTCGAAAATAGCCATGAATGACCATTTTCAAAAATACCAAAGGCTAACACGTACGGATTTTTAACCAAGAAATGGTCTCCACCAGAAATCCAAGAATGTGATCTATGGCAAGGAAACATAAGTGGGGTGAGGTGTACGAGCCTCTGGTCGATGATCAATGGCCACACAACCCCCATTTTGCCGAAAATAGCCATGAATGACCATTTTCAATAATACCGAAGGCTAACACGTACGAGTTTTTAACCAAGAAATGGTCTCCACCAGAAATCCAAGAATGTGATCTATGGCAAGGAAACATATGTGGGGTGAGGTGTATGAGCGTCTGGTCAATGATCAATGGCCACACAACCCCCATTTTTGTCGAAAATAGCCATGAACGACCATTTTCAATAATACCGAAGGCTAACACCTACGGATTTTTGACCAAGAAATGGTCTCCACCAGAAATCCAAGAATGTGATCTATGGCAAGGAAACATATGTGGGGTGAGGTGTATGAGCCTCTGGTCGACGATCAATGGCCACACAACCCTAATTTTTGTCGAAAATAGCCATGAACGACCATTTTCAATGACATTGAAGGCTAACACCTACGGATTTTTGACCAAGAAATGGTCTCCACCATAAATCCAAGAATGTGATCTATGGCAAGGAAACATATGTGTAGTGAGGTGTATGAGCCTCTGGTCGATGATCAATGGCCACACAACCCCCATTTTTGTCGAAAATAGCCATGAATGACCATTTACAATAATACCGAAGGCTAACACCTACGGATTTTTTACCAAGAAATGGTCTCCACCAGAAATCCAAGAATATGATCTATGGCAAGGAAACATATGTGGGGTGAGGTGTATGAGCCTCTGGTCAACGATCAATGGCCACACAACCCCCATTTTGCCGAAAATAGCCATGAATGACCATTTTCAATAATACCGAAGGCTAACACGTACGAGTTTTTAACCAAGAAATGGTTTCCACCAGAAATCCAAGAATGTAATCTATGGCAATGAAACATATGTGGGGTGAGGTTTATGAGCGTCTAGTCGATGATAAATCGCCACACAACCCCCATTTTTTATGAAAATAGCCATGAGCGACCTTGAAAATAGCCATGAGCGACCATTTTCAATAATACTAGAGGCTAACACCTACGGATTTTAGACCAAGAAATGGTCTCCACCAGAAATCCAAGAATGTGATCTATGGCAAGGAAACATATGTGGGGTGAGGTGTATGAGCGTCTGGTCGATGATCAACGGCCACACAACCCCCATTTTTGTCGAAAATAGCCATGAACGACCATTTTCAATAATACCGAAGGCTAACACCTACGGATTTTTTACCAAGAAATGGTCTCCACCAGAAATCCAAGAATGTGATCTATGGCAAGGAAACATATGTGGGGTGAGGTGTATGAGCCTCTAGTCGATGATCAATGGCCACACAACCCCCATTTTTGTCGAAAATAGCCATGAATGACCATTTTCAAAAATACCGAAGGCTAACACGTACGGATTTTTAACCAAGAAATGGTCTCCACCAGAAATCCAAGAATGTGATCTATGGCAAGGAAACATATGTGGGGTGAGGTGTACGAGCCTCTGGTCGATGATCAATGGCCACACAACCCCCATTTTGCCGAAAATAGCCATGAATGACCATTTTCAATAATACCGAAGGCTAACACGTACGAGTTTTTAACCAAGAAATGGTCTCCACCAGAAATCCAAGAATGTGATCTATGGCAAGGAAACATATGTGGGGTGAGGTGTATGAGCGTCTGGTCGATGATCAATGGCCACACAACCCCCATTTTTGTCGAAAATAGCCATGAACGACCATTTTCAATAATACCGAAGGCTAACACCTACGGATTTTTGACCAAGAAATGGTCTCCACCAGAAATCCAAGAATGTGATCTATGGCAAGGAAACATATGTGGGGTGAGGTGTATGAGCCTCTGGTCGACGATCAATGGCCACACAACCCCCATTTTGCCGAAAATAGCCATGAATGACCATTTTCAATAATACCGAAGGCTAACACGTACGAGTTTTTAACCAAGAAATGGTTTCCACCAGAAATCCAAGAATGTAATCTATGGCAATGAAACATATGTGGGGTGAGGTTTATGAGCCTCTAGTCGATGATAAATGGCCACACAACCCCCATTTTTGTCGAAAATAGCCATGAATGACCATTTTCAAAAATACCAAAGGCTAACACGTACGGATTTTTAACCAAGAAATGGTCTCCACCAGAAATCCAAGAATGTGATCTATGGCAAGGAAACATATGTGGGGTGAGGTGTACGAGCCTCTGGTCGATGATCAATGGCCACACAACCCCCATTTTGCCGAAAATAGCCATGAATGACCATTTTCAATAATACCGAAGGCTAACACGTACGAGTTTTTAACCAAGAAATGGTCTCCACCAGAAATCCAAGAATGTGATCTATGGCAAGGAAACATATGTGGGGTGAGGTGTATGAGCGTCTGGTCGATGATCAATGGCCACACAACCCCCATTTTTGTCGAAAATAGCCATGAACGACCATTTTCAATAATACCGAAGGCTAACACCTACGGATTTTTGACCAAGAAATGGTCTCCACCAGAAATCCAAGAATGTGATCTATGGCAAGGAAACATATGTGGGGTGAGGTGTATGAGCCTCTGGTCGACGATCAATGGCCACACAACCCTAATTTTTGTCGAAAATAGCCATGAACGACCATTTTCAATGACATTGAAGGCTAACACCTACGGATTTTTGACCAAGAAATGGTCTCCACCATAAATCCAAGAATGTGATCTATGGCAAGGAAACATATGTGGGGTGAGGTGTATGAGCCTCTGGTCGATGATCAATGGCCACACAACCCCCATTTTTGTCGAAAATAGCCATGAACGACCATTTACAATAATACCGAAGGCTAACACCTACGGATTTTTGACCAAGAAATGGTCTCCACCAGAAATCCAAGAATGTGATCTATGGCAAGGAAACATATGTGGGGTGAGATTTATGAGCCACTAGTCGATGATAAATGGCCACACAACCCCCATTTTTGTCTGAAAATAGCCATGAGCGACCATTTTCAATAATATTAGAGGCTAAGACCTACGGATTTTTGACCAAGAAATGGTCTCCACCAGAAATCCAAGAATGTGATCTATGGCAAGGAAACATATGTGGGGTGAGGTGTATGAGCCTCTGGTCGATGATCAATGGCCACACAACCCCCATTTTTGTCGAAAATAGCCATGAACGACCATTTTCAATAATATCGAAGGCTAACACCTACGGATTTTTGACCAAGAAATGGTCTCCATCAGAAATCCAAGAATGTGATCTATGGCAAGGAAACATATGTGGAGTGAGGTTTACGAGCCTCTGGTCGATGATCAATGGCCACACAACCCCCAATTTTTATGAAAATAGCCATGAGAGACCATTTTCAATAATACTAGAGGCTAAGACCTACGGATTTTTGACCAAGAAATGGTCTCCACCAGAAATCCAAGAATGTGATCTATGGTAAGGAAACATATGTGGGGTGAGGTGTATGAGCCTCTGGTCGATGATCAATGGCCACACAACCCCCATTTTTGTCGAAAATAGCCATGAATGACCATTTACAATAATACCGAAGGCTAACACCTACGGATTTTTGACCAAGAAATGGTCTCCACCAGAAATCCAAGAATGTGATCTATGGCAAGGAAACATATGTGGGGTGAGGTGTATGAGCCTCTAGTCGATGATCAATGGCCACACAACCCCCATTTTTGTCGAAAATAGCCATGAATGACCATTTTCAAAAATACCAAAGGCTAACACGTACGGATTTTTGACCAAGAAATGGTCTCCACCAGAAATCCAAGAATGTGATCTATGGCAAGGAAACATATGTGGGGTGAGGTGTATGAGCCTCTGGTCGATGATCAATTGCCACACAACCCCCATTTTGTCGAAAATAGCCATGAACGACCATTTTCAATAATACCGAAGGCTAACACCTACGGATTTTTGACCAAGAAATGGTCTCCACCAGAAATCCAAGAATGTGATCTACGACAAGGAAACATATGTGGGGTGAGGTGTATGAGCCTCTGGTCGACGATCAATGGCCACACAACCCCCATTTTGCCGAAAATAGCCATGAATGACCATTTTCAATAATACCAAAGGCTAACACGTACGAGTTTTTAACCAAGAAATGGTTTCCACCAGAAATCCAAGAATGTAATCTATGGCAAGGAAACATATGTGGGGTGAGGTCTATGAGCCTCTAGTCGATGATAAATGGCCACACAACCCCCATTTTTTATGAAAATAGCCATGAGCGACCTTGAAAATAGCCATGAGCGACCATTTTCAATAATACTAGAGGCTAACACCTACGGATTTTAGACCAAGAAATGGTCTCCACCAGAAATCCTAGAATGTGATCTATTGCAAGGAAACATATGGGGGGTGAGGTGGACGAGCCTCTGGTCGATGATCAATGGCCACACAACCCCCATTTTTGTCGAAAATAGCCATGAACGATCATTTACAATAATACCGAAGGCTAACACCTACGGATTTTTGACCAAGAAATGGTCTCCACCAGAAATCCAAGAATGTGATCTATGGCAAGGAAACATATGTGGGGTGAGGTTTATGAGCCTCTAGTCGATGATAAATGGCCACACAACCCCCATTTTTTATGAAAATAGCCATGAGCGACCTTGAAAATAGCCATGAGCGACAATTTTCAATAATACTAGAGGCTAACACCTACGGATTTTAGACCAAGAAATGGTCTCCACCAGAAATCCAAGAATGTGATCTATGGCAAGGAAACATATGTGGGGTGAGGTGTATGAGCGTCTGGTCGATGATCAATGGCCACACAACCCCCATTTTTGTCGAAAATAGCCATGAACGACCATTTTCAATAATACCGAAGGCTAACACCTACGGATTTTTGACCAAGAAATGGTCTCCACCAGAAATCCAAGAATGTGATCTATGTCAAGGAAACATATGTGGGGTGAGGTGTATGAGCCTCTGGTCGATGATCATTGGCCACACAACCCCCATTTTTTGTCGAAAATAGCCATGAACGACCATTTTCAATAATATCGAAGGCTAACACCTACGAATTTTTGACCAAGAAATGGTCTCCACCAGAAATCCAAGAATGTGATCTACGACAAGGAAACATATGTGGGGTGAGGTGTATGAGCCTCTGATCGACGATCAATGGCCACACAACCCCCATTTTGCCGAAAATAGCCATGAATGACCATTTTCAATAATATCGAAGGCTAACACCTACGGATTTTTGACCAAGAAATGGTCTCCACCAGAAATCCAAGAATGTGATCTACGACAAGGAAACATATGTGGGGTGAGGTGTATGAGCCTCTGGTCGACGATCAATGGCCACACAACCCCCATTTTGCCGAAAATAGCCATGAATGACCATTTTCAATAATACCGAAGGCTAACACGTACGAGTTTTTAACCAAGAAATGGTTTCCACCAGAAATCCAAGAATGTAAACTATGGCAAGGAAACATATGTGGGGTGAGGTGTATGAGCCTCTAGTCGATGATAAATGGCCACACAACCCCCATTTTTTATGAAAATAGCCATGAGCGACCTTGAAAATAGCCATGAGCGACCATTTTCAATAATACTAGAGGCTAACACCTACGGATTTTGGACCAAGAAAAGGTCTCCACCAGAAATCCAAGAATGTGATCTATGGCAAGGAAACATATGTGGGGTGAGGTGTATGAGCGTCTGGTCGATGATCAATGGCCACACAACCCCCATTTTTGTCGAAAATAGCCATGAACGACCATTTTTAATAATACCGAAGGCTAACACCTACGGATTTTTGACCAAGAAATGGTCTCCACCAGAAATCCAAGAATGTGATCTATGGCAAGGAAACATATGTGGGGTGAGGTGTATGAGCCTCTAGTCGATGATCAATGGCCACACAACCCCCATTTTTGTCGAAAATAGCCATGAATGACCATTTTCAAAAATACCAAAGGCTAACACGTACGGATTTTTGACCAAGAAATGGTCTCCACCAGAAATCCAAGAATGTGATCTATGGCAAGGAAACATATGTGGGGTGAGGTGTACGAGCCTCTGGTCGATGATCAATGGCCACACAACCCCCATTTTTGTCGAAAATAGCCATGAATGACCATTTTCAATAATACCGAAGGCTAACACGTACGAGTTTTTAACCAAGAAATGGTTTCCACCAGAAATCCAAGAATGTAATCTATGGCAAGGAAACATATGTGGGGTGAGGTGTATGAGCCTCTGGTCGATGATCAATGGCCACACAGCCCCCATTTTTTATGAAAATAGCCATGAGCGACCATTTTCAATAATACTAGAGGCTAAGACCTACGGATTTTTAACCAAGAAATGGTCTCCACCAGAAATCCAAGAATGTGATCTACGACAAGGAAACATATGTGGGGTGAGGTGTATGAGCGTCTGGTCGACGATCAATGGCCACACAACCCCCATTTTTGTCGAAAATAGCCATGAACGACCATTTTCAATAATACCAAAGGCTAACACCTACGGATTTTTGACCAAGAAATGGTCGGGGTGAGGTTTACGAGCCTCTGGTTGATGATCAATGGCCACACAACCCCCATTTTTTATGAAAATAGCCATGAGCGACCTTGAAAATAGCCATGAGCGACCATTTTCAATAATACTAGAGGCTAACACCTACGGATTTTAGACCAAGAAATGGTTTCCACCAGAAATCCAAGAATGTGATCTATGGCAAGGAAACATATGTGGGGTGAGGTGTATGAGCCTCTGGTCGACGATCAATGGCCACACAACCCCCCATTTTGCCGAAAATAGCCATGAATGACCATTTTCAATAATACCGAAGGCTAACACCTACGGATTTTTGACCAAGAAATGGTCTCCACCAGAAATCCAAGAATGTGATCTATGGCAAGGAAACATATGTGGGGTGAGGTGTATGAGCCTCTGGTCGACGATCAATGGCCACACAACCCTAATTTTTGTCGAAAATAGCCATGAACGACCATTTTCAATGACACTGAAGGCTAACACCTACGGATTTTTGACCAAGAAATGGTCTCCACCATAAATCCAAGAATGTGATCTATGGCAAGGAAACATATGTGTAGTGAGGTGTATGAGCCTCTGGTCCAAGATCAATGGCCACACAACCCCCATTTTTGTCGAAAATAGCCATGAATGACCATTTTCAAAAATACCAAAGGCTAACACATTCGGATTTTTGCCCAAGAAATGGTCTCCATCAGAAATCCAAGAATGTGATCTATGGCAAGGAAACATATGTGGGGTGAGGTGTACGAGCCTCTGGTCGATGATCAATTGCGACAGAACCACCATTTTGCCGAAAATAGCCATGAACGACCATTTTCAATAATACCGAAGGCTAACACCTACGGATTTTTGACCAAGAAATGGTCTCCACCATAAATCCAAGAATGTAATCTATGGCAAGGAAACATATGTGGGGTGAGGTGTATGAGCGTCTGGTCGACGATCAATGGCCACACAACCCCCATTTTTGTCGAAAATAGCCATGAACGACCATTTTCAATAATACTGAAGGCTAACACCTACGGATTTTTGACCAAGAAATGGTCTCCACCATAAATCCAAGAATGTGATCTATGGCACGGAAACATATGTGGGGTGAGGTGTATGAGCGTCTGGTCGATGATCAATGGCCACACAACCCCCATTTTTGTCGAAAATAGCCATGAACGACTATTTTCAATAATATCGAAGGCTAACACGTACGAGTTTTTAACCAAGAAATGGTTTCCACCAGAAATCCAAGAATGTAATCTATGGCAAGGAAACATATGTGGGGTGAGGTTTATGAGCCTCTGGTCGATGATAAATGGCCACACAACCCCAATTTTTTATGAAAATAGCCATGAGCGACCTTGAAAATAGCCATGAGCGACCATTTTCAATAATACTAGAGGCTAACACCTACGGATTTTAGACCAAGAAATGGTCTCCACCAGAAATCCAAGAATGTGATCTATGGCAAGGAAACATATGTGGGGTGAGGTGTATGAGCGTCTGGTCGATGATCAATGGCCACAGAACCCCCATTTTGCCGAAAATAGCCATGAACGACCATTTTCAATAATACCGAAGGCTAACACGTATGGATTTTTGACCAAGAAAAGGTCTCCACCAGAAATCCAAGAATGTGATCTATGGCAAGGAAACATATGTGGGGTGAGGTGTATGAGCCTCTGGTCGATGATCAATGGCCACACAACCCCCATTTTTGTCGAAAATAGCCATGAACGACCATTTTCAATAATATCGAAGGCTAACTGGGGGTTGTGTGGCCATTGATCGTCGACCAGAGGCTCATACACCTCACCCCACATATGTTTCCTTGTCGTAGATCACATTCTTGGATTTCTGGTGGAGACCATTTCTTGGTCAAAAATCCGTAGGTGTTAGCCTTGATATTATTGAAAATGGTCGATCATGGCTATTTTCGACAAAAATGGGGGTTGTGTGGCCATTGATCATCGACCAGAGGCTCATACACCTCACCCCACATATGTTTCCTTGCCATAGATCACATTCTTGGATTTCTGGTGGAGACCATTTCTTGGTCAATATTGAAAATGGTCGTTCATGGCTATTTTCGACAAAAATGGGGGTTGTGTGGCCATTGATCGTCGACCAGACGCTCATACACCTCACCCCACATATGTTTCCTTGCCATAGATCACATTCTTGGATTTCTGGTGGAGACCATTTCTTGGTCTAAAATCCGTAGGTGTTAGCCTCTAGTATTATTGAAAATGGTCATTCATGGCTATTTTCGACAAAAATTAGGGTTGTGTGGCCATTGATCATCGACCAGAGGCTCATACACCTCACCCCACATATGTTTCCTTGCCATAGATCACATTCTTGGATTTCTGGTGGAAACCATTTCTTGGTTAAAAACTCGTACGTGTTAGCCTTAGGTATTATTGAAAATGGTCATTCATGGCTATTTTCGGCAAAATGGGGGTTGTGTGGCCATTGATCGTCGACCAGAGGCTCATACACCTCACCCCACATATGTTTCCTTGTCGTAGATCACATTCTTGGATTTCTGGTGGAGACCATTTCTTGGTCAAAAATCCGTAGGTGTTAGCCTTCGATATTATTGAAAATGGTCGTTCATGGCTATTTTCGACAAAAATGGGGGTTGTGTGGCCATTGATCATCGACCAGACGCTCATACACCTCACCCCACATATGTTTCCTTGCCATAGATCACATTCTTGGATTTCTGGTGGAGACCATTTCTTGGTCAAAAATCTGTACGTGTTAGCCTTTGGTATTTTTTTAAATGGTCATTAATGGCTATTTTCGACAAAAATAGGGGTCGTTGTAACACCCAAATTCTGAATTTGGGATTGATAGAAGAAATCTGAGCAAAATACCATTGATAAATAATTAAACTTTATAATTCACCCTTTTTAAAGGTAAATACTCATAATAAAATAAATGAAGAAAACACTATGTAGTAATTGTGCATCATGTGAAAGTTTAACTTATGCATAAATTTGAAATCTAGAATTTAAAACTTGGTTTGGTTTGAATTGGAAATTAGGGTTTGAAATAAGAGAAGGGAAGAACTAAGAAAAATACTACATAAAATAAAATAAAAATCAAAATAAACATCCTTCACACTTATATTATTAAATTATACCTTTCAAACTGAGGACAAGTTATTCACAAAGTTTGAATTTAAACTTGAATTCAAATTGGATTTGAAAATGGAGAAAAGAAAATAGAAAACAAAAAAAAGAAAAGGAATTCTAAACCTAACTGGGCCTGCTACCTCGTATTCGGCCCACCTAAGCATTCCCTCACCCGCGCGGCCCACTCACTCTGATCCCTGGCGCCGACAATCCGGGCCCATTTGTCAGCCGCTAACACACCGCGCGCGCGCGCCAACTCTCACTGACCGGCGGGCCACCCTCATCAGCGACCCCTTTTAACGCGCCTTCTTCCACTGACATCCCGGGCCCACGTGGTCAGCCGTTCCCATCGCCCGCGCATGCCTCGCTCTCTCTTCTCCCCGTGAGACTTACACGTGGGTCCCTTGTGCAGTCCGTTCGCCCCAACTAAATCACGCGCGTCTTCTCCACGCAAGGGATTCCTGCACTGGATCTTCCTATAAACTGTAGCGGGTTTTCGGAAGCTAGTGGAACTTTGTAAAGGCTTCGTAGTGGATCCCTAGCCATTCACCTCGGAAGTGTCTAAGGGCTTTGCAAACCCTGGCGACATGGGATACACGACTTGTGGGTAAAGATGCGCAACCTCTGCAGAGTGTAAAACTGGTATACTAGCCGTGCTCACGGTCATGAGCAGCTCGGACCCTCACATGATTAATTTATGGAACTAAATTCAATTTGTCATATGCATTGCATTGCAGGTGATGTTGTTGTTACTTTTGTTCTATTACTTAATTGGGTTTGGTATTTACTTATACTTAGTAATTGCTAATAAAATTTTGACCAACATTAAAAGCAATGCTCAGCTCTAACCATCCTTTTTGGTAAGCCTTACACTTCACGTGAGCTCCCACCTTTGGCGAGTTCATGCACATTATTCCCCACAACTTGTTGAGCGATGAACGTATGTGAGCTCACTCTTGCTGTCTCACATACACCACAGGTCAAGACCAGGTACTGCAGGATGATGCTCATGGAGGATGCTATGATGAGTTCGTGAGAGGTCTAGGTCGTCATCTCCCAGTCAACTTTGGGTTGCTGGACCGTTGTCTCCTTATAATGTAATTATTTATTTTGTATAGAACTCCTGTTATATATAAAGATGTGACATTCGATCCTGTGCCACTATACATCATATGTATGAGACTTGGTCCCAGCATACCTGGTGTTTATGTTAACCCCGGGTTTTGGACCCCTAAAATCCAGGTGTTACAGAAGTGGTATCAGAGGAATGTTGACTGTAAGACGAAACCTAGATAGAACTGGACAACCATTATTTACTTACCTCTGCTACTCTGATTCTTTTCTAAACTTCTCTTAATCTTTCTCATCTATTTCCGCTATACTCTGATTATTCTTACCTTTTCTTTTCTGAAGACAAATGTGGATTTCACACTTTGAAATCCTATGCCCAAATTGACTTTAGGAATAGGAGACCTACTCTTAGGAACAAAAAAAAAACTATTTTTATAGGTATCTATACGCTTGAGTGTTTGTTCTTATGATACTTGTTTGATTTGGATCTTTGATTGAGTGCGATTAGTTGTGGAGTAATGTCCACAATTACATCTGCATATACGTATAGGCATAAATAGAATTCATAAGATATCTAAACAACTTAGATTATCCTCCACTAAAAGGTATCTATTTCATAGAAGTCCCTCTTATCTTAAAGACTCTCTCTTATCTTAATAGATCCATCTTATCTTAAAAGATTCTTTCTTACCTTAATAGATCCATCTTATCTCGAAAAAGATTCTACCCTATGCTACTAGATCTAACTAATCTCAAAAGATTATGTCTTAATCTTAGAGACTCGTCTTGTTCTAACAAGCATACTTATCCCAACCACTTGGCTTATATCATAACCTTGTAACGAACATGATCTATTCCAAAATAAATCAAGTAGATCTTATCTAGTCTAATCTGATTACACCCATTTTCTGATCCCATCTAATCTGCTCAGATCTAACCTAATGGACAAACATGGTAGATAATACTGGTAAAATAAGATTAGATCCTACTTTTATAAATATGTTTTAATGCAAGTTGGACTAAGATTTCAATTTAGACTAGATCACATACAACAACCTGGCCTTATGCAACTACCTTAACCATCCGATGGTTGTATAACTCCTCTGTTTTAAACAGAAAATTCTGATCTACCTCAAATATTAACTAACCCATATATACCGATAAATGAGTTTTAAATCCAAACTGGTGTCTTAGACCAACTCGTCTGTGAAACCACAACCCAGCCTATGTTATAGGTTGCCCAACCCATTTATCTTACAAAAAAAAAAAAAACTCTGTTCAATCTACCTACCCCATGTACCCACACCTCAACTATGTCCCTAGCTATGGTAACACCAATACCCATTATCCTTGATGATAACACCAAACTTGACCGATATAACAGGTTATATAACTTATCCAACCAATATAGAAGCAAAACAATCAAACCAGATTCTGACTAATCTCATTTAACTCATAGCCATCTACTAAACTAATCTAATGTGGCCTACTTAATCAGACTAATGATACTGGTAGAAGAGATTAGACCTTACTAGCCAGGTGTTAACTTAGCACATTAAACTAACTCAACCATGAGCAGAAGATCTAACTCAACCAATAGATTCATAATGGATTGCATGATCTGTTTATCCCCACCTAACATCAAATAAACTTTTGATCTACATCATGTAGTCTATCTCATCCATATCTATTTTAACCACGTTCCCCAACTCCAATGATATACACTAACCTCGAATCAATGAGACAAGACCGGAGAAGATGATCAACATCATCAAGGGAGGATGAACACCAACTCAAGTCTTCAAGGATCAAGTGAGGTCACCAAGATGAGTCAAGATCCACAATCTTGGATGTGGTCTTTTCTTACCCTACTCTTTCTGACCCAAACCTATAAATACTTTAAAGACATCTTCTATTTTACATAGTAAAGTGGACATACATATATTACCCATGCTCTCCTATCACTTACTAATAAAAAAAAAAGAGAAACTCTTGATTTTGAACTAATTAGAAACTAAAAGCTAATCACTCTTCCTATATCCTCTTTCTTACAAATCTCGAGGACGAGATTATTTTTAAGGGGGGTAGGATTTGTAACACCCAAATTCTGAATTTGGGATTGATAGAAGAAATCTGAGCAAAATACCATTGATAAATAATTAAACTTTATAATTCACCCTTTTTAAAGGTAAATACTCATAATAAAATAAATGAAGAAAACACTATGTAGTAATTGTGCATCATGTGAAAGTTTAACTTATGCATAAATTTGAAATCTAGAATTTAAAACTTGGTTTGGTTTGAATTGGAAATTAGGGTTTGAAATAAGAGAAGGGAAGAACTAAGAAAAATACTACATAAAATAAAATAAAAATCAAAATAAACATCCTTCACACTTATATTATTAAATTATACCTTTCAAACTGAGGACAAGTTATTCACAAAGTTTGAATTTAAACTTGAATTCAAATTGGATTTGAAAATGGAGAAAAGAAAATAGAAAACAAAAAAAAGAAAAGGAATTCTAAACCTAACTGGGCCTGCTACCTCGTATTCGGCCCACCTAAGCATTCCCTCACCCGCGCGGCCCACTCACTCTGATCCCTGGCGCCGACAATCCGGGCCCATTTGTCAGCCGCTAACACACCGCGCGCGCGCGCCAACTCTCACTGACCGGCGGGCCACCCTCATCAGCGACCCCTTTTAACGCGCCTTCTTCCACTGACATCCCGGGCCCACGTGGTCAGCCGTTCCCATCGCCCGCGCATGCCTCGCTCTCTCTTCTCCCCGTGAGACTTACACGTGGGTCCCTTGTGCAGTCCGTTCGCCCCAACTAAATCACGCGCGTCTTCTCCACGCTGCGGCGGACTCCGTTGGCTTGAGCTCAACCTCCTGCGCGGGATCTTCGGGCGCCTCACGCACCAACAACCGGGCGATTCGGCCCTATATAACCGCGGGACAGGACCGCTATCCCGTTACCGGTGACCTCGTGTGACTCCAAGCGCTCGCCGTGGGTTCTTCTTTTGCGCCGCTGGTGGATTCGCTCAACGGCGGGTTTTCGTCCTTGGGGTGTGTCCGTGGGGGAAGGCCTGCGTCTGGGGAAGGCGTCCGCATCGGCGATTGGGGGGAAAGACCCGTACCACGGCGTGAATTGCTCACCGGTATCATCCCTCCACCGTGAAGCCGCGCCCCGTCGTCGCCTGGAGTTTCTGTACCTGGATTAAAGGTGAAATGTTCCCCATGATCGTTCGTATTGCCTCACTTTTGTATAGCACATATCCCCTTTGAGTTTTGCACACCAGAACGGTTGTTGGCCTTGCTCCGGCAATGGCTCCGCCGCTGGAAAACCCAGGGCACCGCCGCTGTCTGGCCGGAGTTGGGGAAAAGGATTTCAGCCGTTGGATTCCCTTCGGACGGCTCTGATTAGGGGACGTGTACCGCTTCGGCCAGGGCTCGTCACGGCCGTTGATCCGTGAGTGTGCGGCTGAGATTAGTCGCGCCTTCATAAAATCGTGGACGTCGATTTTTGATCCGACGTCCGGTGGCGCGTACCGATTCAAACCCTCGTGATCTAATCTGGTGCGTCCGGTGTTGATCGGACGGCCGAGATCAAGCGATACCCCTTCGCGTGGCATTTTTTCTAAAGAAACCCCGAGAAACCGAGGAATCAACCCGCCGTCCTATGCGACTGTGCGCTGTGTCTCTGTGGTTTTACCCCGAGCCCCCTGCGGTTTTCTGAAAATGAGGCCCAGTCCAGTGAATAGGAAAAATCATAGAAAATGATTTAGAAAATGATTTTTAGTGTTAAAATAAATCCAGAAACTTAATTAATTCATAACTAATTCATTTTAGCTCCAAATTGAGTCATTCCAATTCCTAAAATTTTGTAATAATATTCTCTACCATTTAGAATCACTGTTTTGACATGAACTCTGTCAGAAAATTTATTTATCATTTAATCATATTATAATCACCTTAAATCTTAGGAAATTCATAACTTGAATTCTGTAACTCAAAAATTAATAATTCTTTTTTCTGTGATCTTATTTTAATATGTAGATTATTAATATGTATTTTGGCATATATGTTTGGTGTAATGTTAATTTTGCCTATACACTGTTTGTTTGTATTGCTACGACTAGTGCGAGGTCACGAGCCATCTGAGAATCATCCTGGTACCTGGATTCTCAAGGCCCAGGCAAGTTGTGCCCTTGATCACTTCTTTTACCCAGCCATGTTCTGATTAATCATAATGATCTGCATAGGTTAATTTTGATGGGACCCAATAGGTTACCCTAGTTTGTCTATCTTTATACCTTGTTTACCACTGAACTTTCTGGGTAGTACTTGCTAGTGCTATATGTGGTTTTGGGTATGGAGATACACTATTCATGGTTACACTTTTGTTATCAGTTGTTATTTATTGTTCATGATGAGATCATTATGTTAATTGGAACATGGAGCGACCACCCGGGAAAACAGTGCTACCACAAGGGTGGTATGGGACGCCCTTGGCTGATTAATTAGGAAAGCTAGTGGAAGACTACCTTACCCGAAAGGGGCAAGGGCAGTAGGGGAGAGGTCAGTGTAGGGAGGCCCTCGGGAGGATTTTGTTGCGATGGCGGTCCTGCAAGGGATTCCTGCACTGGATCTTCCTATAAACTGTAGCGGGTTTTCGGAAGCTAGTGGAACTTTGTAAAGGCTTCGTAGTGGATCCCTAGCCATTCACCTCGGAAGTGTCTAAGGGCTTTGCAAACCCTGGCGACATGGGATACACGACTTGTGGGTAAAGATGCGCAACCTCTGCAGAGTGTAAAACTGGTATACTAGCCGTGCTCACGGTCATGAGCAGCTCGGACCCTCACATGATTAATTTATGGAACTAAATTCAATTTGTCATATGCATTGCATTGCAGGTGATGTTGTTGTTACTTTTGTTCTATTACTTAATTGGGTTTGGTATTTACTTATACTTAGTAATTGCTAATAAAATTTTGACCAACATTAAAAGCAATGCTCAGCTCTAACCATCCTTTTTGGTAAGCCTTACACTTCACGTGAGCTCCCACCTTTGGCGAGTTCATGCACATTATTCCCCACAACTTGTTGAGCGATGAACGTATGTGAGCTCACTCTTGCTGTCTCACATACACCACAGGTCAAGACCAGGTACTGCAGGATGATGCTCATGGAGGATGCTGTGATGAGTTCGTGAGAGGTCTAGGTCGTCATCTCCCAGTCAACTTTGGGTTGCTGGACCGTTGTCTCCTTATAATGTAATTATTTATTTTGTATAGAACTCCTGTTATATATAAAGATGTGACATTCGATCCTGTGCCACTATACATCATATGTATGAGACTTGGTCCCAGCATACCTGGTGTTTATGTTAACCCCGGGTTTTGGACCCCTAAAATCCAGGTGTTACAGAAGTGGTATCAGAGGAATGTTGACTGTAAGACGAAACCTAGATAGAACTGGACAACCATTATTTACTTACCTCTGCTACTCTGATTCTTTTCTAAACTTCTCTTAATCTTTCTCATCTATTTCCGCTATACTCTGATTATTCTTACCTTTTCTTTTCTGAAGACAAATGTGGATTTCACACTTTGAAATCCTATGCCCAAATTGACTTTAGGAATAGGAGACCTACTCTTAGGAACAAAAAAAAAACTATTTTTATAGGTATCTATACGCTTGAGTGTTTGTTCTTATGATACTTGTTTGATTTGGATCTTTGATTGAGTGCGATTAGTTGTGGAGTAATGTCCACAATTACATCTGCATATACGTATAGGCATAAATAGAATTCATAAGATATCTAAACAACTTAGATTATCCTCCACTAAAAGGTATCTATTTCATAGAAGTCCCTCTTATCTTAAAGACTCTCTCTTATCTTAATAGATCCATCTTATCTTAAAAGATTCTTTCTTACCTTAATAGATCCATCTTATCTCGAAAAAGATTCTACCCTATGCTACTAGATCTAACTAATCTCAAAAGATTATGTCTTAATCTTAGAGACTCGTCTTGTTCTAACAAGCATACTTATCCCAACCACTTGGCTTATATCATAACCTTGTAACGAACATGATCTATTCCAAAATAAATCAAGTAGATCTTATCTAGTCTAATCTGATTACACCCATTTTCTGATCCCATCTAATCTGCTCAGATCTAACCTAATGGACAAACATGGTAGATAATACTGGTAAAATAAGATTAGATCCTACTTTTATAAATATGTTTTAATGCAAGTTGGACTAAGATTTCAATTTAGACTAGATCACATACAACAACCTGGCCTTATGCAACTACCTTAACCATCCGATGGTTGTATAACTCCTCTGTTTTAAACAGAAAATTCTGATCTACCTCAAATATTAACTAACCCATATATACCGATAAATGAGTTTTAAATCCAAACTGGTGTCTTAGACCAACTCGTCTGTGAAACCACAACCCAGCCTATGTTATAGGTTGCCCAACCCATTTATCTTACAAAAAAAAAAAAAAAACTCTGTTCAATCTACCTACCCCATGTACCCACACCTCAACTATGTCCCTAGCTATGGTAACACCAATACCCATTATCCTTGATGATAACACCAAACTTGACCGATATAACAGGTTATATAACTTATCCAACCAATATAGAAGCAAAACAATCAAACCAGATTCTGACTAATCTCATTTAACTCATAGCCATCTACTAAACTAATCTAATGTGGCCTACTTAATCAGACTAATGATACTGGTAGAAGAGATTAGACCTTACTAGCCAGGTGTTAACTTAGCACATTAAACTAACTCAACCATGAGCAGAAGATCTAACTCAACCAATAGATTCATAATGGATTGCATGATCTGTTTATCCCCACCTAACATCAAATAAACTTTTGATCTACATCATGTAGTCTATCTCATCCATATCTATTTTAACCACGTTCCCCAACTCCAATGATATACACTAACCTCGAATCAATGAGACAAGACCGGAGAAGATGATCAACTTCATCAAGGGAGGATGAACACCAACTCAAGTCTTCAAGGATCAAGTGAGGTCACCAAGATGAGTCAAGATCCACAATCTTGGATGTGGTCTTTTCTTACCCTACTCTTTCTGACCCAAACCTATAAATACTTTAAAGACATCTTCTATTTTACATAGTAAAGTGGACATACATATATTACCCATGCTCTCCTATCACTTACTAATAAAAAAAAAAGAGAAACTCTTGATTTTGAACTAATTAGAAACTAAAAGCTAATCACTCTTCCTATATCCTCTTTCTTACAAATCTCGAGGACGAGATTATTTTTAAGGGGGGTAGGATTTGTAACACCCAAATTCTGAATTTGGGATTGATAGAAGAAATCTGAGCAAAATACCATTGATAAATAATTAAACTTTATAATTCACCCTTTTTAAAGGTAAATACTCATAATAAAATAAATGAAGAAAACACTATGTAGTAATTGTGCATCATGTGAAAGTTTAACTTATGCATAAATTTGAAATCTAGAATTTAAAACTTGGTTTGGTTTGAATTGGAAATTAGGGTTTGAAATAAGAGAAGGGAAGAACTAAGAAAAATACTACATAAAATAAAATAAAAATCAAAATAAACATCCTTCACACTTATATTATTAAATTATACCTTTCAAACTGAGGACAAGTTATTCACAAAGTTTGAATTTAAACTTGAATTCAAATTGGATTTGAAAATGGAGAAAAGAAAATAGAAAACAAAAAAAAAAAGAAAAGGAATTCTAAACCTAACTGGGCCTGCTACCTCGTATTCGGCCCACCTAAGCATTCCCTCACCCGCGCGGCCCACTCACTCTGATCCCTGGCGCCGACAATCCGGGCCCATTTGTCAGCCGCTAACACACCGCGCGCGCGCGCCAACTCTCACTGACCGGCGGGCCACCCTCATCAGCGACCCCTTTTAACGCGCCTTCTTCCACTGACATCCCGGGCCCACGTGGTCAGCCGTTCCCATCGCCCGCGCATGCCTCGCTCTCTCTTCTCCCCGTGAGACTTACACGTGGGTCCCTTGTGCAGTCCGTTCGCCCCAACTAAATCACGCGCGTCTTCTCCACGCTGCGGCGGACTCCGTTGGCTTGAGCTCAACCTCCTGCGCGGGATCTTCGGGCGCCTCACGCACCAACAACCGGGCGATTCGGCCCTATATAACCGCGGGACAGGACCGCTATCCCGTTACCGGTGACCTCGTGTGACTCCAAGCGCTCGCCGTGGGTTCTTCTTTTGCGCCGCTGGTGGATTCGCTCAACGGCGGGTTTTCGTCCTTGGGGTGTGTCCGTGGGGGAAGGCCTGCGTCTGGGGAAGGCGTCCGCATCGGCGATTGGGGGGAAAGACCCGTACCACGGCGTGAATTGCTCACCGGTATCATCCCTCCACCGTGAAGCCGCGCCCCGTCGTCGCCTGGAGTTTCTGTACCTGGATTAAAGGTGAAATGTTCCCCATGATCGTTCGTATTGCCTCACTTTTGTATAGCACATATCCCCTTTGAGTTTTGCACACCAGAACGGTTGTTGGCCTTGCTCCGGCAATGGCTCCGCCGCTGGAAAACCCAGGGCACCGCCGCTGTCTGGCCGGAGTTGGGGAAAAGGATTTCAGCCGTTGGATTCCCTTCGGACGGCTCTGATTAGGGGACGTGTACCGCTTCGGCCAGGGCTCGTCACGGCCGTTGATCCGTGAGTGTGCGGCTGAGATTAGTCGCGCCTTCATAAAATCGTGGACGTCGATTTTTGATCCGACGTCCGGTGGCGCGTACCGATTCAAACCCTCGTGATCTAATCTGGTGCGTCCGGTGTTGATCGGACGGCCGAGATCAAGCGATACCCCTTCGCGTGGCATTTTTTCTAAAGAAACCCCGAGAAACCGAGGAATCAACCCGCCGTCCTATGCGACTGTGCGCTGTGTCTCTGTGGTTTTACCCCGAGCCCCCTGCGGTTTTCTGAAAATGAGGCCCAGTCCAGTGAATAGGAAAAATCATAGAAAATGATTTAGAAAATGATTTTTAGTGTTAAAATAAATCCAGAAACTTAATTAATTCATAACTAATTCATTTTAGCTCCAAATTGAGTCATTCCAATTCCTAAAATTTTGTAATAATATTCTCTACCATTTAGAATCACTGTTTTGACATGAACTCTGTCAGAAAATTTATTTATCATTTAATCATATTATAATCACCTTAAATCTTAGGAAATTCATAACTTGAATTCTGTAACTCAAAAATTAATAATTCTTTTTTCTGTGATCTTATTTTAATATGTAGATTATTAATATGTATTTTGGCATATATGTTTGGTGTAATGTTAATTTTGCCTATACACTGTTTGTTTGTATTGCTACGACTAGTGCGAGGTCACGAGCCATCTGAGAATCATCCTGGTACCTGGATTCTCAAGGCCCAGGCAAGTTGTGCCCTTGATCACTTCTTTTACCCAGCCATGTTCTGATTAATCATAATGATCTGCATAGGTTAATTTTGATGGGACCCAATAGGTTACCCTAGTTTGTCTATCTTTATACCTTGTTTACCACTGAACTTTCTGGGTAGTACTTGCTAGTGCTATATGTGGTTTTGGGTATGGAGATACACTATTCATGGTTACACTTTTGTTATCAGTTGTTATTTATTGTTCATGATGAGATCATTATGTTAATTGGAACATGGAGCGACCACCCGGGAAAACAGTGCTACCACAAGGGTGGTATGGGACGCCCTTGGCTGATTAATTAGGAAAGCTAGTGGAAGACTACCTTACCCGAAAGGGGCAAGGGCAGTAGGGGAGAGGTCAGTGTAGGGAGGCCCTCGGGAGGATTTTGCTGCGATGGCGGTCCTGCAAGGGATTCCTGCACTGGATCTTCCTATAAACTGTAGCGGGTTTTCGGAAGCTAGTGGAACTTTGTAAAGGCTTCGTAGTGGATCCCTAGCCATTCACCTCGGAAGTGTCTAAGGGCTTTGCAAACCCTGGCGACATGGGATACACGACTTGTGGGTAAAGATGCGCAACCTCTGCAGAGTGTAAAACTGGTATACTAGCCGTGCTCACGGTCATGAGCAGCTCGGACCCTCACATGATTAATTTATGGAACTAAATTCAATTTGTCATATGCATTGCATTGCAGGTGATGTTGTTGTTACTTTTGTTCTATTACTTAATTGGGTTTGGTATTTACTTATACTTAGTAATTGCTAATAAAATTTTGACCAACATTAAAAGCAATGCTCAGCTCTAACCATCCTTTTTGGTAAGCCTTACACTTCACGTGAGCTCCCACCTTTGGCGAGTTCATGCACATTATTCCCCACAACTTGTTGAGCGATGAACGTATGTGAGCTCACTCTTGCTGTCTCACATACACCACAGGTCAAGACCAGGTACTGCAGGATGATGCTCATGGAGGATGCTGTGATGAGTTCGTGAGAGGTCTAGGTCGTCATCTCCCAGTCAACTTTGGGTTGCTGGACCGTTGTCTCCTTATAATGTAATTATTTATTTTGTATAGAACTCCTATTATATATAAAGATGTGACATTCGATCCTGTGCCACTATACATCATATGTATGAGACTTGGTCCCAGCATACCTGGTGTTTATGTTAACCCCGGGTTTTGGACCCCTAAAATCCAGGTGTTACAGTCGTGTGGCCATTGATCATCGACTAGAGGCTCATACACCTCACCCCACATATGTTTCCTTGCCATAGATCACATTCTTGGATTTCTGGTGGAGACCATTTCTTGGTCAAAAATCCGTAGGTGTTAGCCTTCGGTATTATTGAAAATGGTCATTCATGGCTATTTTCGGCAAAATGGGGGTTGTGTGGCCATTGATCGTCGACCAGAGGCTCATACACCTCACCCCACATATGTTTCCTTGTCGTAGATCACATTCTTGGATTTCTGGTGGAGACCATTTCTTGGTAAAAAATCCGTAGGTGTTAGCCTTCGGTATTATTGAAAATGGTCGTTCATGGCTATTTTCGACAAAAATGGGGGCTGTGTGGCCATTGATCATCGACCAGACGCTCATACACCTCACCCCACATATGTTTCCTTGCCATAGATCGCATTCTTGGATTTCTGGTGGAGACCATTTCTTGGTCAAAAATCCGTACGTGTTACCCTTCGGTATGATTGAAAATGGAGGTTGTGTGACCATTGATCATCGACCAGAGGCTCATACACCTCACCCCACATATGTTTCCTTGTCGTAGATCACATTCTTGGATTTCTGGTGGAGACCATTTCTTGGTCAAAAATCCGTAGGTGTTAGCCTTCGATATTATTGAAAATAGTCGTTCATGGCTATTTTCGACAAAAATGGGGGTTGTGTGGCCATTGATCATCGACCAGAGGCTCATACACCTCACCCCACATATGTTTCCTTGCCATAGATCACATTCTTGGATTTCTGGTGGAGACCATTTCTTGGTCAAAAATCCGTAGGTGTTAGCCTTCGGTATTATTGAAAATGGTCGTTCATGGCTATTTTCGACAAAAATGGGGGTTGTGTGGCCATTGATCATCGACCAGACGCTCATACACCTCACTACACATATGTTTCCTTGCCATAGATCACATTCTTGGATTTATGGTGGAGACCATTTCTTGGTCAAAAATCCGTAGGTGTTAGCCTTCGGTATTATTGAAAATGGTCGTTCATGGCTATTTTCGACAAAATGGGGGTTGTGTGGCAATTGATCATCGACCAGAGGCTCATACACCTCACCCCACATATGGTTCCTTGCCATAGATCACATTCTTGGATTTCTGGTGGAGACCATTTCTTGGGCAAAAATCCGAATGTGTTAGCCTTTGGTATTTTTGAAAATGGTCATTCATGGCTATTTTCGACAAAAATGGGGGTTGTGTGGCCATTGATCTTCGACCAGAGGCTCATACACCTCACTACACATATGTTTCCTTGCCATAGATCACATTCTTGGATTTATGGTGGAGACCATTTCTTGGTCAAAAATCCGTAGGTGTTAGCCTTCAGTGTCATTGAAAATGGTCGTTCATGGCTATTTTCGACAAAAATTAGGGTTGTGTGGCCATTGATCGTCGACCAGAGGCTCATACACCTCACCCCACATATGTTTCCTTGCCATAGATCACATTCTTGGATTTCTGGTGGTGACCATTTCTTGGTCAAAAATCCGTAGGTGTTAGCCTTCGGTATTATTGAAAATGGTCATTCATGGCTATTTTCGGCAAAATGGGGGTTGTGTGGCCATTGATCGTCGACCAGAGGCTCATACACCTCACCCCACATATGTTTGCTTGCCATAGATCACATTCTTGGATTTCTGGTGGAAACCATTTCTTAGTCTACAATCCGTAGGTGTTAGCCTCTAGTATTATTGAAAATGGTCGCTCATGGCTATTTTCAAGGTCGCTCATGGATATTTTCATAAAAAATGGGGGATGTGTGGCCATGGATCATTGACCAGAGGCTCGTAAACCTCACCCCGACCATTTCTTGGTCAAAAATCCGTAGGTATTAGCCTTTGGTATTATTGAAAATGGTCGTTCATGGCTATTTTCGACAAAAATGGGGGTTGTGTGGCCATTGATCGTCGACCAGACGCTCATACACCTCACCCCACATATGTTTCCTTGTCGTAGATCACATTCTTGGATTTCTGGTGGAGACCATCGCTCATGGCTATTTTCATAAAAAATGGGGGCTGTGTGGCCATTGATCATCGACCAGAGGCTCATACACCTCACCCCACATATGTTTCCGTGCCATAGATTACATTCTTGGATTTCTGGTGGAAACCATTTCTTGGTTAAAAACTCGTACGTGTTAGCCTTCGGTTTTATTGAAAATGGTCATTCATGGCTATTTTCGACAAAAATGGGGGTTGTGTGTCCATTGATCATCGACCAGAGGCTCATACACCTCACCCCACATATGTTTCCTTGCCATAGATCACATTCTTGGATTTCTGGTGGAGACCATTTCTTGGTCAAAAATCCGTACGTGTTAGCCTTTGGTATTTTTGAAAATGGTCATTCATGGCTATTTTCGACAAAAATGGGGGTTGTGTGGCCATTGATCATCGACTAGAGGCTCATACACCTCACCCCACATACGTTTCCTTGCCATAGATCACATTCTTGGATTTCTGGTGGAGACCATTTCTTGGTCAAAAATCCGTAGGTGTTAGCCTTCGGTATTATTGAAAATGGTCGTTCATGGCTATTTTCGACAAAAATGGTGGTTGTGTGGCCATTGATCATCAACCAGACGCTCATACACCTCACCCCACATATGTTTCCTTGCCATAGATCACATTCTTGGATTTCTGGTGGAGACCTTTTCTTGGTCCAAAATCCGTAGGTGTTAGCCTCTAGTATTATTGAAAATGGTCGCTCATGGCTATTTTCAAGGTCGCTCATGGCTATTTTCATAAAAAATGGGGGTTGTGTGGCCATTTATCATCGACTAGAGGCTCATACACCTCACCCTACATATGTTTCCTTGCCATAGATTACATTCTTGGATTTCTGGTGGAAACCATTTCTTGGTTAAAAACTCGTACGTGTTAGCCTTCGGTATTATTGAAAATGGTCATTCATGGCTATTTTCGGCAAAATGGGGGTTGTGTGGCCATTGATCGTCGACCAGAGGCTCATACACCTCACCCCACATATGTTTCCTTGTCGTAGATCACATTCTTGGATTTCTGGTGGAGACCATTTCTTGGTCAAAAATCCGTAGGTGTTAGCCTTCGATATTATTGAAAATGGTCATTCATGGCTATTTTCGGCAAAATGGGGGTTGTGTGGCCATTGATCGTCGACCAGAGGCTCATACACCTCACCCCACATATGTTTCCTTGTCGTAGATCACATTCTTGGATTTCTGGTGGAGACCATTTCTTGGTCAAAAATCCGTAGGTGTTAGCCTTCGATATTATTGAAAATGGTCGTTCATGGCTATTTTCGACAAAAATGGGGGTTGTGTGGCCAATGATCATCGACCAGAGGCTCATACACCTCACCCCACATATGTTTCCTTGCCATAGATCACATTCTTGGATTTCTGGTGGAGACCATTTCTTGGTCAAAAATCCGTAGGTGTTAGCCTTCGGTATTATTGAAAATGGTCGTTCATGGCTATTTTCGACAAAAATGGGGGTTGTGTGGCCATTGATCATCGACCAGACGCTCATACACCTCACCCCACATATGTTTCCTTGCCATAGATCACATTCTTGGATTTCTGGTGGAGACCATTTCTTGGTCTAAAATCCGTAGGTGTTAGCCTCTAGTATTATTGAAAATGGTCGCTCATGGCTATTTTCAAGGTCGCTCATGGCTATTTTCATAAAAAATGGGGGTTGTGTGGCCATTTATCATCGACTAGAGGCTCATAAACCTCACCCCACATATGTTTCCTTGCCATAGATCACATTCTTGGATTTCTGGTGGAGACCATTTCTTGGTCAAAAATCCGTAGGTGTTAGCCTTCGGTATTATTGTAAATGATCGTTCATGGCTATTTTCGACAAAAATGGGGGTTGTGTGGCCATTGATCATCGACCAGAGGCTCGTCCACCTCACCCCCAATATGTTTCCTTGCAATAGATCACATTCTAGGATTTCTGGTGGAGACCATTTCTTGGTCGAAAATCCGTAGGTGTTAGCCTCTAGTATTATTGAAAATGGTCGCTCATGGCTATTTTCAAGGTCGCTCATGGCTATTTTCATAAAAAATGGGGGTTGTGTGGCCATTTATCATCGACTAGAGGCTCATAGACCTCACCCCACATATGTTTCCTTGCCATAGATTACATTCTTGGATTTCTGGTGGAAACCATTTCTTGGTTAAAAACTCGTACGTGTTAGCCTTCGGTATTATTGAAAATGGTCATTCATGGCTATTTTCGGCAAAATGGGGGTTGTGTGGCCATTGATCGTCGACCAGAGGCTCATACACCTCACCCCACATATGTTTCCTTGTCGTAGATCACATTCTTGGATTTCTGGTGGAGACCATTTCTTGGTCAAAAATCCGTAGGTGTTAGCCTTCGGTATTATTGAAAATGGTCGTTCATGGCTATTTTCGACAAAATGGGGGTTGTGTGGCAATTGATCATCGACCAGAGGCTCATACACCTCACCCCACATATGTTTCCTTGCCATAGATCACATTCTTGGATTTCTGGTGGAGACCATTTCTTGGTCAAAAATCCGTACGTGTTAGCCTTTGGTATTTTTGAAAATGGTCATTCATGGCTATTTTCGACAAAAATGGGGGTTGTGTGGCCATTGATCATCGACTAGAGGCTCATACACCTCACCCCACATATGTTTCCTTGCCATAGATCACATTCTTGGATTTCTGGTGGAGACCATTTCTTGGTCAAAAATCCGTAGGTGTTAGCCTTCGGTATTATTGTAAATGGTCATTCATGGCTATTTTCGACAAAAATGGGGGTTGTGTGGCCATTGATCATCGACCAGAGGCTCATACACCTCACCCCACATATGTTTCCTTGCCATAGATCACATTCTTGGATTTCTGGTGGAGACCATTTCTTGGTCAAAAATCCGTAGGTCTTAGCCTCTAGTATTATTGAAAATGGTCTCTCATGGCTATTTTCATAAAAATTGGGGGTTGTGTGGCCATTGATCATCGACCAGACGCTCATACACCTCACCCCACATATGTTTCTTTGCCATAGATCACATTCTTGGATTTCTGGTGGAGACCATTTCTTGGTCAAAAATCCGTAGGTGTTAGCCTTCGATATTATTGAAAATGGTCGTTCATGGCTATTTTCGACAAAAATGGGGGTTGTTTGGCCATTGATCATCGACCAGAGGCTCATACACCTCACCCCACATATGTTTCCTTGCCATAGATCACATTCTTGGATTTCTGGTGGAGACCATTTCTTGGTCAAAAATCCGTAGGTCTTAGCCTCTAATATTATTGAAAATGGTCGCTCATGGCTATTTTCATAAAAAATGGGGGTTGTGTGGCCATTTATCATCGACTAGAGGCTCATAAATCTCACCCCACATATGTTTCCTTGCCATAGATCACATTCTTGGATTTCTGGTGGAGACCATTTCTTGGTCAAAAATCCGTAGGTGTTAGCCTTCGGTATTATTGAAAATGGTCGTTCATGGCTATTTTCGACAAAAATGGGGGTTGTGTGGCCATTGATCATCGACCAGACGCTCATACACCTCACCCCACATATGTTTCCTTGCCATAGATCACATTCTTAGATTTCTGGTGGAGACCATTTCTTGGTCTAAAATCCGTAGGTGTTAGCCTCTAGTATTATTGAAAATGGTCGCTCATGGCTATTTTCAAGGTCGCTCATGGCTATTTTCATAAAAATGGGGGTTGTGTGGCCATTTATCATCGACTAGAGGCTCAAAAACCTCACCCCACATATGTTTCCTTGCCATAGATTACATTCTTGGATTTCTGGTGGAAACCATTTCTTGGTTAAAAACTCGTACGTGTTAGCCTTCGGTATTATTGAAAATGGTCATTCATGGCTATTTTCGGCAAAATGGGGGTTGTGTGGCCATTGATCGTCGACCAGAGGCTCATACACCTCACCCCACATATGTTTCCTTGTCGTAGATCACATTCTTGGATTTCTGGTGGAGACCATTTCTTGGTCAAAAATCCGTAGGTGTTAGCCTTCGGTATTATTGAAAATGGTCGTTCATGGCTATTTTCGACAAAATGGGGGTTGTGTGGCAATTGATCATCGACCATAGGCTCATACACCTCACCCCACATATGTTTCCTTGCCATAGATCACATTCTTGGATTTCTGGTGGAGACCATTTCTTGGTCAAAAATCCGTACGTGTTAGCCTTTGGTATTTTTGAAAATGGTCATTCATGGCTATTTTCGACAAAAATGGGGGTTGTGTGGCCATTGATCATCGACTAGAGGCTCATACACCTCACCCCACATATGTTTCCTTGCCATAGATCACATTCTTGGATTTCTGGTGGAGACCATTTCTTGGTCAAAAATCCGTAGGTGTTAGCCTTCGGTATTATTGTAAATGGTCATTCATGGCTATTTTCGACAAAAATGGGGGTTGTGTGGCCATTGATCATCGACCAGAGGCTCATACACCTCACCCCACATATGTTTCCTTGCCATAGATCACATTCTTGGATTTCTGGTGGAGACCATTTCTTGGTCAAAAATTCGTAGGTCTTAGCCTCTAGTATTATTGAAAATGGTCTCTCATGGCTATTTTCATAAAAATTGGGGGTTGTGTGGCCATTGATCATCGACCAGACGCTCATACACCTCACCCCACATATGTTTCCTTACCATAGATCACATTCTTGGATTTCTGGTGGAGACCATTTCTTGGTCAAAAATCCGTAGGTGTTAGCCTTCGATATTATTGAAAATGGTCGTTCATGGCTATTTTCGACAAAAATGGGGGTTGTTTGGCCATTGATCATCGACCAGAGGCTCATACACCTCACCCCACATATGTTTCCTTGCCATAGATCACATTCTTGGATTTCTGGTGGAGACCATTTCTTGGTCAAAAATCCGTAGGTCTTAGCCTCTAATATTATTGAAAATGGTCGCTCATGGCTATTTTCATAAAAAATGGGGGTTGTGTGGCCATTTATCATCGACTAGAGGCTCATAAATCTCACCCCACATATGTTTCCTTGCCATAGATCACATTCTTGGATTTCTGGTGGAGACCATTTCTTGGTCAAAAATCCGTAGGTGTTAGCCTTCGGTATTATTGAAAATGGTCGTTCATGGCTATTTTCGACAAAAATGGGGGTTGTGTGGCCATTGATCATCGACCAGACGCTCATACACCTCACCCCACATATGTTTCCTTGCCATAGATCACATTCTTAGATTTCTGGTGGAGACCATTTCTTGGTCTAAAATCCGTAGGTGTTAGCCTCTAGTATTATTGAAAATGGTCGCTCATGGCTATTTTCAAGGTCGCTCATGGCTATTTTCATAAAAATGGGGGTTGTGTGGCCATTTATCATCGACTAGAGGCTCAAAAACCTCACCCCACATATGTTTCCTTGCGATAGATTACATTCTTGGATTTCTGGTGGAAACCATTTCTTGGTTAAAAACTCGTACGTGTTAGCCTTCGGTATTATTGAAAATGGTCATTCATGGCTATTTTCGGCAAAATGGGGGTTGTGTGGCCATTGATCGTCGACCAGAGGCTCATACACCTCACCCCACATATGTTTCCTTGTCGTAGATCACATTCTTGGATTTCTGGTGGAGACCATTTCTTGGTCAAAAATCCGTAGGTGTTAGCCTTCGATATTATTGAAAATGGTCGTTCATGGCTATTTTCGACAAAAATGGGGGTTGTGTGGCCATTGATCATCGACCATAGGCTCATACACCTCACCCCACATATGTTTCCTTGCCATAGATCACATTCTTGGATTTCTGGTGGAGACCATTTCTTGGTCAAAAATCCGTAGGTGTTAGCCTTCGGTATTATTGTAAATGGTCATTCATGGCTATTTTCGACAAAAATGGGGGTTGTGTGGCCATTGATCATCGACGAGAGGCTCATACACCTCACCCCACATATGTTTCCTTGCCATAGATCACATTCTTGGATTTCTGGTGGAGACCATTTCTTGGTCAAAAATCCGTAGGTCTTAGCCTCTAGTATTATTGAAAATGGTCGCTCATGGCCACACAACCCCCATTTTTTATGAAAATAGCCATGAGCGACCTTGAAAATAGCCATGAGCGACCATTTTCAATAATACTAGAGGCTAACACCTACGAATTTTAGACCAAGAAATGGTCCCCACCAGAAATCCAAGAATGTGATCTATGGCAAGGAAACATATGTGGGGTGAGGTGTATGAGCGTCTGGTCGATGATCAATGGCCACACAACCCCCATTTTTGTCGAAAATAGCCATGAACGACCATTTTCAATAATACCGAAGGCTAACACCTACAGATTTTTGACCAAGAAATGGTCTCCACCAGAAATCCAAGAATGTGATCTATGGCAAGGAAACATATGTGGGGTGAGGTGTATGAGCCTCTGGTCGATGATCAATGGCCACACAACCCCCATTTTTGTCGAAAATAGCCATGAACGACCATTTTCAAAAATATCGTAGGCTAACACCTACGGATTTTTGACCAAGAAATGGTCTCCACCAGAAATCCAAGAATGTGATCTACGACAAGGAAACATATGTGGGGTGAGGTGTATGAGCCTCTGGTCGACGATCAATGGCCACAGAACCCCCATTTTGCCGAAAATAGCCATGAGCGACCATTTTCAATAATATTAGAGGCTAAGACCTACGGATTTTTGACCAAGAAATGGTCTCCACCAGAAATCCAAGAATGTGATCTATGGCGAGGAAACATATGTGGGGTGAGGTGTATGAGCCTCTGGTCGATGATCAATGGCCACACAACCCCCATTTTTGTCGAAAATAGCCTACGGATTTTTGACCAAGAAATGGTCTCCACCAGAAATCCAAGAATGTGATCTATGGCAAGGAAACATATGTGGGGTGAGGTGTACGAGCCTCTGGTCGATGATCAATGGCCACAGAACCCCCATTTTGCCGAAAATAGCCATGAACGACCATTTTCAATAATACCGAAGGCTAACACGTACGAGTTTTTGACCAAGAAATGGTCTCCACCAGAAATCCAAGAATGTGATCTATGGCAAGGAAACATATGTGGGGTGAGGTGTATGAGCCTCTGGTCGATGATCAATGGCCACACAACCCCCATTTTTGTCGAAAATAGCCATGAACGACCATTTTCAATAATATCGAAGGCTAACACCTACGGTTTTTTGACCAAGAAATGGACTCCACCAGAAATCCAAGAATGTGATCTACAACAAGGAAACATATGTGGGGTGAGGTGTATGAGCCTCTGGTCGACGATCAATGGCCACACAACCCCCATTTTGCCGAAAATAGCCATGAATGACCATTTTCAATAATACTGAAGGCTAACACGTACGCGTTTTTAACCAAGAAATGGTTTCCACTAGAAATCCAAGAATGTAATCTATGGCAAGGAAACATATGTGGGGTGAGGTTTATGAGCCTCTAGTCGATGATAAATGGCAACACAACCCCCATTTTTTATGAAAATAGCCATGAGCTACCTTGAAAATAGCCATGAGCGACCATTTTCAATAATACTAGAGGCTAACACCTACGGATTTTAGACCAAGAAATGGTCTCCACCAGAAATCCAAGAATGTGATCTATGGCAAGGAAACAAATGTGGGGTGAGGTCTATGAGCGTCTGGTCGATGATCAATGGCCACACAACCCCCATTTTTGTCGAAAATAGCCATGAACGACCATTTTCAATAATACCGAAGGCTAACACCTACGGATTTTTGACCAAGAAATGGTCTCCACCAGAAATCCAAGAATGTGATCTATGGCAAGGAAACATATGTGGGGTGAGGTGTATGAGCCTCTAGTCGATGATCAATGGCCACACAACCCCCATTTTTGTCGAAAATAGCCATGAATGACCATTTTCAAAAATACCAAAGGCTAACACGTATGGATTTTTGACCAAGAAATGGTCTCCACCAGGAATCCAAGAATGTGATCTATGGCAAGGAAACATATGTGGGGTGAGGTGTATGATCCTCTGGTCGGTGATCAATGGCCACACAACCCCCATTTTGCCGAAAATAGCCATGAACGACCATTTTCAATAATACCGAAGGCTAACACGTACGAGTTTTTAACCAAGAAATGGTCTCCACCAGAAATCCAAGAATGTGATCTATGGCAAGGAAACATATGTGGGGTGAGGTTTATGAGCCTCTAGGTGATGATAAATGGCCACACAACCCCCATTTTTTATGAAAATAGCCATGAGCGACCATTTTCAATAATACTAGAGCCTAAGACCTACGGATTTTAGACCAAGAAATGGTCTCCACCAGAAATCCAAGAATGTGATCTATGGCAAGGAAACATATGTGGGGTGAGGTGTATGAGCATCTGGTCGATGATCAATGGCCACACACCCCCATTTTTGTCGAAAATAGCCATGAACGACCATTTTCAATAATACCGAAGGCTAACACCTACGGATTTTTGACCAAGAAATGGTCTCCACCAGAAATCCAAGAATGTGATCTATGGCAAGGAAACATATGTGGGGTGAGGTGTATGAGCCTCTAGTCGATGATCAATGGCCACACAACCCCCATTTTTGTCGAAAATAGCCATGAACGACCATTTTCAATAATACCGAAGGCTAACACCTACGGATTTTTGACCAAGAAATGGTCTCCACCAGAAATCCAATAATGTGATCTATGGCAAGGAAACATATGTTGGGTGAGGTGTATGAGCCTCTGGTCGATGATCAATGGCCACACAACCCCCATTTTGCCGAAAATAGCCATGAATGACCATTTTCAATAATACCGAAGGCTAACACGTACGAGTTTTTAACCAAGAAATGGTTTCCACCAGAAATCCAAGAATGTAATCTATGGCAAGGAAACATATGTGGGGTGAGGTTTATGAGCCTCTAGTCGATGATAAATGGCCACACAACCCCCATTTTTTATGAAAATAGCCATGAGCGACCTTGAAAATAGCCATGAGCGACCATTTTCAATAATACTAGAGGCTAACACCTACGGATTTTAGACCAAGAAATGGTCTCCACCAGAAATCCAAGAATGTGATCTATGGCAAGGAAACATATGTGGGGTGAGGTGTATGAGCGTCTGGTCGATGATCAATGGCCACACAACCCCCATTTTTGTCGAAAATAGCCATGAACGACCATTTTCAATAATACCGAAGGCTAACACCTACGGATTTTTGACCAAGAAATGTCTGCACCAGAAATCCAAGAATGTGATCTATGGCAAGGAAACATATGTGGGGTGAGGTGTATGAGCCTCTAGTCGATGATCAATGGCCACACAACCCCCATTTTTGTCGAAAATAGCCATGAACGACCATTTTCAAAAATATCGTAGGCTAACACCTACGGATTTTTGACCAAGAAATGGTCTCCACCAGAAATCCAAGAATGTGATCTACGACAAGGAAACATATGTGGGGTGAGGTGTATGAGCCTCTGGTCGACGATCAATGGCCACAGAACCCCCATTTTGCCGAAAATAGCCATGAGCGACCATTTTCAATAATATTAGAGGCTAAGACCTACGGATTTTTGACCAAGAAATGGTCTCCACCAGAAATCCAAGAATGTGATCTATGGCGAGGAAACATATGTGGGGTGAGGTGTATGAGCCTCTGGTCGATGATCAATGGCCACACAACCCCCATTTTTGTCGAAAATAGCCTACGGATTTTTGACCAAGAAATGGTCTCCACCAGAAATCCAAGAATGTGATCTATGGCAAGGAAACATATGTGGGGTGAGGTGTACGAGCCTCTGGTCGATGATCAATGGCCACAGAACCCCCATTTTGCCGAAAATAGCCATGAACGACCATTTTCAATAATACCGAAGGCTAACACGTACGAGTTTTTGACCAAGAAATGGTCTCCACCAGAAATCCAAGAATGTGATCTATGGCAAGGAAACATATGTGGGGTGAGGTGTATGAGCCTCTGGTCGATGATCAATGGCCACACAACCCCCATTTTTGTCGAAAATAGCCATGAACGACCATTTTCAATAATATCGAAGGCTAACACCTACGGTTTTTTGACCAAGAAATGGACTCCACCAGAAATCCAAGAATGTGATCTACAACAAGGAAACATATGTGGGGTGAGGTGTATGAGCCTCTGGTCGACGATCAATGGCCACACAACCCCCATTTTGCCGAAAATAGCCATGAATGACCATTTTCAATAATACTGAAGGCTAACACGTACGCGTTTTTAACCAAGAAATGGTTTCCACTAGAAATCCAAGAATGTAATCTATGGCAAGGAAACATATGTGGGGTGAGGTTTATGAGCCTCTAGTCGATGATAAATGGCCACACAACCCCCATTTTTTATGAAAATAGCCATGAGCTACCTTGAAAATAGCCATGAGCGACCATTTTCAATAATACTAGAGGCTAACACCTACGGATTTTAGACCAAGAAATGGTCTCCACCAGAAATCCAAGAATGTGATCTATGGCAAGGAAACAAATGTGGGGTGAGGTGTATGAGCGTCTGGTCGATGATCAATGGCCACACAACCCCCATTTTTGTCGAAAATAGCCATGAACGACCATTTTCAATAATACCGAAGGCTAACACCTACGGATTTTTGACCAAGAAATGGTCTCCACCAGAAATCCAAGAATGTGATCTATGGCAAGGAAACATATGTGGGGTGAGGTGTATGAGCCTCTAGTCGATGATCAATGGCCACACAACCCCCATTTTTGTCGAAAATAGCCATGAATGACCATTTTCAAAAATACCAAAGGCTAACACGTATGGATTTTTGACCAAGAAATGGTCTCCACCAGGAATCCAAGAATGTGATCTATGGCAAGGAAACATATGTGGGGTGAGGTGTATGATCCTCTGGTCGGTGATCAATGGCCACACAACCCCCATTTTGCCGAAAATAGCCATGAACGACCATTTTCAATAATACCGAAGGCTAACACGTACGAGTTTTTAACCAAGAAATGGTCTCCACCAGAAATCCAAGAATGTGATCTATGGCAAGGAAACATATGTGGGGTGAGGTTTATGAGCCTCTAGGTGATGATAAATGGCCACACAACCCCCATTTTTTATGAAAATAGCCATGAGCGACCATTTTCAATAATACTAGAGCCTAAGACCTACGGATTTTAGACCAAGAAATGGTCTCCACCAGAAATCCAAGAATGTGATCTATGGCAAGGAAACATATGTGGGGTGAGGTGTATGAGCATCTGGTCGATGATCAATGGCCACACACCCCCATTTTTGTCGAAAATAGCCATGAACGACCATTTTCAATAATACCGAAGGCTAACACCTACGGATTTTTGACCAAGAAATGGTCTCCACCAGAAATCCAAGAATGTGATCTATGGCAAGGAAACATATGTGGGGTGAGGTGTATGAGCCTCTAGTCGATGATCAATGGCCACACAACCCCCATTTTTGTCGAAAATAGCCATGAACGACCATTTTCAATAATACCGAAGGCTAACACCTACGGATTTTTGACCAAGAAATGGTCTCCACCAGAAATCCAAGAATGTGATCTATGGCAAGGAAACATATGTTGGGTGAGGTGTATGAGCCTCTGGTCGATGATCAATGGCCACACAACCCCCATTTTGCCGAAAATAGCCATGAATGACCATTTTCAATAATACCGAAGGCTAACACGTACGAGTTTTTAACCAAGAAATGGTTTCCACCAGAAATCCAAGAATGTAATCTATGGCAAGGAAACATATGTGGGGTGAGGTTTATGAGCCTCTAGTCGATGATAAATGGCCACACAACCCCCATTTTTTATGAAAATAGCCATGAGCGACCTTGAAAATAGCCATGAGCGACCATTTTCAATAATACTAGAGGCTAACACCTACGGATTTTAGACCAAGAAATGGTCTCCACCAGAAATCCAAGAATGTGATCTATGGCAAGGAAACATATGTGGGGTGAGGTGTATGAGCGTCTGGTCGATGATCAATGGCCACACAACCCCCATTTTTGTCGAAAATAGCCATGAACGACCATTTTCAATAATACCGAAGGCTAACACCTACGGATTTTTGACCAAGAAATGTCTGCACCAGAAATCCAAGAATGTGATCTATGGCAAGGAAACATATGTGGGGTGAGGTGTATGAGCCTCTAGTCGATGATCAATGGCCACACAACCCCCATTTTTGTCGAAAATAGCCATGAATGACCATTTTCAAAAATACCAAAGGCTAACACGTACGGATTTTTAACCAAGAAATGGTCTCCACCAGAAATCCAAGAATGTGATCTATGGCAAGGAAATATATGTGGGGTGAGGTGTACGAGCCTCTGGTTGATGATCAATGGCCACACAACCCCCATTTTGCCGAAAATAGCCATGAATGACCATTTTCAATAATACCGAAGGCTAACACGTACGAGTTTTTAACCAAGAAATGGTTTCCACCAGAAATCCAAGAATGTAATCTATGGCAAGGAAACATATGTGGGGTGAGGTTTATGAGCCTCTAGTCGATGATAAATGGCCACACAACCCCCATTTTTTATGAAAATAGCCATGAGCGACCTTGAAAATAGCCATGAGCGACCATTTTCAATAATACTAGAGGCTAACACCTACGGATTTTAGAACAAGAAATGGTCTCCACCAAAAATCCAAGAATGTGATCTATGGCAAGGAAACATATGTGGGGTGAGGTATACGAGCGTCTGGTCGATGATCAATGGCCACACAACCCCCATTTTTGTCGAAAATAGCCATGAACGACCATTTTCAATAATACCGAACGCTAACACCTACAGATTTTTGACCAAGAAATGGTCTCCACCAGAAATCCAAGAATGTGATCTATGGCAAGGAAACATATGTGGGGTGAGGTGTATGAGCCTCTGGTCGACGATCAATGGCCACACAACCCTAATTTTTGTCGAAAATAGCCATGAACGACCATTTTCAATGACACTGAAGGCTAACACCTACGGATTTTTGACCAAGAAATGGTCTCCACCATAAATCCAAGAATGTGATATATGGCAAGGAAACATATGTGTAGTGAGGTGTATGAGCCTCTGGTCGAAGATCAATGGCCACACAACCTCCATTTTTGTCGAAAATAGCCATGAATGACCATTTTCAAAAATACCAAAGGCTAACACGTACGGATTTTTGACCAAGAAATGGTCTCCACCAGAAATCCAAGAATGTGATCTATGGCAAGGAAACATATGTGGGGTGAGGTGTACGAGCCTCTGGTCGATAATGAATGGTCACACAACCCCCATTTTGCCGAAAATAGCCATGAACGACCATTTTCAATAATACCGAAGGCTAACACGTACGAGTTTTTAACCAAGAAATGGTCTCCATCAGAAATCCAAGAATGTGATCTATGGCAAGGAAACATATGTGGGGCGAGGTTTATGAGCCTCTAGTCGATGATAAATGGCCACACAACCCCCATTTTTTATGAAAATAGCCATGAGCGACCTTGAAAATAGCCATGAGTGACCATTTTCAATAATACTAGAGGCTAACACCTATGGATTTTAGACCAAGAAATGGTCTCCACCAGAAATCCAAGAATGTGATCTATGACAAGGAAACATATGTGGGGTGAGGTGTATGAGCGTCTGGTCGATGATCAATGGCCACACAACCCCCATTTTTGTCGAAAATAGCCATGAACGACCATTTTCAATAATACCGAAGGCTAACACCTACAGATTTTTGACCAAGAAATGGTCTCCACCAAAAATCCAAGAATGTGATCTATGGCAAGGAAACATATGTGGGGTGAGGTGTATGAGCCTCTGGTCGATGATCAATGGCCACACAACCCCCATTTTTGTCGAAAATAGCCATGAACGACCATTTTCAATAATACCGAAGGCTAACACCTACGGATTTTTGACCAAGATATGGTCTCCACCAGAAATCCAAGAATGTGATCTATGGCAAGGAAACATATGTGGGGTGAGGTGTATGAGCGTCTGGTCGATGATCAATGGCCACACAACCCCCATTTTTGTCGAAAATAGCCATGAATGACCATTTACAATAATACCGAAGGCTAACAACTACGGATTTTTGACCAAGAAATGGTCTCCACTAGAAATCCAAGAATGTGATATATGGAAAGGAAACATATGTGGGGTGAGGTGTACGAGCCTTTGGTCGATGATCAATGGCCACAGAACCCCCATTTTGCCGAAAATAGCCATGAACGACCATTTTCAATAATACCGAAGGCTAACACGTACGAGTTTTTGACCAAGAAATGGTCTCCACCAAAAATCCAAGAATGTGATCTATGGCAAGGAAACATATGTGGGGTGAGGTGTACGAGCCTCTGGTTGATGATCAATGGCCACACAACCCCCATTTTGCCGAAAATAGCCATGAATGACCATTTTCAATAATACCGAAGGCTAACACGTACGAGTTTTTAACCAAGAAATGGTTTCCACCAGAAATCCAAGAATGTAATCTATGGCAAGGAAACATATGTGGGGTGAGGTTTATGAGCCTCTAGTCGATGATAAATGGCCACACAACCCCCATTTTTTATGAAAATAGCCATGAGCGACCTTGAAAATAGCCATGAGCGACCATTTTCAATAATACTAGAGGATAACACCTACGGATTTTAGACCAAGAAATGGTCTCCACCAGAAATCCAAGAATGTGATATATGGCAAGGAAACATATGTGGGGTGAGGTGTATGAGCGTCTGGTCGATGATCAATGGCCACACAACCCCCATTTTTGTCGAAAATAGCCATGAACGACCATTTTCAATAATACCGAAGGCTAACACCTAAGGATTTTTTACCAAGAAATGGTCTCCACCAGAAATCCAAGAATGTGATCTATGGCAAGGAAACATATGTGGGGTGAGGTGTATGAGCCTCTGGTCGACGATCAATGGCCACACAACCCTAATTTTTGTCGAAAATAGCCATGAACGACCATTTTCAATGACACTGAAGGCTAACACCTACGGATTTTTGACCAAGAAATGGTCTCCACCATAAATCCAAGAATGTGATCTATGGCAAGGAAACATATGTGTAGTGAGGTGTATGAGCCTCTGGTCGAAGATCAATGGCCACACAACCCCCATTTTTGTCGAAAATAGCCATGAATGACCATTTTCAAAAATACCAAAGGCTAACACGTACGGATTTTTGACCAAGAAATGGTCTCCACCAGAAATCCAAGAATGTGATCTATGGCAAGGAAACATATGTGGGGTGAGGTGTACGAGCCTCTGGTCGATAATGAATGGCCACACAACCCCCATTTTGCCGAAAATAGCCATGAACGACCATTTTCAATAATACCGAAGGCTAACACGTACGAGTTTTTAACCAAGAAATGGTCTCCACCAGAAATCCAAGAATGTGATCTATGGCAAGGAAACATATGTGGGGCGAGGTTTATGAGCCTCTAGTCGATGATAAATGGCCACACAACCCCCATTTTTTATGAAAATAGCCATGAGCGACCTTGAAAATAGCCATGAGCGACCATTTTCAATAATACTAGAGGCTAACACCTATGGATTTTAGACCAAGAAATGGTCTCCACCAGAAATCCAAGAATGTGATCTATGGCAAGGAAACATATGTGTGGTGAGGTGTATGAGCGTCTGGTCGATGATCAATGGCCACACAACCCCCATTTTTGTCGAAAATAGCCATGAACGACAATTTTCAATAATACCGAAGGCTAACACCTACGGATTTTTGACCAAGAAATGGTCTCCACCAGAAATCCAAGAATGTGATCTATGGCAAGGAAACATATGTGGGGTGAGGTGTATGAGCCTCTGGTCGATGATCAATGGCCACACAACCCCCATTTTTGTCGAAAATAGCCATGAACGACCATTTTCAATAATACCGAAGGCTAACACCTACGGATTTTTGACCAAGAAATGGTCTCCACCAGAAATCCAAGAATGTGATCTATGGCAAGGAAACATATGTGGGGTGAGGTGTATGAGCGTCTGGTCGATGATCAATGGCCACACAACCCCCATTTTTGTCGAAAATAGCCATGAATGACCATTTACAATAATACCGAAGGCTAACACCTACGGATTTTTGACCCAGAAATGGTCTCCACCAGAAATCCAAAAATGTGATCTATGGAAAGGAAACATATGTGGGGTGAGGTGTACGAGCCTCTGGTCGATGATCAATGGCCACAGAACCCCCATTTTGCCGAAAATAGCCATGAACGACCATTTTCAATAATACCGAAGGCTAACACGTACGAGTTTTTGACCAAGAAATGGTCTCCACCAAAAATCCAAGAATGTGATCTATGGCAAGGAAACATATGTGGGGTGAGGTGTATGAGCGTCTGGTCGATGATCAATGGCCACACAACCCCCATTTTTGTCGAAAATAGCCATGAATGACCATTTACAATAATACCGAAGGCTAACATGATATGACCACGCCATTAAGCAACATATTACAACCCCCAAGTCATACTACATCAACTCAAGTACAACCAACATCATCACCAACCCAAGTCTTTGATGGACCAATTACACGTAGCCGAGCTAAGAAGCTACAGCAAGAGGTGCACGCGCTACTTTATAAATTTCAATTAAATACTAATGAGAACTTTATGCTACCTAAGTCGTGTATGTTGATATTACTTAGGTTCACCAAAGAGGAAGGACAAAACATATCAAGGGCAAATCAGCAAGAAGAGCTATGTCCGAGTGAGTCCAGCGCTACAGAACCGTCCAGAAGAAACAGTCATATCTTTTGATTCCGAAAAGCTATGAAGGCCCATAAGTACTTTTTGGAAAGCTCTTGAAGTCTAGTTTCCAATGCTTCTAAAGCCGACTTAACCACATCTACCAGAAAGGCAGCCGACCTACTTTAGTGCTGACAGGTCAGAAGGTCAACAGTCTGCTTGATGACCAAGTTTTCGTATTAAACTGCATCATTCTACGAAGTTTCATTAAGCATGCTATATATGGTGAGAAAGCTTATCAAGTTAGCTTTCCAATGCAACCAGTCCCACGTCATTTGAAGATTCCTAAAAGAAGTTATTGTCAAAATACTGAAGGCTGCGCAGAAGTCAAACAGCCACACGGAAATCAGCTCTGCAGATTTTCCGAAGAGGCTCCTTCACATTAGCTCGTGAAAATGCTTTTGTTTTATGTTTATACCTCGCTAAGGCTGGTTGTTACTAGTATAAATACCCCCATATGTCTATGATGTAAGGCAGCTTATGATAATCTAAAACAGAACCCCTTTGTTCAGCTGTGTGCTAACAAATATTGAGAGTAATCTCTACCCCTTTGCTCTTGTGAATTCCTTCGCGGGATTGCAGAAGCGGCGGCTTCATCCGCTCCCAATTGGTGCTCCTACTCCCTTCGAGGTCTCCTCGATTGATTGTAGGCTGTGTTGGTTGGTTCTTTGAGAGTGTGGTTGGGCGAATCCTCGATTCAGGCTGCCGGTTAAAGACGGTGGTTGGCTTCGAGTTTTATTTGTCAGGTTGCACTAGTTATCGCTGCTTGCAGCAAGTTATCTTGGCTTCTTTGAAGCTAGTTATCTGAAGATTGATCCTACGTCGTGAAGATCGGGCATCGTGACGCATCATCTGGTATCAAAGCCTCAGTTGCCACGGTAGGATTCTTTACCCTTAGCTACATATATTTTGTGTTCGTCCTATCCACCCAAAAGCCATAAAATATTTTTGCCATAGCCTTTTCTTTCAATCTGTTGTTCCAGTGAGTTTTGTTAAGTTTCAGTCCTTAGAATCTTTGTTTAGTTGCTGGTCACTCTATCCTTTGTGTTTTCCTTTGAGCCTCTTATATATATCTGAAAATATCCACAAAAAGAGTATTCTGAAAAAAAAACCTCATCATTTCCTTCGCGTTAACTTTGATCCTATTTAAGTTATAGCTGCTGGTTGAGTTGTTTGTTAAGTATTATAAAGTGTGCAATATCATATCAGATCTCTGTGTTTAGTTGTATAAAAAAAAGTATCAAAAAAAAGAGAAGAAAGAAAAGTACCAAAGAAAAGTGTTGAACAAGATTGTGAAAGAAAAGTAGAACAATCAGTTTGTTTATGTGCACAAGTGCTGAAAATTTTATCAAGTTAGTCAACCAGTTTGCTATTGTCATTTGGTGCAAAATTTTGGTTGGATCTGATTGCAACACTTGCATTCCAATCATACTCCTTGTCTGCATCAAATCTGAAATTTCTTGCGCGTGTGTTTGATCTATTTACATCACTCGAATCTTGTGGTCAGCACTAGGCAGGGAACTTCTAGTCGGATGGTTATTTAACTTAACAACAACTAGAATTCAGATTGTATCCCTTGTTTATTAATCCCCACCAAGCTCCACATATAAGCCATCGTAATCGGTACTCTGGTCTTGTATTCGCTTAACCACCACTTTCTTGTTACCACCACACATTTTCTTGCAACCCGCAGGGAACTCATAAGAGCTTTGGTTGGTAAGAGTGGTGAGGTTGTGAGATTCTATATAGCTTCATATTCCACCTATATTTGTTGCCTTGTTGTCACTAACTTCGCAGGAAGATGGATCCCAACGTTGAGATTGAAGAATGTGTCACCCTGATACAATTCAATGAGCTCAAACAAAGCATAGAAGCCAAGCAAGATCTGTTGGCACAAGATCTTCAGACACTTATGGCTGAAATCAGAGGTCATCGTCGACTCCCCGACGGTGTAAGAAACCATGATGAAGATGGGGAAGAAGATGAAGGAAATTATTCTAGAAGAGCAAGTGAACATGGGAGGAGAAATCAAGGTGCGGCATATGGTAGAGGAAGAGGCCGGAATCGAAGAAATAATGACAATGAAGAATCTGAATTTGGGGATGATCAGTCTCAACATCGCTATGGTCGTCGTCATCATAGAGGCGTCAACCAAGAAGAGAGATTTGGGAAACTTAAGTTTACCATGCCAAAATTTGATGGTAGATCTGATCCTGAAGATTATTTCACATGGGAATTGAAAGTGGAGAAAATCTTCCGCCTACATAATTATTCAGAGGAGAAGAAACTTGCAATGGCATCTCTTGAGTTTGAAGGATATGCTCTGATTTGGTGGGAGCAACTTCTTCGTGATCGTGAAGAAGATGGAGAGGACCCTATTATTACTTGGCAAGAGATGAAGCGAGAAATGAGAATTCGTTTTGTGCCGAAGCATTATCGGCGTGATCTTTTTGATAAATTGCAGAATTTGAGGCAAGGAAGTTTCTCTGTTGAGGAGTATTATAAGGAGATGGAGAAGGCCATGATTAGAGCCAATGTGTATGAAGACGAAGAGCAAACCATTGCACGTTTCATGGCTGGGTTACACCGCAACATTCAGCGTATTGTTGAGTTTCAGCCGTACCAAAGTCTTATTGATTCGGTACATCAAGCCACCAAAGCTGAACGCCAGCTGCAACAAGATGCTAAGAGCAGCAAGCCCTTGTCATATGGTGCACGAACCATGACTGGAGGAAGCAAATCGATCTCAAGGTTTACTGCTGCATCCTCAGCAACAAAAGGTTCAACTGGAGGCTTGCGATCCAATATTCAAGGCAATTCTAGTGGAAAGAACGGTGCTGCTCCAAACACGAGTTATAAACCAGCAGCCTTCACTTCAACGTCAGTGGGTTCAACAGCCAAGAGTAGTGGTATTCAGTGCTTCAAGTGTGGAGGTCGTGGTCATGTCATAAAGGAGTGTCCAAATAATCGTGTGATCCTTGTGACTGATGATGGAGAATATGCATCAGCTAGTGAAGAGGAAGCTGAAGCAGGAAATGAAGATGTCATTGATAAATCTGAAGAACATACGGGATGTGAATTTGAGCATGGTACTACTCTTGTGGTTACACAAATATTGAGCGTTCAAATGAAAGAAGCTGAAATTGGACAGCGACATAATCTTTTTCAAATGAGAGCAAAAGTGCAAGACAAAGTAGTAAAGGTGATCATTGATGGAGGAAGTTGCCATAATCTTGCAAGTCGTGAGATGGTTGAAAGGCTTGATCTGAAGTTGCAGCAACACCCTCATCCATATCATGTCCAATGGTTGAATGAATCAGGAGATATCAAGATTGGTTATAAGGTGAAAGTTCCGTACAAGATTGGAGAGTTTGTTGACACAGTGGAGTGCAATGTTGCACCCATGTTTGTGTGTCACTTGTTGTTGGGAAGACCTTGGCAATATGACCGATATTCTCAACATTGTGGAAGAACAAATCAGTACACACTAGATCTAAAAGGGAGAAAGTTTGTATTCAAGCCTATGACCCCTCCACAAATCATGGTTGAACACTTACAAAAGAAAACTGAAATTAGTGTAGCAATTAGAGGAGGAGAAGAGCAAAAGAAATTGAGTGCCATCCACAATTCGGTGAGTGAGTGCTACAAGCCAAATTCAAGAGATAAAAAGAAAGAAGAGGGAGAACATCTAGTTATGCTAGCCACGAAATCTGAGCTGAGAGAAGTGAGGAACAACCCTTATCAAGTGCTATTTGTACTTGTGAGCAAAGATGTTTTGATTTCTCCTAATGACATAACATCTCTTCCTAGTGTTGTGGGTGATCTTTTGCAGGACTTTGAATATGTGTTTCCACAAGAAACACTAGCCGGACTACCTCCAATTCGAGGGATTGAGCATCAAATCGATCTTATTCCAGGGGCTGCACTTCCTAACCATCCACCATATCGAACCAATCCTGAAGAAACTAAGGAAATACAAAGGCAAGTGCAAGAACTTCTTGATAAAGGTTTTGTTCGTGAAACTTTAAGCCTTTGTGCTATTCCTGTGATTTTAGTACCTAAAACATATGGATCTTGGAGGATGTGTGTTGATTGTAGAGCGATAAATAATATTACCGTTCGCTATCGCCATCCTATTCCACGACTAGATGATATGCTTGATGAATTAAGTGGTTCCACAATTTTTACTAAAATTGATTTGAGAAGTGGATACCATCAAATAAGAATGAAAACTGGAGATGAATGGAAGACTGCATTTAAAACAAAATTTGGGTTGTATGAATGGTTAGTAATGCCCTTTGGGTTGACTAATGCTCCTAGTACTTTTATGAGATTAATGAACCATGTCTTAAGAACTTTCATTGGAAAATTTGTTGTTGTCTACTTCGATGATATTCTAATTTACAGCAAGTCTTTTGATGAACATGTGAAACACATTCGACAAGTTTTAGATGAGCTTAGAAAGGAGAAATTATTTGCTAATCTTGAGAAGTGCAATTTTTGCATAGACCATGTTGTGTTTCTTGGCTTTGTTGTTTCAGCAAAAGGAATAGAGGTGGATGAATCCAAGGTGAAAGCCATCAAGGATTGGCCAGCTCCAACGAATGTAAGTCAAGTAAGAAGTTTTCATGGTCTTGCTGGTTTTTATAGAAGATTTGTGCGAGATTTCAGTACCATCGCTTCTCCTTTAAATGAATTGACAAAGAAAGGTGTTGAATTTAAATGGGGAAATTCACAAGAAGATGCTTTTCTAGAATTGAAGAAACGTTTGACTGAAGAACCTGTACTTATTCTTCCTGATTTCACTAAAACTTTTGAAGTAGAATGTGATGCTAGTGGGATCGGGATAGGAGGAGTTTTAATGCAACAAGGAAGACCTATAGCATATTTTAGTGAAAAATTGGGAGGTGCTCAATTAAATTATTCTGTGTATGACAAAGAATTGTATGCTTTGGTCCGAGCGCTTGAAACATGGCAGCACTACTTATGGCCAAAAGAGTTTGTTATTCATTCCGATCATGAAGCTTTGAAGTATTTGAAAGGGCAAGCCAAACTGAACCGTCGCCATGCCAAATGGGTTGAGTTTATCGAAACATTTCCATACATTGTGAAATATAAGAAAGGTAAGGACAATGTGGTCGCTGATGCCTTATCTCGAAGGAATGTGTTGTTGAATCAACTAGAGGTAAAAGTTTTGGGTCTTGAAAAATTGAAAGAAATGTATAATGATGATCCTGAATTTTCAGAACCATACATTCGTTGTAAAGATGGAAAAGGTTGGGAGAAATATCATATACATGATGGATTTTTGTTTAGAGCTAACAAACTTTGTGTACCAAATTCTTCGGTTAGATTGCTTTTATTGCAGGAGCCACGAGGGAATGGTCCATTTCGTGTTCTTGCCAAGATCAATGATAATGCATACAAGATAGATCTTCCACCAAGCTATGGCGTGAGCAACACGTTCAATGTTGCTGACCTCTTACCATATACAAGCGAAGACATTTCAGAGTCGAGGACGACTCCTTTTCAAGGGGAGGAGGATGATATGACCACGCCATTAAGCAACATATTACAACCCCCAAGTCATACTACATCAACTCAAGTACAACCAACATCATCACCAACCCAAGTCTTTGATGGACCAATTACACGTAGCCGAGCTAAGAAGCTACAGCAAGAGGTGCACGCGCTACTTTATAAATTTCAATTAAATACTAATGAGAACTTTATGCTACCTAAGTCGTGTATGTTGATATTACTTAGGTTCACCAAAGAGGAAGGACAAAACATATCAAGGGCAAATCAGCAAGAAGAGCTATGTCCGAGTGAGTCCAGCGCTACAGAACTGTCCAGAAGAAACAGTCATATCTTTTGATTCCGAAAAGCTATGAAGGCCCATAAGTACTTTTTGGAAAGCTCTTGAAGTCTAGTTTCCAATGCTTCTAAAGCCGACTTAACCACATCTACCAGAAAGGCAGCCGACCTACTTTAGTGCTGACAGGTCAGAAGGTCAACAGTCTGCTTGATGACCAAGTTTTCGTATTAAACTGCATCATTCTACGAAGTTTCATTAAGCATGCTATATATGGTGAGAAAGCTTATCAAGTTAGCTTTCCAATGCAACCAGTCCCACGTCATTTGAAGATTCCTAGAAGAAGTTATTGTCAAAATACTGAAGGCTGCGCAGAAGTCAAACAGCCACACGGAAATCAGCTCTGCAGATTTTCCGAAGAGGCTCCTTCACATTAGCTCGTGAAAATGCTTTTGTTTTGTGTTTATACCTCGCTAAGGCTGGTTGTTACTAGTATAAATACCCCCATATGTCTATGATGTAAGGCAGCTTATGATAATCTAAAACAGAACCCCTTTGTTCAGCTGTGTGCTAACAAATATTGAGAGTAATCTCTACCCCTTTGCTCTTGTGAATTCCTTCGCGGGATTGCAGAAGCGGCGGCTTCATCCGCTCCCAATTGGTGCTCCTACTCCCTTCGAGGTCTCCTCGATTGATTGTAGGCTGTGTTGGTTGGTTCTTTGAGAGTGTGGTTGGGCGAATCCTCGATTCAGGCTGCCGGTTAAAGACGGTGGTTGGCTTCGAGTTTTATTTGTCAGGTTGCACTAGTTATCGCTGCTTGCAGCAAGTTATCTTGGCTTCTTTGAAGCTAGTTATCTGAAGATTGATCCTACGTCGTGAAGATCGGGCATCGTGACGCATCATAACACCTACGGATTTTTGACCAAGAAATGGTCTCCACCAGAAATCCAAGAATGTGATCTATAGCAAGGAAACATATGTGGGGTGAGGTGTATGAGCCTCTGGTCGACGATCAATGGCCACACAACCCTAATTTTTGTCGAAAATAGCCATGAACGACCATTTTCAATGACACTGAAGGCTAACACCTCCGGATTTTTGACCAAGAAATGGTCTCCACCATAAATCCAAGAATGTGATCTATGGCAAGGAAACATATGTGGGGTGAGGTGTATGAGCCTCAGGTCGATGATCAATGGCCACACAACCCCCATTTTTGTCGAAAATAGCCATGAATGACCATTTACAATAATACCGAAGGCTAACACCTACGGATTTTTGACCAAGAAATGGTCTCCACCAGAAATCCAAGAATGTGATCTATGGAAAGGAAACATATGTGGGGTGAGGTGTATGAGCCTCTGGTCGATGATCAATGGCCACACAACCCCCATTTTTGTCGAAAATAGCCATGAACGACCATTTTCAATAATATCGAAGGCTAACACCTACGGATTTTTGACAAAGAAATGGTCTCCACCAGAAATCCAAGAATGTGATCTACGACAAGGAAACATATGTGGGGTGAGGTGTATGAGCCTCTGGTCGACGATCCATGGCCACACAACCCCCATTTTGCCGAAAATAGCCATGAATGACCATTTTCAATAATACCGAAGGCTAACACGTACGAGTTTTTAACCAAGAAATCGTTTCCACCAGAAATCCAAGAATGTAATCTATGGCAAGGAAACATATGTGGGGTGAGGTTTATGAGCCTCTAGTCGATGATAAATGGCCACACAACCCCCATTTTTTATGAAAATAGCCATGAGCGACCTTGATAATAGCCATGAGCGACCATTTTCAATAATACTAGAGGCTAACACCTACGGATTTTAGACCAAGAAATGGTCTCCACCAGAAATCCAAGAATGTGATCTATGGCAAGGAAACATATGTGGGGTGAGGTGTATGAGCGTCTGGTCGATGATCAATGGCCACACAACCCCCATTTTTGTCGAAAATAGCCATGAACGACCATTTTCAATAATACCGAAGGCTAACACCTACGGATTTTTGACCAAGAAATGGTCTCCACCAGAAATCCAAGAATGTGATCTATGGCAAGGAAACATATGTGGGGTGAGGTGTATGAGCCTCTGGTCGACGATCAATGGCCACACAACCCTAATTTTTTGTCGAAAATAGCCATGAACGACCATTTTCAATGACACTGAAGGCTAACACCTACGGATTTTTGACCAAGAAATGGTCTCCACCATAAATCCAAGAATGTGATCTATGGCAAGGAAACATATGTGTAGTGAGGTGTATGAGCCTCTGGTCGAAGATCAATGGCCACACAACCCCCATTTTTGTCGAAAATAGCCATGAATGACCATTTTCAAAAATACCAAAGGCTAACACGTACGGATTTTTGACCAAGAAATGGTCTCCACCAGAAATCCAAGAATGTGATCTATGGCAAGGAAACATATGTGGGGTGAGGTGTACGAGCCTCTGGTCGATGATCAATGGCCACACAACCCCCATTTTGCCGAAAATAGCCATGAACGACCATTTTCAATAATACCGAAGGCTAACACGTACGAGTTTTTAACCAAGAAATGGTCTCCACCAGAAATCCAAGAATGTGATCTATGGCAAGGAAACATATGTGGGGTGAGGTTTATGAGCCTCTAGTCGATGATAAATGGCCACACAACCCCCATTTTTTATGAAAATAGCCATGAGCGACCTTGAAAATAGCCATGAGCGACCATTTTCAATAATACTAGAGGCTAACACCTATGGATTTTAGACCAAGAAATGGTCTCCACCAGAAATCCAAGAATGTGATCTATGGCAAGGAAACATATGTGGGGTGAGGTGTATGAGCGTCTGGTCGATGATCAATGGCCACACAACCCCCATTTTTGTCGAAAATAGCCATGAACGACAATTTTCAATAATACCGAAGGCTAACACCTACGGATTTTTGACCAAGAAATGGTCTCCACCAGAAATCCAAGAATGTGATCTATGGCAAGGAAACATATGTGGTGTGAGGTGTATGAGCCTCTGGTCGACGATCAATGGCCACACAACCCTAATTTTTTGTCGAAAATAGCCATGAACGACCATTTTCAATGACACTGAAGGCTAACACCTACGGATTTTTGTCCAAGAAATGGCCTCCACCATAAATCCAAGAATGTGATCTATGGCAAGGAAACATATGTGTAGTGAGGTGTATGAGCCTCTGGTCGAAGATCAATGGCCACAGAACCCCCATTTTGCCGAAAATAGCCATGAATGACCATTTTCAAAAATACCGAAGGCTAACACGTACGAGTTTTTGACCAAGAAATGGTCTCCACCAAAAATCCAAGAATGTGATATATGGCAAGGAAACATATGAGGGGTGAGATTTATGAGCCTCTAGTCGATGATAAATGGCCACACAACCCCCATTTTTTATGAAAATAGCCATGAGCGACCATTTTCAATAATATTAGAGGCTAAGACCTACGGATTTTTGACCAAGAAATGGTCTCCACCAGAAATCTAAGAATGTGATCTATGGCAAGGAAACATATGTGGGGTGAGGTGTATGAGCCTCTGGTCGATGATCAATGGCCACACAACCCACATTGTTGTCGAAAATAGCCATGAATGACCATTTACAATAATACCGAAGGCTAGCACCTACGGATTTTTGACCAAGAAATGGTCTCCACCAGAAATCCAAGAATGTGATCTATGGCAAGGAAACATATGTGGGGTGAGGTGTATGAGCCTCTGGTCGATGATCAATGGCCACACAACCCCCATTTTTGTCGAAAATGGCCATGAACGACCATTTTCAATAATATCGAAGGCTAACACCTACGGATTTTTGACCAAGAAATGGTCTCCACCAGAAATCCAAGAATGTGATCTACGACAAGGAAACATATGTGGGGTGAGGTGTATGAGCCTCTGGTCGACGATCAATGGCCACACAACCCCCATTTTGCCGAAAATAGCCATGAATGACCATTTTCAATAATACCGAAGGCTAACACGTACGAGTTTTTAACCAAGAAATGGTTTCCACCAGAAATCCAAGAATGTAATCTATGGCAAGGAAACATATGTGGGGTGAGGTGTACGAGCCTCTGGTCGATGATCAATGGCCACACAACCCCCATTTTGCCGAAAATAACCATGAACGACCATTTTCAATAATACCGAAGGCTAACACGTACGAGTTTTTGACCAAGAAATGGTCCCCACCAAAAATCCAAGAATGTGATCTATGGCAAGGAAACATATGTGGGGTGAGATTTATGAGCCTCTAGTCGATGATAAATGGCCACACAACCCCCATTTTTTTATGAAAATAGCCATGAGCGACCATTTTCAATAATATTAGAGGCTAAGACCTACGGATTTTTGACCAAGAAATGGTCTCCACCAGAAATCCAAGAATGTGATCTATGGCAAGGAAACATATGTGGGGTGAGGTGTATGAGCCTATGGTCGATGATCAATGGCCACACAACCCCCATTTTTGTCGAAAATAGCCATGAATGACCATTTACAATAATACCGAAGGCTAACACCTACGGATTTTTGACCAAGAAATGGTCTCCACCAGAAATCCAAGAATGTGATCTATGGCAAGGAAACATATGTGGGGTGAGGTGTATGAGCCTCTGGTCGATGATCAATGGCCACACAACCCCCATTTTTGTCGAAAATAGCCATGAACGACCATTTTCAATAATATCGAAGGCTAACACCTAAGGATTTTTGACCAAGAAATGGTCTCCACCAGAAATCCAAGAATGTGATCTACGACAAGGAAACATTTGTGGGGTGAGGTGTATGAGCCTCTGGTCGACGATCAATGGCCACACAACCCCCATTTTGCCGAAAATAGCCATGAATGACCATTTTCAATAATACCGAAGGCTAACACGTACGAGTTTTTAACCAAGAAATGGCTTCCACCAGAAATCCAAGAATGTAATCTATGGCAAGGAAACATATGTGGGGTGAGGTTTATGAGCCTCTAGTCGATGATAAATGGCCACACAACCACCATTTTTTATGAAAATAGCCATGAGCGACCTTGAAAATAGCCATGAGCGACCATTTTCAATAATACTAGAGGCTAACACCTACGGATTTTAGACCAAGAAATGGTCTCCAACAGAAATCCAAGAATGTGATCTATGGCAAGGAAACATATGTGGGGTGAGGTGTATGAGCGTCTGGTCGATGATCAATGGACACACAACCCCCATTTTTGTCGAAAATAGCCATGAACGACCATTTTCAATAATACCGAAGGCTAACACCTACGGATTTTTGACCAAGAAATGGTCTCCACCAATAATCCAAGAATGTGATTTATGGCAAAGAAACATATGTGGGGTGAGGTGTATGAGCCTCTGGTCGACGATCAATGGCCACACAACCCTAATTTTTGTCGAAAATAGCCATGAACGACCATTTTCAATGACACTGAAGGCTAACACCTACGGATTTTTGACCAAGAAATGGTCTCCACCATAAATCCAAGAATGTGATCTATGGCAAGGAAACATATGTGTAGTGAGGTGTATGAGCCTCTGGTCGAAGATCAATGGCCACACAACCCCCATTTTTGTCGAAAATAGCCATGAATGACCATTTTCAAAAATACCAAAGGCTAACACGTACGGATTTTTGACCAAGAAATGGTCTCCACCAGAAATCCAAGAATGTGATCTATGGCAAGGAAACATATGTGGGGTGAGGTGTACGAGCCTCTGGTCGATGATCAATGGCCACACAACCCCCATTTTGCCGAAAATAGCCATGAACGACCATTTTCAATAATACCGAAGGCTAACACGTACGAGTTTTTAACCAAGAAATGGTCTCCACCAGAAATCCAAGAATGTTATCTATGGCAATGAAACATATGTGGGGTGAGGATTATGAGCCTCTAGTCGATGATAAATGGCCACACAACCCCCATTTTTTATGAAAATAGCCATGAGCGACCTTGAAAATAGCCATGAGCGACCATTTTCAATAATACTAGAGGCTAACACCTACGGATTTTAGACCAAGAAATGGTCTCCACCAGAAATCCAAGAATGTGATCTATGGCAAGGAAACATATGTGGGGTGAGGTGTATGAGCGTCTGGTCGATGATCAATGGCCACACAACCCCCATTTTTGTCGAAAATAGCCATGAACGACCATTTTCAATAATACCTAAGGCTAACACCTACGGATTTTTGACCAAGAAATGGTCTCCACCAGAAATCCAAGAATGTGATCTATGTCAAGGAAACATATGTGGGGTGAGGTGTATGAGCCTCTGGTCGACGATCAATGGCCACACAACCCTAATTTTTGTCGAAAATAGCCATGAACGACCATTTTCAATGACACTGAAGGCTAACACCTACGGATTTTTGACCAAGAAATGGTCTCCACCATAAATCCAAGAATGTGATCTATGGCAAGGAAACATATGTGTAGTGAGGTGTATGAGCCTCTGGTCGAAGATCAATGGCCACACAACCCCCATTTTTGTCGAAAATAGCCATGAATGACCATTTTCAAAAATACCAAAGGCTAACACATTCGGATTTTTGCCCAAGAAATGGTCTCCACCAGAAATCCAAGAATGTGATCTATGGCAAGGAAACATATGTGGGGTGAGGTGTACGAGCCTCTGGTCGATGATCAATGGCCACAGAACCCCCATTTTGCCGAAAATAGCCATGAACGACCATTTTCAATAATACCGAAGGCTAACACGTACGAGTTTTTGACCAAGAAATGGTCTCCACCAAAAATCCAAGAATGTGATCTATGGCAAGGAAACATATGTGGGGTGAGATTTATGAGCCTCTAGTTGATGATAAATGGCCACACAACCCCCATTTTTTTATGAAAATAGCCATGAGCGACCATTTTCAATAATATTAGAGGCTAAGACCTACGGATTTTTGACCAAGAAATGGTCTCCACCAGAAATCCAAGAATGTGATCTATGCCAAGGAAACATATGTGGGGTGAGGTGTATGAGCCTCTGGTCGATGATCAATGGCCACACAACCCCCATTTTTGTCGAAAATAGCCATGAATGACCATTTACAATAATACCGAAGGCTAACACCTACGGATTTTTGACCAAGAAATGGTCTCCACCAGAAATCCAAGAATGTGATCTATGGCAAGGAAACATATGTGGGGTGAGGTGTATGAGCCTCTGGTCGATGATCAATGGCCACACAACTCCCATTTTTGTCGAAAATAGCCATGAACGACCATTTTCAATAATATCGAAGGCTAACACCTACGGATTTTTGACCAAGAAATGGTCTCCACCAGAAATCCAAGAATGTGATCTACGACAAGGAAACATATGTGGGGTGAGGTGTATGAGCCTCTGGTCGACGATCAATGGCCACACAACCCCCATTTCGCCGAAAATAGCCATGAATGACCATTTTCAATAATACCGAAGGCTAACACGTACGAGTTTTTAACCAAGAAATGGTTTCCACCAGAAATCCAAGAATGTAATCTATGGCAAGGAAACATATGTGGGGTGAGGTTTATGAGCCTCTAGTCGATGATAAATGGCCACACAACCCCCATTTTTTATGAAAATAGCCATGAGCGACCTTGAAAATAGCCATGAGCGACCATTTTCAATAATATTAGAGGCTAAGACCTACGGATTTTTGACCAAGAAATGGTCTCCACCAGAAATACAAGAATGTGATCTATGGCAAGGAAACATATGTGGGGTGAGGTGTATGAGCCTCTGGTCGATGATCAATGGCCACACAACCCCCATTTTTGTCGAAAATAGCCATGAATGACCATTTACAATAATACCGAAGGCTAACACCTACGGATTTTTGACCAAGAAATGGTCTCCACCAGAAATCCAAGAATGTGATCTATGGCAAGGAAACATATGTGGGGTGAGGTGTATGAGCCTCTGGTCGATAATCAATGGCCACACAACCCCCATTTTTGTCGAAAATAGCCATGAACGACCATTTTCAATAATATCGAAGGCTAACACCTATGGATTTTTGACCAAGAAATGGTCTCCACCAGAAATCCAAGAATGTGATCTACGACAAGGAAACATATGTGGGGTGAGGTGTATGAGCCTCTGGTCGACGATCAATGGCCACACAACCCCCATTTTGCCGAAAATAGCCATGAATGACCATTTTCAATAATACCGAAGGCTAACACGTACGAGTTTTTAACCAAGAAATGGTTTCCACCAGAAATCCAAGAATGTAATCTATGGCAAGGAAACATATGTGGGGTGAGGTTTATGAGCCTCTAGTCGATGATAAATGGCCACACAACCCCCATTTTTTATGAAAATAGCCATGAGCGACCTTGAAAATAGCCATGAGCGACCATTTTCAATAATACTAGAGGCTAACACCTACGGATTTTAGACCAAGAAATGGTCTCCACCAGAAATCCAAGAATGTGGTCTATTGCAAGGAAACATATGTGGGGTGAGGTGTATGAGCGTCTGGTCGATGATCAATGGCCACACAACCCCCATTTTTGTCGAAAATAGCCATGAACGACCATTTTCAATAATACCGAAGGCTAACACCTACGGAATTTTGACCAAGAAATGGTCTCCACCAGAAATCCAAGAATGTGATCTATGGCAAGGAAACATATGTGGGGTGAGGTGTATGAGCCTCTGGTCGACGATCAATGGCCACACAACCCCCATTTTTTATGAAAATAGCCATGAGCGACCTTGAAAATAGCCATGAGCGACCATTTTCAATAATACTAGAGGCTAACACCTACGGATTTTAGACCAAGAAATGGTCTCCACTAGAAATCCAAGAATGTGATCTATGGCAAGGAAACATATGTGGGGTGAGGTGTATGAGCGTCTGGTCGATGATCAATGGCCACACAACCCCCATTTTTGTCGAAAATAGCCATGAACGACCATTTTCAATAATACCGAAGGCTAACACCTACGGATTTTTGACCAAGAAATGGTCTCCACCAGAAATCCAAGAATGTGATCTATGGCAAGGAAACATATGTGGGGTGAGGTGTATGATCCTCTGGTCGATGATAAATGGCCACACAACCCCCATTTTTGTCGAAAATAGCCATGAACGACCATTTTCAATAATATCGAAGGCTAACACCTACGGATTTTTGACCAAGAAATGGTCTCCACCAGAAATCCAAGACCGTGATCTACGACAAGGAAACATATGTGGGGTGAGGTGTATGAGCCTCTGGTCGACGATCAATGGCCACACAACCCACATTTTGCCGAAAATAGCCATGAATGACCATTTTCAATAATATCGAAGGCTAACACCTACGGATTTTTGACCAAGAAATGGTCTCCACCAGAAATCCAAGAATGTGATCTACGACAAGGAAACATATGTGGGGTGAGGTGTATGAGCCTCTGGTCGACGATCAATGGCCACACAACCCCCATTTTGCCGAAAATAGCCATGAATGACCATTTTCAATAATACCGAAGGCTAACACGTACGAGTTTTTAACCAAGAAATGGTTTCCACCAGAAATCCAAGAATGTAATCTATGGCAAGGAAACATATGTGGGGTGAGGTTTATGAGCCTCTAGTCGATGATAAATGGCCACACAACCCCCATTTTTTATGAAAATAGCCATGAGCGACCTTGAAAATAGCCATGAGCGACCATTTTCAATAATACTAGAGGCTAACACCTACGGATTTTAGACCAAGAAATGGTCTCCACCAGAAATCCAAGAATGTGGTCTATTGCAAGGAAACATATGTGGGGTGAGGTGTATGAGCGTCTGGTCGATGATCAATGGCCACACAACCCCCATTTTTGTCGAAAATAGCCATGAACGACCATTTTCAATAATACCGAAGGCTAACACCTACGGAATTTTGACCAAGAAATGGTCTCCACCAGAAATCCAAGAATGTGATCTATGGCAAGGAAACATATGTGGGGTGAGGTGTATGAGCCTCTGGTCGACGATCAATGGCCACACAACCCCCATTTTTTATGAAAATAGCCATGAGCGACCTTGAAAATAGCCATGAGCGACCATTTTCAATAATACTAGAGGCTAACACCTACGGATTTTAGACCAAGAAATGGTCTCCACTAGAAATCCAAGAATGTGATCTATGGCAAGGAAACATATGTGGGGTGAGGTGTATGAGCGTCTGGTCGATGATCAATGGCCACACAACCCCCATTTTTGTCGAAAATAGCCATGAACGACCATTTTCAATAATACCGAAGGCTAACACCTACGGATTTTTGACCAAGAAATGGTCTCCACCAGAAATCCAAGAATGTGATCTATGGCAAGGAAACATATGTGGGGTGAGGTGTATGATCCTCTGGTCGATGATAAATGGCCACACAACCCCCATTTTTGTCGAAAATAGCCATGAACGACCATTTTCAATAATATCGAAGGCTAACACCTACGGATTTTTGACCAAGAAATGGTCTCCACCAGAAATCCAAGACCGTGATCTACGACAAGGAAACATATGTGGGGTGAGGTGTATGAGCCTCTGGTCGACGATCAATGGCCACACAACCCACATTTTGCCGAAAATAGCCATGAATGACCATTTTCAATAATATCGAAGGCTAACACCTACGGATTTTTGACCAAGAAATGGTCTCCACCAGAAATCCAAGAATGTGATCTACGACAAGGAAACATATGTGGGGTGAGGTGTATGAGCCTCTGGTCGACGATCAATGGCCACACAACCCCCATTTTGCCGAAAATAGCCATGAATGACCATTTTCAATAATACCGAAGGCTAACACGTACGAGTTTTTAACCAAGAAATGGTTTCCACCAGAAATCCAAGAATGTAATCTATGGCAAGGAAACATATGTGGGGTGAGGTTTATCAGCCTCTAGTCGATGATAAATGGCCACATAACCCCCATTTTTTATGAAAATAGCCATGAGCGACCTTGAAAATAGCCATGATCGACCATTTTCAATAATACTAGAGGCTAACACCTATGGATTTTAGACCAAGAAATGGTCTCCACCAGAAATCCAAGAATGTGATCTATGGCAAGGAAACATATGTGGGGTGAGGTGTATGAGCGTCTGGTCGATGATCAATGGCCACACAACCCCCATTTTTGTCGAAAATAGCCATGAACGACCATTTTCAATAATACCGAAGGCTAACACCTACGGATTTTTGACCAAGAAATGGTCTCCACCAGAAATCCAAGAATGTGATCTATGGCAAGGAAACATATGTGGGGTGAGGTGTATGAGCCTCTGGTCGATGATCAATGGCCACACAACCTCCATTTTTGTCGAAAATAGCCATGAACGACCATTTTCAATAATATCGAAGGCTAACACCTACTGATTTTTGACCAAGAAATGGTCTCCACCAGAAATCTAAGAATGTGATCTACGACAAGGAAACATATGTGGGGTGAGGTGTATGAGCCTCTGGTCGACGATCAATGGCCACACAACCCCCATTTTGCCGAAAATAGCCATGAATGACCATTTTCAATAATATCGAAGGCTAACACCTACGGATTTTTGACCAAGAAATGGTCTCCACCAGAAATCCAAGAATGTGATCTACGACAAGGAAACATATGTGGGGTGAGGTGTATGAGCCTCTGGTCGACGATCAATGGCCACACAACCCCCATTTTGCCGAAAATAGCCATGAATGACCATTTTCAATAATACCGAAGGCTAACACGTACGAGTTTTTAACCAAGAAATGGTTTCCACCAGAAATCCAAGAATGTAATCTATGGCAAGGAAACATATGTGGGGTGAGGTTTATCAGCCTCTAGTCGATGATAAATGGCCACACAACCCCCATTTTTTATGAAAATAGCCATGAGCGACCTTGAAAATAGCCATGAGCGACCATTTTCAATAATACTAGAGGCTAACACCTACGGATTTTAGACCAAGAAATGGTCTCCACCAGAAATCCAAGAATGCGATCTATGGCAAGGAAACATATGTGGGGTGAGGTGTATGAGCGTCTGGTCGATGATCAATGGCCACACAACCCCCATTTTTGTCGAAAATAGCCATGAACGACCATTTTCAATAATACCGAAGGCTAACACCTACGGATTTTTGACCAAGAAATGGTCTCCACCAGAAATCCAAGAATGTGATCTATGGCAAGGAAACATATGTGGGGTGAGGTGTATGAGCCTCTGGTCGATGATCAATGGCCACACAACCTCCATTTTTGTCGAAAATAGCCATGAACGACCATTTTCAATAATATCGAAGGCTAACACCTACTGATTTTTGACCAAGAAATGGTCTCCACCAGAAATCTAAGAATGTGATCTACGACAAGGAAACATATGTGGGGTGAGGTGTATGAGCCTCTGGTCGACGATCAATGGCCACACAACCCCCATTTTGCCGAAAATAGCCATGAATGACCATTTTCAATAATATCGAAGGCTAACACCTACGGATTTTTGACCAAGAAATGGTCTCCACCAGAAATCCAAGAATGTGATCTACGACAAGGAAACATATGTGGGGTGAGGTGTATGAGCCTCTGGTCGACGATCAATGGCCACACAACCCCCATTTTGCCGAAAATATCCATGAATGACCATTTTCAATAATACCGAAGGCTAACACGTACGAGTTTTTAACCAAGAAATGGTTTCCACCAGAAATCCAAGAATGTATTCTATGGCAATGAAACATATGTGGGGTGAGGTTTATGAGCCTCTAGTCGATGATAAATGGCCACACAACCCCCATTTTTTATGAAAATCGCCATGAGCGACCTTGAAAATAGCCATGAGCGACCATTTTCAATAATACTAGAGGCTAACACCTACGGATTTTAGACCAAGAAATGGTCTCCACCAGAAATCCAAGAATGTGATCTATGGCAAGGAAACATATGTGGGGTGAGGTGTATGAGCGTCTGGTCGATGATCAATGGCCACACAACCCCCATTTTTGTCGAAAATAGCCATGAACGACCATTTTCAATAATACCGAAGGCTAACACCTACGGATTTTTTACCAAGAAATGGTCTCCACCAGAAATCCAAGAATGTGATCTATGGCAAGGAAACATATGTGGGGTGAGGTGTATGAGCCTCTAGTCGATGATCAATGGCCACACAACCCCCATTTTTGTCGAAAATAGCCATGAATGACCATTTTCAAAAATACCAAAGGCTAACACGTACGGATTTTTAACCAAGAAATGGTCTCCACCAGAAATCCAAGAATGTGATCTATGGCAAGGAAACATATGTGGGGTGAGGTGTACGAGCCTCTGGTCGATGATCAATGGCCACACAACCCCCATTTTGCCGAAAATAGCCATGAATGACCATTTTCAATAATACCGAAGGCTAACACGTACGAGTTTTTAACCAAGAAATGGTCTCCACCAGAAATCCAAGAATGTGATCTATGGCAAGGAAACATATGTGGGGTGAGGTGTATGAGCGTCTGGTCGATGATCAATGGCCACACAACCCCCATTTTTGTCGAAAATAGCCATGAACGACCATTTTCAATAATACCGAAGGCTAACACCTACGGATTTTTGACCAAGAAATGGTCTCCACCAGAAATCCCAGAATGTGATCTATGGCAAGGAAACATATGTGGGGTGAGGTGTATGAGCCTCTGGTCGACAATCAATGGCCACACAACCCTAATTTTTTTCGAAAATAGCCATGAACGACCATTTTCAATGACATTGAAGGCTAACACCTACGGATTTTTGACCAAGAAATGGTCTCCACCATAAATCCAAGAATGTGATCTATGGCAAGGAAACATATGTATAGTGAGGTGTATGAGCCTCTGGTCGATGATCAATGGCCACACAACCCCCATTTTTGTCGAAAATAGCCATGAATGACCATTTACAATAATACCGAAGGCTAACACCTACGGATTTTTGACCAAGAAATGGTCTCCACCAGAAATCCAAGAATATGATCTATGGCAAGGAAACATATGTGGGGTGAGGTGTATGAGCCTCTGGTCGACGATCAATGGCCACACAACCCCCATTTTGCCGAAAATAGCCATGAATGACCATTTTCAATAATACTGAAGGCTAACACGTACGAGTTTTTAACCAAGAAATGGTCTCCACCAGAAATCCAAGAATGTAATCTATGGCAAGGAAACATATGTGGGGTGAGGTTTATGAGCCTCTAGTCAATGATAAATGGCCACACAAGCTCCATTTTTTATGAAAATAGCCATGAGCGACCTTGAAAATAGCCATGAGCGACCATTTTCAATAATACTAGAGGCTAACACCTACGGATTTTAGACCAAGAAATGGTCTCCACCAGAAATCCAAGAATGTGATCTATGGCAAGGAAACATATGTGGGGTGAGGTGTATGAGCGTCTGGTCGATGATCAATGGCCACACAACCCCCATTTTTGTCGAAAATAGCCATGAATGACCATTTTCAATAATACCGAAGGCTAACACCTACGGATTTTTGACCAAGAAATGGTCTCCACCAGAAATCCAAGAATGTGATCTATGGCAAGGAAACATATGTGGGGTGAGGTGTATGAGCCTCTAGTCGATGATCAATGGCCACACAACCCCCATTTTTGTCGAAAATAGCCATGAATGATCATTTTCAAAAATACCAAAGGCTAACACGTACGGATTTTTGACCAAGAAATGGTCTCCACCAGAAATCCAAGAATGTGATCTATGGCAAGGAAACATATGTGGGGTGAGGTGTACGAGCCTCTGGTCGATGATCAATGGCCACACAACCCCCATTTTGCCAAAAATAGCCATGAATGACCATTTTCAATAATACCGAAGGCTAACACGTACGAGTTTTTAACCAAGAAATAGTTTCCACCAGAAATCCAAGAATGTAATCTATGGCAAGGAAACATATGTGGGGTGAGGTTTATGAGCCTCTAGTCGATGATAAATGGCCACACAACCCCCATTTTTTATGAAAATAGCCATGAGCGACCTTGAAAATAGCCATGAGCGACCATTTTCAATAATACTAGAGGCTAACACCTACGGATTTTAGACCAAGAAATGGTCTCCACCAGAAATCCAAGAATGTGATCTATGGCAAGGAAACATATGTGGGGTGAGGTGTATGAGCGTCTGGTCGATGATCAATGGCCACACAACCCCCATTTTTGTCGAAAATAGCCATGAACGACCATTTTCAATAATACCGAAGGCTAACACCTACGGATTTTTGACCAAGAAATGGTCTCCACCAGAAATCCAAGAATGTGATCTATGGCAAGGAAACATATGTGGGGTGAGGTGTATGAGCCTCTGGTCGACGATCAATGGCCACACAACCCCCATTTTTTATGAAAATAGCCATGAGCGACCATTTTCAATAATACTAGAGGCTAACACCTACGGATTTTAGACCAAGAAATGGTCTCCACCAGAAATCCAAGAATGTGATCTATGGCAAGGAAACATATGTGGGGTGAGGTGTATTAGCGTCTGGTCGATGATCAATGGCCACACAACCCCCATTTTTGTCGAAAATAGCCATGAACGACCATTTTCAATAATACCGAAGGCTAACACCTACGGATTTTTGACCAAGAAATGGTTTCCACCAGAAATCCAAGAATGTGATCTATGGCAAGGAAACATATGTGGGGTGAGGTGTATGAGCCTCTGGTCGATGATCAATGGCCACACAACCCCCATTTTTGTCGAAAATAGCCATGAACGACCATTTTCAATAATATCGAAGGCTAACACCTACGGATTTTTGACCAAGAAATGGTCTCCACCAGAAATCCAAGAATGTGATCTATGACAAGGAAACATATGTGGGGTGAGGTGTATGAGCCTCTGGTCGACGATCAATGGCCACACAACCCCCATTTTGCCGAAAATAGCCATGAATGACTATTTTCAATAATATCGAAGGCTAACACTTACGGATTTTTGACCAAGAAATGGTCTCCACCAGAAATCCAAGAATGTGATCTACGACAAGGAAACATATGTGGGGTGAGGTGTATGAGCCTCTGGTCGACGATCAATGGCCACACAACCCCCATTTTGCCGAAAATAGCCATGAATGACCATTTTCAATAATACCGAAGGCTAACACGTACGAGTTTTTAACCAAGAAATGGTTTCCACCAGAAATCCAAGAATGTAATCTATGGCAAGGAAACATATGTGGGGTGAGGTTTATGAGCCTCTAGTCGATGATAAATGGCCACACAACCCCCATTTTTTATGAAAATAGCCATGAGCGACCTTGAAAATAGCCATGAGCGACCATTTTCAATAATATTAGAGGCTAACACCTACGGATTTTAGACCAAGAAATGGTCTCCACCAGAAATCCAAGAATGTGATCTATGGCAAGGAAACATATGTGGGGTGAGGTGTATGAGCGTCTGGTCGATGATCAATGGCCACACAACCCCCATTTTTGTCGAAAATAGCCATGAATGACCATTTTCAATAATATCGAAGGCTAACACCTACAGATTTTTGACCAAGAAATGGTCTCCACCAGAAATCCAAGAATGTGATCTATGGCAAGGAAACATATGTGGGGTGAGGTGTATGAGCGTCTGGTCGATGATCAATGGCCACACAACCCCCATTTTTGTCAAAAATAGCCATGAACGACCATTTTCAATAATACCGAAGGCTAACACCTACGGATTTTTTACCAAGAAATGGTCTCCACCAGAAATCCAAGAATGTGATCTATGGCAAGGAAACATATGTGGGGTGAGGTGTATGAGGCAAAATGGGGGTTGTGTGGCCATTGATCGTCGACCAGAGGCTCATACACCTCACCCCACATATGTTTCCTTGTCGTAGATCACATTCTTGGATTTCTGGTGGAGACCATTTCTTGGTCAAAAATCCGTAGGTGTTAGCCTTCGATATTATTGAAAATGGTCATTCATGGCTATTTTCGGCAAAATGGGGGTTGTGTGGCCATTGATCGTCGACCAGAGGCTCATACACCTCACCCCACATATGTTTCCTTGTCGTAGATCACATTCTTGGATTTCTGGTGGAGACCATTTCTTGGTCAAAAATCCGTAGGTGTTAGCCTTCGATATTATTGAAAATGGTCGTTCATGGCTATTTTCGACAAAAATGGAGGTTGTGTGGCCATTGATCATCGACCAGAGGCTCATACACCTCACCCCACATATGTTTCCTTGCCATAGATCACATTCTTGGATTTCTGGTCGAGACCATTTCTTGGTAAAAAATCCGTAGGTGCCTTCGGTATTATTGAAAATGGTCGTTCATGGCTATTTTCGACAAAAATGGGATTTGTGTGGCCATTGATCATCGACCAGACGCTCATTCACCTCACCCCACATATGTTTCCTTGCCATAGATCACATTCTTGGATTTCTGGTGGAGACCATTTCTTGGTCAAAAATCCGTAGGTGTTAGCCTTCGATATTATTGAAAATGGTCGTTCATGGCTATTTTCGACAAAAATGGGGGTTGTGTGGCCATTGATCATCGACCAGACGCTCATACACCTCACCCCACATATGTTTCCTTGCCATAGATCACATTCTTGGATTTCTGGTGGAGACCATTTCTTGGTCTAAAATCCGTAGGTGTTAGCCTCTAGTATTATTGAAAATGGTCGCTCATGGCTATTTTCAAGGTCGCTCATGGCTATTTTCATAAAAAATGGGGGTTGTGTGGCCATTTATCATCGACTAGAGGCTCATAAACCTCACCCCACATATGTTTCCTTGCCATAGATTACATTCTTGGATTTCTGGTGGAAACCATTTCTTGGTTAAAAACTCGTACGTGTTAGCCTTCGGTATTATTGAAAATGGTCATTCATGGCTATTTTCGGCAAAATGGGGGTTGTGTGGCCATTGATCGTCGACCAGAGGCTCATACACCTCACCCCACATATGTTTCCTTGTCGTAGATCACATTCTTGGATTTTTGGTGGAGACCATTTCTTGGTCAAAAATCCGTAGGTGTTAGCCTTCGATATTATTGAAAATGGTCATTCATGGCTATTTTCGGCAAAATGGGGGTTGTGTGGCCATTGATCGTCGACCAGAGGCTCATACACCTCACCCCACATATGTTTCCTTGTCGTAGATCACATTTTTGGATTTCTGGTGGAGACCATTTCTTGGTCAAAAATCCGTAGGTGTTAGCCTTCGATATTATTGAAAATGGTCGTTCATGGCTATTTTCGACAAAAATGGGGGTTGTGTGGCCATTGATCATCGACCAGAGGCTCATACACCTCACCCCACATATGTTTCCTTGCCATAGATCACATTCTTGGATTTCTGGTGGAGACCATTTCTTGGTCAAAAATCCGTAGGTGTTAGCCTTCGGTATTTTTGAAAATGGTCGTTCATGGCTATTTTCGACAAAAATGGGGGTTGTGTGGCCATTGATCATCGACCAGACGCTCATACACCTCACCCCACATATGTTTCCTTGCCATAGATCACATTCTTGGATTTCTGGTGGAGACCATTTCTTGGTCTAAAATCCGTAGGTGTTAGCCTCTAGTATTATTGAAAATGGTCGCTCATGGCTATTTTCAAGGTCGCTCATGGCTATTTTCATAAAAAATGGGGGTTGTGTGGCCATTGATCGTCGACCAGAGGCTCATACACCTCACCCCACATATGTTTCCTTGCCATAGATCACATTCTTGGATTTCTGGTGGAGACCATTTCTTGGTCAAAAATCCGTAGGTGTTAGCCTTCGGTATTATTGAAAATGGTCGTTCATGGCTATTTTCGACAAAAATGATGGTTGTGTGGCCATTGATCATCGACCAGACGCTCATACACCTCACCCCACACATGTTTCCTTGCCATAGATCACATTCTTGGATTTCTGGTGGAGACCATTTCTTGGTCTAAAATCCGTAGGTGTTAGCCTCTAGTATTATTGAAAATGGTCGCTCATGGCTATTTTCAAGGTCGCTCATGGCTATTTTCATAAAAAATGGGGGTTGTGTGGCCATTTATCATCGACTAGAGGCTCATAAACCTCACCCCACATATGTTTCCTTGCCATAGATTACATTCTTGGATTTCTGGTGGAAACCATTTCTTGGTTAAAAACTCGTACGTGTTAGCCTTCGGTATTATTGAAAATGGTCATTCATGGCTATTTTTGGCAAAATGGGGGTTGTGTGGCCATTGATCATCGACAAGAGGCTCGTACACCTCACCCCACATATGTTTCCTTGCCATAGATCACATTCTTGGATTTCTGGTGGAGACCATTTCTTGGTCTAAAATCCGTACGTGTTAGCCTCTAGTATTATTGAAAATGGTCGCTCATGGCTATTTTCAAGGTCGCTCATGGCTATTTTCATAAAAAATGGAGCTTGTGTGGCCATTTATCATCGACTAGAGGCTCATAAACCTCACCCCACATATGTTTCTTTGCCATAGATTACATTCTTGGATTTCTGGTGGAGACCATTTCTTGGTTAAAAACTCGTACGTGTTAGCCTTCAGTATTATTGAAAATGGTCATTCATGGCTATTTTCGGCAAAATGGGGGTTGTGTGGGCATTGATCGTCGACCAGAGGCTCATACACCTCACCCCACATATGTTTCCTTGCCATAGATCATATTCTTGGATTTCTGGTGGAGACCATTTCTTGGTCAAAAATCCGTAGGTGTTAGCCTTCGGTATTATTGTAAATGGTCATTCATGGCTATTTTCGACAAAAATGGGGGTTGTGTGGCCATTGATCATCGACCAGAGGCTCATACACCTCACTACACATATGTTTCCTTGCCATAGATCACATTCTTGGATTTATGGTGGAGACCATTTCTTGGTCAAAAATCCGTAGGTGTTAGCCTTCAATGTCATTGAAAATGGTCGTTCATGGCTATTTTCGACAAAAATTAGGGTTGTGTGGCCATTGATCGTCGACCAGAGGCTCATACACCTCACCCCACATATGTTTCCTTGCCATAGATCACATTCTTGGATTTCTGGTGGAGACCATTTCTTGGTCAAAAATCCGTAGGTGTTAGCCTTCGGTATTATTGAAAATGGTCGTTCATGGCTATTTTCTACAAAAATGGTGGTTGTGTGGCCATTGATCATCGACCAGACGCTCATACACCTCACCCCACATATGTTTCCTTGCCATAGATCACATTCTTGGATTTCTGGCGGAGACCATTTCTTGGTTAAAAACTCGTACGTGTTAGCCTTCGGTATTATTGAAAATGGTCATTCATGGCTATTTTCGGCAAAATGGGGGTTGTGTGGCCATTGATCATCGACCAGAGGCTCGTACACCTCACCCCACATATGTTTCCTTGCCATAGATCACATTCTTGGATTTCTGGTGGAGACCATTTCTTGGTTAAAAATCCGTACGTGTTAGCCTTTGGTATTTTTGAAAATGGTCATTCATGGCTATTTTCGACAAAAATGGGGGTTGTGTGGCCATTGATCATCGACTAGAGGCTCATACACCTCACCCCACATATGTTTCCTTGCCATAGATCACATTCTTGGATTTCTGGTGGAGACCATTTCTTGGTAAAAAATCCATAGGTGTTAGCCTTCGGTATTATTGAAAATGGTCGTTCATGGCTATTTTCGACAAAAATGGGGGTTGTGTGGCCATTGATCATCGACCAGACGCTCATACACCTCACCCCACATATGTTTCCTTGCCATAGATCACATTCTTGGATTTCTGGTGGAGACCATTTCTTGGTCTAAAATCCGTAGGTGTTAGCCTCTAGTATTATTGAAAATGGTCGCTCATGGCTATTTTCAAGGTCGCTCATGGCTATTTTCATAAAAAATGGGGGTTGTGTGGCCATTTATCATCGACTAAAGGCTCATAAACCTCACCCCACATATGTTTCATTGCCATAGATTACATTCTTGGATTTTTGGTGGAAACCATTTCTTGGTTAAAAACTCGTACGTGTTAGCCTTCGGTATTATTGAAAATGGTCATTCATGGCTATTTTCGGCAAAATTGGGGTTGTGTGGCCATTGATCGTCGACCAGAGGCTCATACACCTCACCCCACATATGTTTCCTTGTCGTAGATCACATTCTTGGATTTCTGGTGGAGACCATTTCTTGGTCAAAAATCCGTAGGTGTTAGCCTTCGATATTATTGAAAATGGTCGTTCATGGCTATTTTCGACATAAATGGAGGTTGTGTGGCCATTGATCATCGACCAGAGGCTCATACACCTCACCCCACATATGTTTCCTTGCCATAGATCACATTCTTGGATTTCTGGTGGAGACCATTTCTTGGTCAAAAATCCGTAGGTGTTAGCCTTCGGTATTATTGAAAATGGTCGTTCATGGCTATTTTCGACAAAAATGGGGGTTGTGTGGCCATTGATCATCGACCAGACGCTCATACACCTCACCCCACATATGTTTCCTTGCCATAAATCACATTCTTGGATTTCTGGTGGAGACCATTTCTTGGTCTAAAATCCGTAGGTGTTAGCCTCTAGTATTATTGAAAATGGTCGCTCATGGCTATTTTCAAGGTCGCTCATGGCTATTTTCATAAAAATGGGGGTTGTGTGGCCATTTATCATCGACTAGAGGCTCATAAACCTCACCCCACATATGTTTCCTTGCCATAGATTACATTCTTGGATTTCTGGTGGAAACCATTTCTTGGTTAAAAACTCGTACGTGTTAGCCTTCGGTATTATTGAAAATGGTCATTCATGGCTATTTTCGGCAAATTGGGGGTTGTGTGGCCATTGATCGTCGACCAGAGGCTCATACACCTCAGCCCACATATGTTTCCTTGTCGTAGATCACATTCTTGGATTTCTGGTGGAGACCATTTCTTGGTCAAAAATCCGTAGGTGTTAGCCTTCGATATTATTGAAAATGGTCATTCATGGCTATTTTCGGCAAAATGGGGGTTGTGTGGCCATTGATCGTCGACCAGAGGCTCATACACCTCACCCCACATATGTTTCCTTGTCGTAGATCACATTCTTGGATTTCTGGTGGAGACCATTTCTTGGTCAAAAATCCGTAGGTGTTAGCCTTCGATATTATTGAAAATGGTCGTTCATGGCTATTTTCGACAAAAATGGGGGTTGTGTGGCCATTGATCATCGACCAGAGGCTCATAAACCTCACCCCACATATGTTTCCTTGCCATAGATCACATTCTTGGATTTCTGGTGGAGACCATTTCTTGGTCAAAAATCCGTAGGTGTTAGCCTTCGGTATTATTGAAAATGGTCGTTCATGGCTATTTTCGACAATAATGGGGGTTGTGTGGCCATTGATCATCGACCAGACACTCATACACCTCACCTCACATATGTTTCCTTGCCATAGATCACATTCTTGGATTTCTGGTGGAGACCATTTCTTGGTCTAAAATCCGTAGGTGTTAGCCTCTAGTATTATTGAAAATGGTCGCTCATGGCTATTTTCAAGGTCGCTCATGGCTATTTTCATAAAAAATGGGGGTTGTGTGGCCATTGATCGTCGACCAGAGGCTCATACACCTCACCCCACATATGTTTCCTTGCCATAGATCACATTCTTGGATTTCTGGTGGAGACCATTTCTTGGTCAAAATTCCGTAGGTGTTAGCCTTCGGTATTATTGAAAATGGTCGTTCATGGCTATTTTCGACAAAAATGGGGGTTGTGTGGCCATTGATCATCGACCAGACGCTCATACACCTCACCCCACATATGTTTCCTTGCCATAGATCACATTCTTGGATTTCTGGTGGAGACCATTTCTTGGTCTAAAATCCGTAGGTGTTAGCCTCTAGTATTATTGAAAATGGTCGCTCATGGCTATTTTCAAGGTCGCTCATGGCTATTTTCATAAAAAATGGGGGTTGTGTGGCCATTTATCATCGACTAGAGGCTCATAAACCTCACCCCACATATGTTTCCTTGCCATAGATTACATTCTTGGATTTCTGGTGGAAACCATTTCTTGGTTAAAAACTCGTACGTGTTAGCCTTCGGTATTATTGAAAATGGTCATTCATGGCTATTTTCGGCAAAATAGGGGTTGTGTGGCCATTGATCGTCGACCAGAGGCTCATACACCTCACCCCACATATGTTTCCTTGTCGTAGATCACATTCTTGGATTTCTGGTGGAGACCATTTCTTGGTCAAAAATCCATAGGTGTTAGCCTTCGATATTATTGAAAATGGTCGTTCATGGCTATTTTCGACAAAAATGGGGGTTGTGTGGCCATTGATTATCGACCAGAGGCTCATACACCTCACCCCACATATGTTTCCTTGCCATAGATCACATTCTTGGATTTCTGGTGGAGACCATTTCTTGGTCAAAAATCCGTAGGTGTTAGCCTTCGGTATTATTGTAAATGGTCATTCATGGCTATTTTCGACAAAAATGGGGGTTGTGTGGCCATTGATCATCGACGAGAGGCTCATACACCTCACCCCACATATGTTTCCTTGCCATAGATCACATTCTTGGATTTCTTGTGGAGACCATTTCTTGGTCAAAAATCCGTAGGTCTTAGCCTCTAATATTATTGAAAATGGTCGCTCATGGCTATTTTCAAGGTCGCTCATGGCTATTTTCAAGGTCGCTCATGGCTATTTTCATAAAAAATGGGGGTTGTGTGGCCATTATCATCGACTAGAGGCTCATAAACCTCACCCCACATATGTTTCCTTGCCATAGATTACATTCTTGGATTTCTGGTGGAAACCATTTCTTGGTTAAAAACTCGTACGTGTTAGCCTTTGGTATTATTGAAAATGGTCATTCATGGCTATTTTCGGCAAAATGGGGGTTGTGTGGCCATTGATCATCGACCAGAGGCTCATACACCTCACCCCACATATGTTTCCTTGCCATAGATCACATTCTTGGATTTCTGGTGGAGACCATTTCTTGGTCAAAAATCCGTAGGTGTTAGCCTTCGGTATTATTGTAAATGGTCATTCATGGCTATTTTCGACAAAAATGGGGGTTGTGTGGCCATTGATCATCGACCAGAGGCTCATACACGTCACCCCACATATGTTTCCTTGCCATAGATCACATTCTTGGATTTCTGGTGGAGACCATTTCTTGGTCAAAAATCTGTAGGTCTTAGCCTCTAATATTATTGAAAATGGTCGCTCATGGCTATTTTCATAAAAAATGGGGGTTGTGTGGCCATTTATCATCGACTAGAGGCTCATAAATCTCACCCCACATATGTTTCCTTGCCATAGATCACATTCTTGGATTTTTGGTGGAGACCATTTCTTGGTCAAAAACTCGTACGTGTTAGCCTTCGGTATTATTGAAAATGGTCGTTCATGGCTATTTTCGGCAAAATTGGGGTTCTGTGGCCATTGATCATCGACCAGAGGCTCGTACACCTCACCCCACATATGTTTCCTTGCCATAGATCACATTCTTGGATTTCTGGTGGAGACCATTTCTTGGGCAAAAATCCGAATGTGTTAGCCTTTGGTATTTTTGAAAATGGTCATTCATGGCTATTTTCGACAAAAATGGGGGTTGTGTGGCCATTGATCTTCGACCAGAGGCTCATACACCTCACTACACATATGTTTCCTTGCCATAGATCACATTCTTGGATTTATGGTGGAGACCATTTCTTGGTCAAAAATCCGTAGGTGTTAGCCTTCAGTGTCATTGAAAATGGTCGTTCATGGCTATTTTCAACAAAAATTAGGGTTGTGTGGCCATTGATCGTCGACCAGAGGCTCATACACCTCACCCCACATATGTTTCCTTGCCATAGATCACATTCTTGGATTTCTGGTGGAGACCATTTCTTGGTCAAAAATCCGTAGGTGTTAGCCTTAGGTATTATTGAAAATGGTCGTTCATGGCTATTTTCGACAAAAATGGGGGTTGTGTGGCCATTGATCATCGACCAGACGCTCATACACCTCACCCCACATATGTTTCCTTGCCATAGATCACATTCTTGGATTTCTGGGGGAGACCATTTCTTGGTCTAAAATCCGTAGGTGTTAGCCTCTAGTATTATTGAAAATGGTCGCTTATGGCTATTTTCAAGGTCGCTCATGGCTATTTTCATAAAAAATGGGGGTTGTGTGGCCATTTATCATCGACTAGAGGCTCATAAACCTCACCCCACATATGTTTCATTGCCATAGATCACATTCTTGGATTTCTGGTGGAGACCATTTCTTGGTTAAAAACTCGTACGTGTTAGCCTTCGGTATTATTGAAAATGGTCGTTCATGGCTATTTTCGGCAAAATGGGGGTTGTGTGGCCATTGATCATCGACCAGAGGCTCGTACACCTCACCCCACATATGTTTCCTTGCCATAGATCACATTCTTGGATTTCTGGTGGAGACCATTTCTTGGTCAAAAATCCGTACGTGTTAGCCTTTGGTATTTTTGAAAATGGTCATTCATGGCTATTTTCGACAAAAATGGGGGTTGTGTGGCCATTGATCTTCGACCAGAGGCTCATACACCTCACTACACATATGTTTCCTTGCCATAGATCACATTCTTGGATTTATGGTGGAGACCATTTCTTGGTCAAAAATCCGTAGGTGTTAGCCTTCAGTGTCATTGAAAATGGTCGTTCATGGCTATTTTGGACAAAAATTAGGGTTGTGTGGCCATTGATCGTCGACCAGAGGCTCATACACATCACCCCACATATGTTTCTTTGCCATAAATCACATTCTTGGATTATTGGTGGAGACCATTTCTTGGTCAAAAATCCGTAGGGGTTAGCCTTCGGTATTATTGAAAATGGTCGTTCATGGCTATTTTCGACAAAAATGGGGGTTGTGTGTCCATTGATCATCGACCAGACGCTCATACACCTCACCCCACATATGTTTCCTTGCCATAGATCACATTCTTGGATTTCTGGTGGAGACCATTTCTTGGTCTAAAATCCGTAGGTGTTAGCCTCTAGTATTATTGAAAATGGTCGCTCATGGCTATTTTCAAGGTCGCTCATGGCTATTTTCATAAAAAATGGGGGTCGATGATAAATGGCCACACAACCCCCATTTTTATGAAAATAGCCATGAGCGACCTTGAAAATAGCCATGAGCGACCATTTTCAATAATACTAGAGGCTAACACCTACGGATTTTAGACCAAGAAATGGTCTCCACCAGAAATCCAAGAATGTGATCTATGGCAAGGAAACATATGTGGGGTGAGATGTATGAGCGTCTGGTCGATGATCAATGGCCACACAACCCCCATTTTTGTCGAAAATAGCCATGAACGACCATTTTCAATAATACCGAAGGCTAAGACCTACGGATTTTTGACCAAGAAATGGTCTCCACCAGAAATCCAAGAATGTGATCTATGGCAAGGAAACATATGTGGGGTGAGGTGTATGAGCCTCTGGTCGATGATCAATGGCCACACAACCTCCATTTATGTCGAAAATAGCCATGAACGACCATTTTCAATAATATCGAAGGCTAACACCTACGGATTTTTGACCAAGAAATGGTCTCCACCAGAAATCCAAGAATGTGATCTACGACAAGGAAACATATGTGGGGTGAGGTGTATGAGCCTCTGGTCGACGATCAATGGCCACACAACCCCATTTTTGCCGAAAATAGCCATGAATGACCATTTTCAATAATACCGAAGGCTAACACGTACGAGTTTTTAACCAAGAAATGGTTTCCACCAAAAATCCAAGAATGTAATCTATGGATTTCTCACCCCACATATGTTTCCTTGCCATAGATCACATTCTTGGATTTCTGGTGGAGACCATTTCTTGGTCTAAAATCCGTAGGTGTTAGCCTCTAGTATTATTGAAAATGGTCGCTCATGGCTATTTTCAAGGTCGCTCATTGTAGAGCCCAAAAATTTGTATCAAAGAAAAATAAGGTTATGAATAAATAAATATGTTTATAAGTGGGTATCTTGGGATTTTGGAACCCTTGGGAGTTAATTGGTTTTCTCCTCTTTGTGCATATTTGAGTAATGGACTTATATGGGTTAACATAACAAATAAATAAATAAATAAAATGCCTCTCATGATAAAATTATTGTATTGTTGCACCTTGTATTCAAATTTGTGAAACAAGCTTAAGCTAAGAAAACTAGAATTTGAAAATGGAAAAGTTCATAAAACCCTTTTATTCCCCCATGAGTAAAAGGGAAGAGAATGAATCATAATATTTTAAAACACTAAAGTTATATTCACATTAAGGAATATTTGGCTCTTGGAATTTGAAACTCAAACAAGGAATTCAAAATTTGAGTTCAAAGTGAATTCAAAATAGAATACAAACAGAAAATTAGAAAAAAGAAAAAGAGAAAAAGACCATTTGGGCCGATTCCAGCGCTTCTCGGCCCAGCTCGCGCTCAAACCAGCCCACCTCTTCTCCCACGCGCTCAATCACTTACATGTGGGTCCCCCTGGTCGGATCCCACCCGCGCACGCGCCTCATCTCAACTCCCTGCCGCGTGGGGCCCGGACGTCAGGAGCTTCTTCCACGCGCGCGGACTTCTTCTTCTCGGCCGCGACTTCTGCGGAGCTTCAACGAACCCCGCCGGGATTTCGGTACTAGCTGTTGCGGGCACCCAGGTGGCCTTCAGGGAGTATAAAACCGTAGCCCTAGGACCCGATTGTCCCTCTCGTCCTCGTAGTCTGGCGGCCGCCGTCGTGAATCGATTGGGGGAGATGCTGCCGTCGACGACCCGCGAGAACGCCGCCGGTTCGTCCCAGGCGAGTCGTCCAGGAACTTCTACGGGACCAGTGAAGTCCGAGGGAGGCTTGATCCGTGCGCGAATCCCCTTGGAGCCGCCGGAATTGCTCATCGGAGCAATTTACTCGCGGCGGATCCGCCCTGTACCGCGGACAGAGCTTCTGCGCGCGCCAATCGAGGTGAGAGTCTTCTACCGAGGTTTGCATCCGTCTCAGTTTTGCGTATCTACTAACAGAGTCGGGTCTAGTACACGCGGGCGCCTTGATGCATGCTGCTCCGGCGAGCCCATCGCCGTGGGGCGCATCCGCCGCCGCGGTGTGCGTCGCGGTAGGGAAGAGTGGCCTTGGCCGTTAGATCGCGAATGCACGGTTGAGATTAGAAGTGGCGTATCCTTTCGCGGTGGTTCGATCTGGTCCGTAGGAATGATCGGACGGCTCGGAGTATAGGAATCCTTCATTAAATCTGAACCATCGGTCCCAGATCCAACGGCTAGCGTAGCAGGTGGGATCGGTGGGATGATGGGTTCATCTGTGCCGTTGGGATCTAATCCAACGGCCCACATCTAAGGATACCCCTTCGCGGGTATGTTTTATAAAAGAGACCCTGTACTTTCACAGAATCAACCCGCCGTCCTGTGCGGGTGTAGCCTGAGTCTGGGGATTCTTTCGAGAAGGCCCCTGCACTTTTCTGTTATTGAGGCCGAGTCCAGAGAGTTATAAAATCATAGAAAATGATTTAGAAAATGATTTTTAGTGTTAAAATAAATCCAGAAACTTAATTAATTCATAACTAATTCATTTTAGCTCCAAATTGAGTCATTCCAATTCCTAAAATTTTGTAATAATATTCTCTACCATTTTGAATCACTGTTTTGACATGAACTCTGTCAGAAAATTTATTTATCATTTAATCATATTATAATCACCTTAAATCTTAGGAAATTCATAACTTAAAATCTACAACTCCAAAATTAATAATTCTTTTTCCTGTGATCTTATTTTAATATGTAGATTATTAATATGTATTTTGACATATATGTTTGGTGTAATGTTAATTTTGCCTATACACTGTTTGTTTGTATTGCTACGACTAGTGCGAGGTCACGTGTCACCTGAAGAATCATCCTGGTACCTGGATTCTCAAGGCCCAGGCAAGTTGTGCCCTTGATCACTTCTTTTTACCCACTCATGTTCTGATTAATCATAATGATCTGCATAGGTTAATTTTGATGGGACCCCAATAGGTTACCCTAGTTTGTCTATCTTTATACCTTGTTTACCACTGAACTTTCTGGGTAGTACTTGCTAGTGCTATATATGGTTTTGGGTATGAAGATTACACTATTCATGATTATACTTTTGTTGTCAGTTGTTATTTATGGTTCATGTTAAGATCATTATGTTAATTGGAACATGGAGAACCACCCGGGAAAACAGTGCTACCACAAGGGTAGTATGGGATGCCCTTGGCTGATTAATTAGGAAAGCTAGTGGAAGACTACCTTACCCGAAAGGGGCAAGGGCAGTAGGGGAGAGGTCAGTGTAGGGAGGCCCTCGGGAGGATTTTGCTGCGATGGCGGTCCTGCAAGGGATTCCTGTACTGGATCTTCCTATAAACTGTAGCGGGTTTTCGGAAGCTAGTGGAACTTTGTAAAGGCCTCGTAGTGGATCCCTAGCCATTCACCTCGGAAGTGTCTAAGGGCTTTGCAAACCCTGGCGACATGGGATACACGACTTGTGGGTAAAGATGCGCAACCTCTGCAGAGTGTAAAACTGGTATACTAGCCGTGCTCACGGTCAAGAGCAGCTCGGACACTCACATGATTAAATTATGGAACTTAAACTCAATTTGTCATATGCATTGCATCGCAGGTGAAGTTGTTACTTTTGTTCTACTATTTAACTGGGTTGGTATTTACTTATACTTAGTAACTGCTAATAAAATTTTGACCAACTTTAAAAGCAATGCTCAGCTCTAACCATCTTCTTTGGTAAGCCTTACACTTTATGTGAGCTCCCACCTTTGGCGAGTTCATGCACATTATTCCCCACAACTTGTTGAGCGATGAACGTATGTGAGCTCACTCTTGCTGTCTCACATACACCACAGGTCAAGAACAGGTACTGCAGGATGATGCTCATGGAGGATGCTGCGATGAGTTCGTGAGAGGTCTAGGTCGTCGTCTCCCAGCCAACTTTTGGGTTGCTGGACCATTGTCTCCTTATAATGTAACTATTTATTTGTATAGAACTCCTGTTATATATAAAGTTGTGACATTCGATCCTGTGCCACTATACATCATATGTGTGAGACTTGGTCCCAGCATACCTGGTGTTTATGTTAGCGCCCGGGTTTTGGACCCCTAAAATCCGGGTGTTACAGAAGTGGTATCAGAGGAATGTTGACTGTAGGACGAAACCTAGATAGAACTGGACAACCATTGTCTACTTACCTTTGCTACTCTGATTCTTTTCTAAACTTTTCTTAATCTTTTCTCATCTAATTCCGCTTTACTCTGATTATTCTTACCTTTTCCTTCTAAAGACAAATGTGGATTTCACACTTTGAAATCCTGTACCTAAAGTGACCTTTAGGGATAGGAGACCTACTCTTAGGAACAAAGACAAAACTATTTTTATCTATGTGCTTGAATGTTTGTTCTTATGATACTTGTCTGATTTGGATCTTTGATTGAGTGTGATGGGTTGTGGAGTAATGTCCACAATTGCATCTACATATACACATAGGTATAAAAATATATTTACAAAATAACTAGACAACCTAGATTATCCCCATTGGAACATATCTAGCTTAAGAAATTTATCTTATCCTAAAAGATCTCATTTTAACCAATTCATCTTATCTTAAAAGGATTCTCCCTTATCTTAATAGATCCATCTCATCTTAAAAGATACTCATCTTATCTTAAAAAGATTTTATCTCATCCTAATAGATCTAACTGACCTCAAAAGATTCTATCTTATCTTTATGGATCCATCTTATCCTAATAGGCATACTTATCCACCCTAGTTTAACAACCATGATCTAAGGCAAATTAATTAGATCTTATCTAGTCAAACAAGTCACACCAATCTGACCCAGATCTGATCAAATCTAAAGTGACTTATCAAACATGTTAGATAATACTGATGAAATAGTTTAGACTCTACTTCTATAGAACAAGTCTTAACTTAGTTCACCCTGCACTAAATTAAGAATGATAGATCGACTTGGCCATATGCAACTACCTTAACCATCTGATAGTTGCATAACCTCTCAATTATAAACTAGCAAGAGACTCTATCTAATCATAACATATCTAACTAATCTCAAAACATCCTAACATATTCTACCCTGTTGGACCTATCTAAACTAGTCTAATCTAGTCATATCCAAATTAATCTAGATCTTATCTTACCTAATGTGACCTGATCCAGTGTGGTCTAATGTTATCTAACTTAATGTGGTTCACTTAAACAGATTAATGACACTGGTAGAAGAGATTAGACCCCACTAGCCATATATTAACTTATCTTAGCACATTGGATCAATTCAACCATGAGCTAACCCAACCCATAGGACCATGATGAATGGTATAACCTTTCTATCCCCACCTAACATCAAATAAACTTTTGATCTACATCATGTAGTCTATCTTATTCATACCTATATTAACCATATTCCCCAGCCAATAATATACACTAACTCCTAATCTATGAGACAAGACCGAAGAAGATGATCAACTTCATCAAGGAAGGATGAGCACCAACTCAAGTCTTCAAGGATCAAGTGAGGTCACCAAGATGAGTCAAGATCCCCAATCTTGGATGGAGTCTTTTTCTTATCCTACTCTTACCCAAACCTATATATGCCCTAAAGACATCTTCTATCCTACATAATAAAGTGGACATACATATATACACCTATGCTTTCCTAACCACCAGTTCCACCAAGATACATAAACATATTTATATATTACTACTATTTGTAAGATGTAAGTGTTACCTTAGTTAGTAGCTGGTATTTTACTATATTGAGAATAATAATAAGGTCTATCTGACCCCATGTGTTGCTAATAAATAATGCATCATGCTGAGATTTTGTTTGTGCATATGTTGGAGATAACATAAGTTATGCACCCTTTTCTTACAAATCTCGAGGACGAGATTATTTTTAAGGGGGGTAGGATTTGTAGAGCCCAAAAATTTGTATCAAAGAAAAATAAGGTTATGAATAAATAAATATGTTTATAAGTGGGTATCTTGGGATTTTGGAACCCTTGGGAGTTAATTGGTTTTCTCCTCTTTGTGCATATTTGAGTAATGGACTTATATGGGTTAACATAACAAATAAATAAATAAATAAAATGCCTCTCATGATAAAATTATTGTATTGTTGCACCTTGTATTCAAATTTGTGAAACAAGCTTAAGCTAAGAAAACTAGAATTTGAAAATGGAAAAGTTCATAAAACCCTTTTATTCCCCCATGAGTAAAAGGGAAGAGAATGAATCATAATATTTTAAAACACTAAAGTTATATTCACATTAAGGAATATTTGGCTCTTGGAATTTGAAACTCAAACAAGGAATTCAAAATTTGAGTTCAAAGTGAATTCAAAATAGAATACAAACAGAAAATTAGAAAAAAGAAAAAGAGAAAAAGACCATTTGGGCCGATTCCAGCGCTTCTCGGCCCAGCTCGCGCTCAAACCAGCCCACCTCTTCTCCCACGCGCTCAATCACTTACATGTGGGTCCCCCTGGTCGGATCCCACCCGCGCACGCGCCTCATCTCAACTCCCTGCCGCGTGGGGCCCGGACGTCAGGAGCTTCTTCCACGCGCGCGGACTTCTTCTTCTCGGCCGCGACTTCTGCGGAGCTTCAACGAACCCCGCCGGGATTTCGGTACTAGCTGTTGCGGGCACCCAGGTGGCCTTCAGGGAGTATAAAACCGTAGCCCTAGGACCCGATTGTCCCTCTCGTCCTCGTAGTCTGGCGGCCGCCGTCGTGAATCGATTGGGGGAGATGCTGCCGTCGACGACCCGCGAGAACGCCGCCGGTTCGTCCCAGGCGAGTCGTCCAGGAACTTCTACGGGACCAGTGAAGTCCGAGGGAGGCTTGATCCGTGCGCGAATCCCCTTGGAGCCGCCGGAATTGCTCATCGGAGCAATTTACTCGCGGCGGATCCGCCCTGTACCGCGGACAGAGCTTCTGCGCGCGCCAATCGAGGTGAGAGTCTTCTACCGAGGTTTGCATCCGTCTCAGTTTTGCGTATCTACTAACAGAGTCGGGTCTAGTACACGCGGGCGCCTTGATGCATGCTGCTCCGGCGAGCCCATCGCCGTGGGGCGCATCCGCCGCCGCGGTGTGCGTCGCGGTAGGGAAGAGTGGCCTTGGCCGTTAGATCGCGAATGCACGGTTGAGATTAGAAGTGGCGTATCCTTTCGCGGTGGTTCGATCTGGTCCGTAGGAATGATCGGACGGCTCGGAGTATAGGAATCCTTCATTAAATCTGAACCATCGGTCCCAGATCCAACGGCTAGCGTAGCAGGTGGGATCGGTGGGATGATGGGTTCATCTGTGCCGTTGGGATCTAATCCAACGGCCCACATCTAAGGATACCCCTTCGCGGGTATGTTTTATAAAAGAGACCCTGTACTTTCACAGAATCAACCCGCCGTCCTGTGCGGGTGTAGCCTGAGTCTGGGGATTCTTTCGAGAAGGCCCCTGCACTTTTCTGTTATTGAGGCCGAGTCCAGAGAGTTATAAAATCATAGAAAATGATTTAGAAAATGATTTTTAGTGTTAAAATAAATCCAGAAACTTAATTAATTCATAACTAATTCATTTTAGCTCCAAATTGAGTCATTCCAATTCCTAAAATTTTGTAATAATATTCTCTACCATTTTGAATCACTGTTTTGACATGAACTCTGTCAGAAAATTTATTTATCATTTAATCATATTATAATCACCTTAAATCTTAGGAAATTCATAACTTAAAATCTACAACTCCAAAATTAATAATTCTTTTTCCTGTGATCTTATTTTAATATGTAGATTATTAATATGTATTTTGACATATATGTTTGGTGTAATGTTAATTTTGCCTATACACTGTTTGTTTGTATTGCTACGACTAGTGCGAGGTCACGTGTCACCTGAAGAATCATCCTGGTACCTGGATTCTCAAGGCCCAGGCAAGTTGTGCCCTTGATCACTTCTTTTTACCCACTCATGTTCTGATTAATCATAATGATCTGCATAGGTTAATTTTGATGGGACCCCAATAGGTTACCCTAGTTTGTCTATCTTTATACCTTGTTTACCACTGAACTTTCTGGGTAGTACTTGCTAGTGCTATATATGGTTTTGGGTATGAAGATTACACTATTCATGATTATACTTTTGTTGTCAGTTGTTATTTATGGTTCATGTTAAGATCATTATGTTAATTGGAACATGGAGAACCACCCGGGAAAACAGTGCTACCACAAGGGTAGTATGGGATGCCCTTGGCTGATTAATTAGGAAAGCTAGTGGAAGACTACCTTACCCGAAAGGGGCAAGGGCAGTAGGGGAGAGGTCAGTGTAGGGAGGCCCTCGGGAGGATTTTGCTGCGATGGCGGTCCTGCAAGGGATTCCTGTACTGGATCTTCCTATAAACTGTAGCGGGTTTTCGGAAGCTAGTGGAACTTTGTAAAGGCCTCGTAGTGGATCCCTAGCCATTCACCTCGGAAGTGTCTAAGGGCTTTGCAAACCCTGGCGACATGGGATACACGACTTGTGGGTAAAGATGCGCAACCTCTGCAGAGTGTAAAACTGGTATACTAGCCGTGCTCACGGTCAAGAGCAGCTCGGACACTCACATGATTAAATTATGGAACTTAAACTCAATTTGTCATATGCATTGCATCGCAGGTGAAGTTGTTACTTTTGTTCTACTATTTAACTGGGTTGGTATTTACTTATACTTAGTAACTGCTAATAAAATTTTGACCAACTTTAAAAGCAATGCTCAGCTCTAACCATCTTCTTTGGTAAGCCTTACACTTTATGTGAGCTCCCACCTTTGGCGAGTTCATGCACATTATTCCCCACAACTTGTTGAGCGATGAACGTATGTGAGCTCACTCTTGCTGTCTCACATACACCACAGGTCAAGAACAGGTACTGCAGGATGATGCTCATGGAGGATGCTGCGATGAGTTCGTGAGAGGTCTAGGTCGTCGTCTCCCAGCCAACTTTTGGGTTGCTGGACCATTGTCTCCTTATAATGTAACTATTTATTTGTATAGAACTCCTGTTATATATAAAGTTGTGACATTCGATCCTGTGCCACTATACATCATATGTGTGAGACTTGGTCCCAGCATACCTGGTGTTTATGTTAGCGCCCGGGTTTTGGACCCCTAAAATCCGGGTGTTACACTCATGGCTATTTTCATAAAAAATGGGGGTTGTGTGGCCATTTATCATCGACTAGAGGCTCATAAACCTCACCCCACATATGTTTCCTTGCCATAGATTACATTCTTGGATTTCTGGTGGAAACCATTTCTTGGTTAAAAACTCGTACGTGTTAGCCTTCGGTATTATTGAAAATGGTCATTCATGGCTATTTTCGGCAAAATGGGGGTTGTGTGGCCATTGATCGTCGACCAGAGGCTCATACACCTCACCCCACATATGTTTCCTTGTCGTAGATCACATTCTTGGATTTCTGGTGGAGACCATTTCTTGGTCAAAAATCCGTAGGTGTTAGCCTTCGATATTATTGAAAATGGTCATTCATGGCTATTTTCGGCAAAATGGGGGTTGTGTGGCCATTGATCGTCGACCAGAGGCTCATACACCTCACCCCACATATGTTTCCTTGTCGTAGATCACATTCTTGGATTTCTGGTGGAGACCATTTCTTGGTCAAAAATCCGTAGGTGTTAGCCTTCGGTATTATTGAAAATGGTCGTTCATGGCTATTTTCGACAAAAATGGGGGTTGTGTGGCCATTGATCATCGACCAGACGCTAATACACCTCACCCCACATATGTTTCCTTGCCATAGATCACATTCTTGGATTTCTGGTGGAGACCATTTCTTGGTCTAAAATCCGTAGGTGTTAGCCTCTAGTATTATTGAAAATGGTCGCTCATGGCTATTTTCATAAAAAATGGGGGTTGTGTGGCCATTGATCGTCGACCAGAGGCTCATACACCTCACCCCACATATGTTTCCTTGCCATAGATCACATTCTTGGATTTCTGGTGGAGACCATTTCTTGGTCAAAAATCCGTAGGTGTTAGCCTTCGGTATTATTGAAAATGGTCGTTAATGGCTATTTTCGACAAAAATGGGGGTTGTGTGGCCATTGATCATCGACCAGACGCTCATACACCTCACCCCACATATGTTTCCTTGCCATAGATCACATTATTGGATTTCTGGTGGAGACCATTTCTTGGTCTAAAATCCGTAGGTGTTAGCCTCTAGTATTATTGAAAATGGTCGCTCATGGCTATTTTCAAGGTCGCTCATGGCTATTTTCATAAAAAATGGGGGTTGTGTGGCCATTTATCATCGACTAGAGGCTCATAAACCTCACCCCACATATGTTTCCTTGCCATAGATTACATTCTTGGATTTCTGGTGGAAATCATTTCTTGGTTAAAAACTCGTACGTGTTAGCCTTCGGTATTATTGAAAATGGTCATTCATGGCTATTTTTGGCAAAATGGGGGTTGTGTGGCCATTGATCATCGACCAGAGGCTCGTACACCTCACCCCACATATGTTTCCTTGCCATAGATCACATTCTTGGATTTCTGGTGGAGACCATTTCTTGGTCAAAAATCCGTACGTGTTAGCCTTTGGTATTTTTGAAAATGATCATTCATGGCTATTTTCGACAAAAATGGGGGTTGTGTGGCCATTGATCATCGACTAGAGGCTCATACACCTCACCCCACATATGTTTCCTTGCCATAGATCACATTCTTGGATTTCTGGTGGAGACCATTTCTTGGTCAAAAATCCGTAGGTGTTAGCCTTCGGTATTATTGAAAATGGTCATTCATGGCTATTTTTGACAAAAATGGGGGTTGTGTGGCCATTGATCATCGACCAGACGCTCATACACCTCACCCCACATATGTTTCCTTGCCATAGATCACATTCTTGGATTTCTGGTGGAGACCATTTCTTGGTCTAAAATCCGTAGGTGTTAGCCTCTAGTATTATTGAAAATGGTCGCTCATGGCTATTTTCAAGGTCGCTCATGGCTATTTTCATAAAAAATGGAGCTTGTGTGGCCATTTATCATTGACTAGAGGCTCATAAACCTCACCCCACATATGTTTCCTTGCCATAGATTACATTCTTGGATTTCTGGTGGAGACCATTTCTTGGTTAAAAACTCGTACGTGTTAGCCTTCAGTATTATTGAAAATGGTCATTCATGGCTATTTTCGGCAAAATGGGGGTTGTGTGGCCATTGATCGTCGACCAGAGGCTCATACACCTCACCCCACATATGTTTCCTTGCCATAGATCATATTCTTGGATTTCTGGTGGAGACCATTTCTTGGTCAAAAATCTGTAGGTGTTAGCCTTCGGTATTATTGTAAATGGTCATTCATGGCTATTTTCGACAAAAATGGGGGTTGTGTGGCCATTGATCATCGACCAGAGGCTCATACACCTCACTACACATATGTTTCCTTGCCATAGATCACATTCTTGGATTTATGGTGGAGACCATTTCTTGGTCAAAAATCCGTAGGTGTTAGCCTTCAATGTCATTGAAAATGGTCGTTCATGGCTATTTTCGACAAAAATTAGGGTTGTGTGGCCATTGATCGTCGACCAGAGGCTCATACACCTCACCCCACATATGTTTCCTTGCCATAGATCACATTCTGGGATTTCTGGTGGAGACCATTTCTAGGTCAAAAATCCGTAGGTGTTAGCCTTCGGTATTATTGAAAATGGTCGTTCATGGCTATTTTCGACAAAAATGGGGGTTGTGTGGCCATTGATCATCGACCAGACGCTCATACAGCTCACCCCACATATGTTTCCTTGCCATAGATCACATTCTTGGATTTCTGGTGGAGACCATTTCTTGGTTAAAAACTCGTACGTGTTAGCCTTCGGTATTATTGAAAATGGTCATTCATGGCTATTTTCGGCAAAATGGGGGTTGTGTGGCCATTGATCATCGACCAGAGGCTCGTATACCTCACCCCACATATGTTTCCTTGCCATAGATCACATTCTTGGATTTCTGGTGGAGACCATTTCTTGGTTAAAAATCCGTACGTGTTAGCCTTTGGTATTTTTGAAAATGGTCATTCATGGCTATTTTCGACAAAAATGGGGGTTGTGTGGCCATTGATCATCGACTAGAGGCTCATACACCTCACCCCACATATGTTTCCTTGCCATAGATCACATTCTTGGATTTCTGGTGGAGACCATTTCTTGGTCAAAAATCCGTAGGTGTTAGCCTTCGGTATTATTGAAAATGGTCGTTCATGGCTATTTTCGACAAAAATGGGGGTTGTGTGGCCATTGATCATCGACCAGACGCTCATACACCTCACCCCACATATGTTTCCTTGCCATAGATCACATTCTTGGATTTCTGGTGGAGACCATTTTTTGGTCTAAAATCCGTAGGTGTTAGCCTCTAGTATTATTGAAAATGGTCGCTCATGGCTATTTTCAAGGTCGCTCATGGCTATTTTCATAAAAAATGGGGGTTGTGTGGCCATTTATCATCGACTAGAGGCTCATAAACCTCACCCCACATATGTTTCATTGCCATAGAATACATTCTTGGATTTCTGGTGGAAACCATTTCTTGGTTAAAAACTCGTACGTGTTAGCCTTCGGTATTATTGAAAATGGTCATTCACGGCTATTTTTGGCAAAATGGGGGTTGTGTGGCCATTGATCGTCGACCAGAGGCTCATACACCTCACCCCACATATGTTTCCTTGTCGTAGATCACATTCTTGGATTTCTGGTGGAGACCATTTCTTGGTCAAAAATCCGTAGGTGTTAGCCTTCGATATTATTGAAAATGGTCATTCATGGCTATTTTCGGCAAAATGGGGGTTGTGTGGCCATTGATCGTCGACCAGAGGCTCATACACCTCACCCCACATATGTTTCCTTGTCGTAGATCACATTCTTGGATTTCTGGTGGAGACCATTTCTTGGTCAAAAATCAGTAGGTGTTAGCCTTCGATATTATTGAAAATGGTCGTTCATGGCTATTTTCGACAAAAATGGAGGTTGTGTGGCCATTGATCATCGACCAGAGGCTCATACACCTCACCCCACATATGTTTCCTTGCCATAGATCACATTCTTGGATTTCTGGTGGAGACCATTTCTTGGTCAAAAATCCGTAGGTGTTAGCCTTCGGTATTATTGAAAATGGTCGTTCATGGCTATTTTCGACAAAAATGGGGGTTGTGTGGCCATTGATCATCGACCAAACGCTCATACACCTCACCCCACATATGTTTCCTTGCCATAGATCACATTCTTGGATTTCTGGTGGAGATCATTTCTTGGTCTAAAATCCGTAGGTGTTAGCCTCTAGTATTATTGAAAATGGTCGCTCATGGCTATTTTCAAGGTCGCTCATGGCTATTTTCATAAAAAATGGGGGTTGTGTGGCCATTTATCATCGACTAGAGGCTGATAAACCTCACCCCACATATGTTTCCTTGCCATAGATTACATTCTTGGATTTCTGGTGGAAACCATTTCTTGGTTAAAAACTCGTACGTGTTAGCCTTCGGTATTATTGAAAATGGTCATTCATGGCTATTTTCGGCAAAATAGGGGTTGTGTGGCCATTGATCGTCCACCAGAGGCTCATACACCTCACCCCACATATGTTTCCTTGTCGTAGATCACATTCTTGGATTTCTGGTGGAGACCATTTCTTGGTCAAAAATCCGTAGGTGTTAGCCTTCGATATTATTGAAAATGGTCATTCATGGCTATTTTCGGCAAAATGGGGGTTGTGTGGCCATTGATCGTCGACCAGAGGCTCATACACCTCACCCCACATATGTTTCCTTGTCGTAGATCACATTCTTGGATTTCTGGTGGAGACCATTTCTTGGTCAAAAATCCGTAGGTGTTAGCCTTCGATATTATTGAAAATGGTCGTTCATGGCTATTTTCGACAAAATGGGGGTTGTGTGGCCATTTATCATCGACCAGAGGATCATACACCTCACCCCACATATGTTTCCTTGCCATAGATCACATTCTTGGATTTCTGGTGGAGACCATTTCTTGGTCAAAAATCCGTAGGTGTTAGCCTTCGGTATTATTGAAAATGGTCGTTCATGGCTATTTTCGACAAAAATGGGGGTTGTGTGGCCATTGATCATCGACCAGACGCTCATACACCTCACCCCACAGATGTTTCCTTGCCATAGATCACATTCTTGGATTTCTGGTGGAGACCATTTCTTGGTCTAAAATCCGTAGGTGTTAGCCTCTAGTATTATTGAAAATGGTCGCTCATGGCTATTTTCAAGGTCGCTCATGGCTATTTTCATAAAAAATGGGGGTTGTGTGGCCATTGATCGTCGACCAGAGGCTCATACACATCACCCCACATATGTTTCCTTGCCATAGATCACATTCTTGGATTTCTGGTGGAGACCATTTCTTGGTCAAAATTCCGTAGGTGTTAGCCTTCGGTATTATTGAAAATGGTCGTTCATGGCTATTTTCGACAAAAATGGGGGTTGTGTGGCCATTGATCATCGACCAGACGCTCATACACCTCACCCCACATATGTTTCCTTGCCATAGATCACATTCTTGGATTTCTGGTGGAGACCATTTCTTGGTCTAAAATCCGTAGGTGTTAGCCTCTAGTATTATTGAAAATGGTCGCTCATGGCTATTTTCAAGGTCGCTCATGGCTATTTTCATAAAAAATGGGGGTTGTGTGGCCATTTATCATCGACTAGAGGCTCATAAACCTCACCCCACATATGTTTCCTTGCCATAGATTACATTCTTGGATTTCTGGTGGAAACCATTTCTTGGTTAAAAACTCGTACGTGTTAGCCTTCGGTATTATTGAAAATGGTCATTCATGGCTATTTTCGGCAAAATGGGGGTTGTGTGGCCATTGATCGTCGACCAGAGGCTCATACACCTCACCCCACATATGTTTCCTTGTCGTAGATCACATTCTTGGATTTCTGGTGGAGACCATTTCTTGGTCAAAAATCCATAGGTGTTAGCCTTCGATATTATTGAAAATGGTCGTTCATGGCTATTTTCGACAAAAATGGGGGTTGTGTGGCCATTGATTATCGACCAGAGGCTCATACACCTCACCCCACATATGTTTCCTTGCCATAGATCACATTCTTGGATTTCTGGTGGAGACCATTTCTTGGTCAAAAATCCGTAGGTGTTAGCCTTCGGTATTATTGTAAATGGTCATTCATGGCTATTTTCGACAAAAATGGGGGTTGTGTGGCCATTGATCATCGACCAGAGGCTCATACACCTCACCCCACATATGTTTCCTTGCCATAGATCACATTCTTGTATTTCTGGTGGAGACCATTTCTTGGTCAAAAATCCGTAGGTCTTAGCCTCTAATATTATTGAAAATGGTCGCTCATGGCTATTTTCAAGGTCGCTCATGGCTATTTTCATAAAAAATGGGGGTTGTGTGGCCATTTATCATCGACTAGAGGCTCATAAACCTCACCCCACATATGTTTCCTTGCCATAGATTACATTCTTGGATTTCTGGTGGAAACCATTTCTTGGTTAAAAACTCGTACGTGTTAGCCTTCGGTATTATTGAAAATGGTCATTCATGGCTATTTTCGGCAAAATGGGGGTTGTGTGGCCATTGATCGTCGACCAGAGGCTCATACACCTCACCCCACATATGTTTCCTTGTCGTAGATCACATTCTTGGATTTCTGGTGGAGACCATTTCTTGGTCAAAAATCCGTAGGTGTTAGCCTTCGATATTATTGAAAATGGTCGTTCATGGCTATTTTCGACAAAAATGGGAGTTGTGTGGCCATTGATCATCGACCAGAGGCTCATACACCTCACCCCACATATGTTTCCTTGCCATAGATCACATTCTTGGATTTCTGGTGGAGACCATTTCTTGGTCAAAAATCCGTAGGTGTTAGCCTTCGGTATTATTGTAAATGGTCATTCATGGCTATTTTCGACAAAAATGGGGGTTGTGTGGCCATTGATCATCGACCAGAGGCTCATACACCTCACCCCACATATGTTTCCTTGCCATAGATCACATTCTTGGATTTCTGGTGGAGACCATTTCTTGGTCAAAAATCCGTAGGTCTTAGCCTCTAATATTATTGAAAATGGTCGCTCATGGCTATTTTCATAAAAAAATGGGGGTTGTGTGGCCATTTATCATCGACTAGAGGCTCATAAATCTCACCCCACATATGTTTCCTTGCCATAGATCACATTCTTGGATTTTTAGTGGAGACCATTTCTTGGTCAAAAACTCGTACGTGTTAGCCTTCGGTATTATTGAAAATGGTCGTTCATGGCTATTTTCGGCAAAATGGGGGTTCTGTGGCCATTGATCATCGACCAGAGGCTCGTACACCTCACCCCACATATGTTTCCTTGCCATAGATCACATTCTTGGATTTCTGGTGGAGACAATTTCTTGGGCAAAAATCCGAATGTGTTAGCCTTTGGTATTTTTGAAAATGGTCATTCATGGCTATTTTCGACAAAAATGGGGGTTGTGTGGCCATTGATCTTCGACCAGAGGCTCATACACCTCACTACACATATGTTTCCTTGCCATAGATCACATTCTTGGATTTATGGTGGAGACCATTTCTTGGTCAAAAATCCGTAGGTGTTAGCCTTCAGTGTCATTGAAAATGGTCGTTCATGGCTATTTTCGACAAAAATTAGGGTTGTGTGGCCATTGATCGTCGACCAGAGGCTCATACACCTCACCCCACATATGTTTCCTTGCCATAGATCACATTCTTGGATTTCTGGTGGAGACCATTTCTTGGTCAAAAATCCGTAGGTGTTAGCCTTAGGTATTATTGAAAATGGTCGTTCATGGCTATTTTCGACAAAAATGGGGGTTGTGTGGCCATTGATCATCGACCAGACGCTCATACACCTCACCCCACATATGTTTCCTTGCCATAGATCACATTCTTGGATTTCTGGTGGAGACCATTTCTTGGTCTAAAATCCGTAGGTGTTAGCCTCTAGTATTATTGAAAATGGTCGCTCATGGCTATTTTCAAGGTCGCTCATGGCTATTTTCATAAAAAATGGGGGTTGTGTGGCCATTTATCATCGACTAGAGGCTCATAAACGTCACCCCACATATGTTTCATTGCCATAGATCACATTCTTGGATTTCTGGTGGAGACCATTTCTTGGTTAAAAACTCGTACGTGTTAGCCTTCGGTATTATTGAAAATGGTCGTTCATGGCTATTTTCGGCAAAATGGGGGTTGTGTGGCCATTGATCATCGACCAGAGGCTCGTACACCTCACCCCACATATGTTTCCTTGCCATAGATCACATTCTTGGATTTCTGGTGGAGACCATTTCTTGGTCAAAAATCCGTACGTGTTAGCCTTTGGTATTTTTGAAAATGGTCATTCATGGCTATTTTCGACAAAAATGGGGGTTGTGTGGCCATTGATCTTCGACCAGAGGCTCATACACCTCACTACACATATGTTTCCTTGCCATAGATCACATTCTTGGATTTATGGTGGAGACCATTTCTTGGTCAAAAATCCGTAGGTGTTAGCCTTCAGTGTCATTGAAAATGGTCGTTCATGGCTATTTTCGACAAAAATTAGGGTTGTGTGGCCATTGATCGTCGACCAGAGGCTCATACACCTCACCCCACATATGTTTCCTTGCCATAGATCACATTCTTGGATTTCTGGTGGAGACCATTTCTTGGTCAAAAATCCGTAGGTGTTAGCCTTCGGTATTATTGAAAATGGTCGTTCATGGCTATTTTCGACAAAAATGGGGGTTGTGTGGCCATTGATCATCGACCAGACGCTCATACACCTCACCCCACATATGTTTCCTTGCCATAGATCACATTCTTGGATTTCTGGTGGAGACCATTTCTTGGTCTAAAATCCGTAGGTGTTAGCCTCTAGTATTATTGAAAATGGTCGCTCATGGCTATTATCAAGGTCGCTCATGGCTATTTTCATAAAAAATGGGGGTTGTGTGGCCATTTATCATCGACTAGAGGCTCATAAACCTCACCCCACATATGTTTCCTTGCCATAGATTACATTCTTGGATTTCTGGTGGAAACCATTTCTTGGTTAAAAACTCGTACGTGTTAGCCTTCGGTATTATTGAAAATGGTCATTCATGGCTATTTTCGGCAAAATGGGGGTTGTGTGGCCATTGATCGTCGACCAGAGGCTCATACACCTCACCCCACATATGTTTCCTTGTCGTAGATCACATTCTTGGATTTCTGGTGGAGACCATTTCTTGGTCAAAAATCCGTAGGTGTTAGCCTTCGATATTATTGAAAATGGTCGTTCATGGCTATTTTCGACAAAAATGGGGGTTGTGTGGCCATTGATCATCGACCAGAGGCTCATACACCTCACCCCACATATGTTTCCTTGCCATAGATCACATTCTTGGATTTCTGGTGGAGACCATTTCTTGGTCAAAAATCCGTAGGTGTTAGCCTTCGGTATTATTGTAAATGGTCATTCATGGCTATTTTCGACAAAAATGGGGGTTGTGTGGCCATTGATCATCGACCAGACGCTCATACACCTCACCCCACATATGTTTCCTTGCCATAGATCACATTCTTGGATTTTTGGTGGAGACCATTTCTTGGTCAAAAACTCGTACGTGTTAGCCTTCGGTATTATTGAAAATGGTCGTTCATGGCTATTTTCGGCAAAATGGGGGTTCTGTGGCCATTGATCATCGACCAGAGGCTCGTACACCTCACCCCACATATGTTTCCTTTCCATAGATCACATTTTTGGATTTCTGGTGGAGACCATTTCTTGGTCAAAAATCCGTAGGTGTTAGCCTTCGGTATTATTGTAAATGGTCATTCATGGCTATTTTCGACAAAAATGGGGGTTGTGTGGCCATTGATCATCGACCAGACGCTCATACACCTCACCCCACATATGTTTCCTTGCCATAGATCACATTCTTGGATTTCTGGTGGAGACCATTTCTTGGTCAAAAATCCGTAGGTGTTAGCCTTCGGTATTATTGAAAATGGTCGTTCATGGCTATTTTCGACAAAAATGGGGGTTGTGTGGCCATTGATCATCGACCAGAGGCTCATACACCTCACCCCACATATGTTTCCTTGTCATAGATCACATTCTTGGATTTCTGGTGGAGACCATTTCTTGGTCAAAAATCCGTAGGTGTTAGCCTTCGGTATTATTGAAAATTGTCGTTCATGGCTATTTTCGACAAAAATGGGGGTTGTGTGGCCATTGATCATCGACCAGACGCTCATACACCTCACCCCACATATGTTTCCTTGCCATAGATCACATTCTTGGATTTCTGGTGGAGACCATTTCTTTGTCTAAAATCCATAGGTGTTAGCCTCTAGTATTATTGAAAATGGTCGCTCATGGCTATTTTCAAGGTCGCTCATGGCTATTTTCATAAAAAATGGGGGTTGTGTGGCCATTTATCATCGACTAGAGGCTCATAAACCTCGCCCTACATATGTTTCCTTGCCATAGATCACATTCTTGGATTTCTGGTGGAGACCATTTCTTGGTTAAAAACTCGTACGTGTTAGCCTTCGGTATTATTGAAAATGGTCGTTCATGGCTATTTTCGGCAAAATGGGGGTTGTGTGGCCATTCATTATCGACCAGAGGCTCGTACACCTCACCCCACATATGTTTCCTTGCCATAGATCACATTCTTGGATTTCTGGTGGAGACCATTTCTTGGTCAAAAATCCGTACGTGTTAGCCTTTGGTATTTTTGAAAATGGTCATTCATGGCTATTTTCGACAAAAATGGGGGTTGTGTGGCCATTGATCTTCGACCAGAGGCTCATACACCTCACTACACATATGTTTCCTTGCCATAGATCACATTCTTGGATTTATGGTGGAGACCATTTCTTGGTCAAAAATCCGTAGGTGTTAGCCTTCAGTGTCATTGAAAATGGTCGTTCATGGCTATTTTCGACAAAAATTAGGGTTGTGTGGCCATTGATCGTCGACCAGAGGCTCATACACCTCACCCCACATATGTTTCCTTTCCATAGATCACATTCTTGGATTTCTGGTGGAGACCATTTCTTGGTCAAAAATCCGTAGGTGTTAGCCTTCGGTATTATTGTAAATGGTCATTTATGGCTATTTTCGACAAAAATGGGGGTTGTGTGGCCATTGATCATCGACCAGACGCTCATACACCTCACCCCACATATGTTTCCTTGCCATAGATCACATTCTTGGATTTTTGGTGGAGACCATTTCTTGGTCAAAAACTCGTACGTGTTAGCCTTCGGTATTATTGAAAATGGTCGTTCATGGCTATTTTCGGCAAAATGGGGGTTCTGTGGCCATTGATCATCGACCAGAGGCTCGTACACCTCACCCCACATATGTTTCCTTTCCATAGATCACATTTTTGGATTTCTGGTGGAGACCATTTCTTGGTCAAAAATCCGTAGGTGTTAGCCTTCGGTATTATTGTAAATGGTCATTCATGGCTATTTTCGACAAAAATGGGGGTTGTGTGGCCATTGATCATCGACCAGACGCTCATACACCTCACCCCACATATGTTTCCTTGCCATAGATCACATTCTTGGATTTCTGGTGGAGACCATTTCTTGGTCAAAAATCCGTAGGTGTTAGCCTTCGGTATTATTGAAAATGGTCGTTCATGGCTATTTTCGACAAAAATGGGGGTTGTGTGGCCATTGATCATCGACCAGAGGCTCATACACCTCACCCCACATATGTTTCCTTGTCATAGATCACATTCTTGGATTTCTGGTGGAGACCATTTCTTGGTCAAAAATCCGTAGGTGTTAGCCTTCGGTATTATTGAAAATTGTCGTTCATGGCTATTTTCGACAAAAATGGGGGTTGTGTGGCCATTGATCATCGACCAGACGCTCATACACCTCACCCCACATATGTTTCCTTGCCATAGATCACATTCTTGGATTTCTGGTGGAGACCATTTCTTTGTCTAAAATCCATAGGTGTTAGCCTCTAGTATTATTGAAAATGGTCGCTCATGGCTATTTTCAAGGTCGCTCATGGCTATTTTCATAAAAAATGGGGGTTGTGTGGCCATTTATCATCGACTAGAGGCTCATAAACCTCGCCCTACATATGTTTCCTTGCCATAGATCACATTCTTGGATTTCTGGTGGAGACCATTTCTTGGTTAAAAACTCGTACGTGTTAGCCTTCGGTATTATTGAAAATGGTCGTTCATGGCTATTTTCGGCAAAATGGGGGTTGTGTGGCCATTCATTATCGACCAGAGGCTCGTACACCTCACCCCACATATGTTTCCTTGCCATAGATCACATTCTTGGATTTCTGGTGGAGACCATTTCTTGGTCAAAAATCCGTACGTGTTAGCCTTTGGTATTTTTGAAAATGGTCATTCATGGCTATTTTCGACAAAAATGGGGGTTGTGTGGCCATTGATCTTCGACCAGAGGCTCATACACCTCACTACACATATGTTTCCTTGCCATAGATCACATTCTTGGATTTATGGTGGAGACCATTTCTTGGTCAAAAATCCGTAGGTGTTAGCCTTCAGTGTCATTGAAAATGGTCGTTCATGGCTATTTTCGACAAAAATTAGGGTTGTGTGGCCATTGATCGTCGACCAGAGGCTCATACACCTCACCCCACATATGTTTCCTTGCCATAGATCACATTCTTGGATTTCTGGTGGAGACCATTTCTTGGTCAAAAATCCTTAGGTGTTAGCCTTCGGTATTATTGAAAATGGTCGTTCATGGCTATTTTCGACAAAAATGGGGGTTGTGTGGCCATTGATCATCGACCAGACACTCATACACCTCACCCCACATATGTTTCCTTGCCATAGATCACATTCTTGGATTTCTGGTGGAGACCATTTCTTGGTCTAAAATCCTTAGGTGTTATCCTCTAGTATTATTGAAAATGGTCGCTCATGGCTATTTTCAAGGTCGCTCATGGCTATTTTCATAAAAAATGGGGGTTGTGTGGCCATTTATCATCGACTAGAGGCTCATAAACCTCACCCCACATATGTTTCCTTGCCATAGATTACATTCTTGGATTTCTGGTGGAAACCATTTCTTGGTTAAAAACTCGTACGTGTTAGCCTTCGGTATTATTGAAAATGGTCATTCATGGCTATTTTCGGCAAAATGGGGGTTGTGTGGCCATTGATCATCAACCAGAGGCTCGTACACCTCACCCCACATATGTTTCCTTGCCATAGATCACATTCTTGGATTTTTGGTGGAGACCATTTCTTGGTCAAAAACTCGTACGTGTTAGCCTTCGGTATTATTGAAAATGGTCGTTCATGGCTATTTTCGGCAAAATGGGGGTTCTGTGGCCATTGATCATCGACCAAAGGCTCGAACACCTCACCCCACATATGTTTCCTTTCCATAGATCACATTCTTGGATTTCTAGTGGAGACCATTTCTTGGTCAAAAATCCGTAGTTGTTAGCCTTCGGTATTATTGTAAATGGTCATTCATGGCTATTTTCGACAAAAATGGGGGTTGTGTGGCCATTGATCATCGACCAGACGCTCATACACCTCACCCCACATATGTTTCCTTGCCATAGATCACATTCTTGGATTTCTGGTGGAGACCATATCTTGGTCAAAAATCCGTAGGTGTTAGCCTTCGGTATTATTGAAAATGGTCGTTCATGGCTATTTTCGACAAAAATGGGGGTTGTGTGGCCATTGATCATCGACCTGTAACACCCGGATTTTAGGGGTCCAAAACCCGGGGTTAACATAAACACCAGGTATGCTGGGACCAAGTCTCACACATATGATGTATAGTGGCACAGGATCGAATGTCACATCTTTATATATAACAGGAGTTCTATACAAAATAAATAATTACATTACAAGGAGACAACGGTCCAGCAACCCAAAGTTGACTGGGAGACGATGACCTAGACCTCTCACGAACTCATCACAGCATCCTCCATGAGCATCATCCTGCAGTACCTGATCTTGACCTGTGGTGTATGTGAGACAGCAAGAGTGAGCTCACATACGTTCATCGCTCAACAAGTTGTGGGGAATAATGTGCATGAACTCGCCAAAGGTGGGAGCTCACGTGAAGTGTAAAGCTTACCAAAGAAGATGGTTAGAGCTGAGCATTGCTTTTAAAGTTGGTCAAAATTTTATTAGCAGTTACTAAGTATAAGTAAATACCAAACCCAATTAAGTAATAGAACAAAAGTAACAACAACATCACCTGCAATGCAATGCATATGACAAATTGAATTTAGTTCCATAAATTAATCATGTGAGGGTCCGAGCTGCTCATGACCGTGAGCACGGCTAGTATACCAGTTTTACACTCTGCAGAGGTTGCGCATCTTTACCCACAAGTCGTGTATCCCATGTCGCCAGGGTTTGCAAGGCCCTTAGACACTTCCGAGGTGAATGGCTAGGGATCCACTACGAGGCCTTTACAAAGTTCCACTAGCTTCCGAAAACCCGCTACAGTTTATAGGAAGATCCAGTGCAGGAATCCCTTGCAGGACCGCCATCGCAGCAAAATCCTCCCGAGGGCCTCCCTACACTGACCTCTCCCCTACTGCCCTTGCCCCTTTCGGGTAAGGTAGTCTTCCACTAGCTTTCCTAATTAATCAGCCAAGGGCATCCCATACTACCCTTGTGGTAGCACTGTTTTCCCGGGTGGTCGCTCCATGTTCCAATTAACATAATGATCTTAACATGAACATTAAATAACAACTGATAACAAAAGTGTAATCATGAATAATGTATCTCCATACCCAAAACTACATATAGCACTAGCAAGTACTACCCAGAAAGATCAGTGGTAAACAAGGTATAAAGATAGACAAACTAGGGTAACCTATTGGGTCCCATCAAAATTAACCTATGCAGATCATTATGATTAATCAGAACATGGCTGGGTAAAAAGAAGTGATCAAGGGCACAACTTGCCTGGGCCTTGAGATTCCAGGTACCAGGATGATCTTCAGGTGACTCGTGTCCTCACTGCTAGTCGTAGCAATTCAAACAAACATAGTATAGGCAAATTTAACATTACACCAAACATGTAAACAAAATACATAATAATAATCTACACATTAAAATAAGATTCTAGGAACAGAAATCATTAATTTTGGAGTTATAGATTTTAAGTTATGGATTTCCAAAGATTCTATGTGCTTAGTACAAGATTAATTAAGTTAACAATTTTAATGTGACTTTTATGTAAAACCAGTGGCACTAATTGATAAACAATAATATTACAAAATTATAGGAAGTGGAATGGATTAATTTGGAGTTCATATGCATTTTCTATGAATTATATAAATTCTAGGAATTATTTTTATATTAAAAACTCATTTTCTAATTCATTTAATCATTTTATTACTGCACTGGACTGGGCCTCAATTACTGGGAAGCACAGGGGGCTCGGTGTAATATTTCTAAGACTCAGTGTACAGCCGCCTAGGACGGCGGGTTGTTTTCCCTAAAACAGAGGGTTCTATTTGCAAAGTCGGCGAACCGAAAGGGTATCAGTGGTTTTCGGCCGTTGGATCACCGCGCGACGGCTAAGATTAGAAGGCTGTTTTAAACGAACCGGTATCCAATCCACGACATCGGATTCGAATCTGACGGTGGTTATTTTATGAAAGCAAGATCGGATCGGGTCCGTCAGATCACATCCAACGGTCCACGATCAAAGTCCGAAAGGGTATCCCGGCGATCTAATCTCGACCGTCGATGATCAGATCAACGGTGACCGTGCGTCTTCTTCTTCCCACCAACCGAGCAGGGTGCTCCGCCGTCGTCGCGCGGTGGAGATAAACGGCGGTGACCCCAATCGGCCACCCCCGAGCACCATTATCAAATTAAACGAAGCTACACGGTGTGCGCGGCATCACGGTCACAATGGATGTATTCTTACCGGCATTAAGGTATGGATGAAGCTTGGCCACGGTGCACGGCGGGCCCGAGCTTGCTGCGGTCGTTGATGACGAATTGGTCGCACGGTGAGCACTGATTCCGCTCGTGGAGGCCTCGGTTGTACCCGCCGCACCCAAACAAGTTGCCAAGACCCCACAGCGATCCCGAATCGACGGTGGTCGAATGATTCACCGGCGCGGTCCTCACACTCTCGAGTTCCCTCCCTCGGTGTGGTTCACGGCGGCGCAGGGCTGTCGGCGCAAGCGGATAGGGAGGGAAGGAGGGAGCGGGGAGTCGTCTATTTATCCCCCATGGACTCGGCACCGCAAGAGGGGGGGTTCGTCCGCGATGCGGCAACGGCGGCGAGCATCGCGCGCGGGTTTGTTACGGAGGATAGGAGCACGGGAAGACGGACTTCTGACGCCGGGGCCCCACGAGGCAGCGAGACAATAGGTGAGCTAGGCGCGGGGATAACGGGCCGGCCAGCGGGTCCCGCGGAACAGAGGGAGCGGTGCGCGTGTGTGCGGTGCGGAGGCTGGCAAGTGGGCCCCGCCCGACAGCGAGAGGAGGAGCAGGCGCGGTAATGTGTCCTGGGCCGCGCGGGTTGGTCGTTTAGGTGGGCCGAAAAGCGGGATCCGAGGCCCAGGTAAGTCTTTCTTCTTTTTCTTTTTATTTTGTATTTTCTTTTCTCCATTTTAAAATCCAATTTGAATTCAAGTTTAAATTTAAACTTTGTGAATAACTTGTCCTTAGTTTGAATAGTATAATTCAATATTATAAGTGTGAAGGATGTTTATTCTAATTTTTTATTTTATTTTATGTAATATTTTTCTTAGTTTCCCCCCCTTCTCTTCTATTTTCTATTTTCTATTCTCCTTTCCATTTGAATTTCAAATCAACACAAGTTTAAAGTTCAAACACTTAATTTGGATACATATATAGAACTTTAGCATAATGTGCAAAAACCTATTTTATGCATTTCTTTATTTATTTTAGTTCTTTTAGACAAGCTTTTAATCATATAGTAGAATAATCCCTACCTTATTAGTTCTAGGGAAATCAAATTTATATTGTAGACTTATATATGTTAAGAAATAGTTTAACCATAATTCTTTTATATATCCTAACCCAAAGGCAATTTAGATTATCTAAGTATCTTTAATTATGTATTTTTAACATATTCATGAGTGGAAACTCCTAAATTATGATTATCTTTAAGGAAAGGTGTTTTGATTTAAAATCTTTGAGAATTTTTCTTTGTCTTCACAAGATTGAACTTTAGGGTGTTACAAATCCTACCCCCCTTAAAAATAATCTCGTCCTCGAGATTAAGAAGAAAGGGGATCCAACAAGTTTGGTTTGTAGTCTTTGCTTTAGTCTCTAGTTGGTTTTAATACCAAAAGATTTTTTTTTAATATCACAAATTATCATGTGATTAGGAAAGCATGGGTATTTATATAGCTACTTTATCATGTAGGATAAAGGATATCTTTTAAAGCCTATATAGGTTTGGGCAAGAAAGAGTGGGATAAAGAAAGACTCCATCCAAGATTGTGGATCTTGATTCCTCTTGGAGTTGGATTTGACTTATCTCCTTCCTTGTCGAGGTTGAGCTGTTCTTTTCAGACCTTGGTGTCTTCATTCTTGGGGTTGCCACCAGAGTTAGGGACTTAGATTTTGTGGGTGACAAGTAGGTAGAGCAGCTAGTTTAGTGGGTGGCTTAGGAGTTAAATGAGATTGGTCAAAATTTGGTTTGGTTGTTTGCCTCTAGATTGGTTGGATAGGTCATGTAACCTATTATGTAGGTCAAAATCTGATTTGATGTCAGGTGGTGGTTGATAGATTATGCAATCCATTAAGACTCTATTGATTGGGTAAGTTATGTAACTTGTTATATAGGTCAAGTTGTTGTGTATGGCCAAGTTGATATAAGTTTCCAAATTAGGCTTAAGTGATTTAGGAGTATGGTCTTATCCTTTGTATCAGTATTAAGTAACTCAATCTAGCTTAGATCATATTGGATTAGATAGAATCCAGATTAGGTTGGTATGACTAGATTAAACTAGTTAAGATTAGCTAGATCTACCAGGGTAGGATAAATATTATTAGAATCTTTTAAGATAGGATGGATTATATGATATAGGTAGGTCATTGTTCAAGGATGAGTGGGTACAAGACATTAATTTAGGTCAAGATATATTTGTAGAGACAGTGTCTAACCTATATCACCAACTTAACTAACTTGTTAATAACTCACTTTGGATTGGGTCATATTTAGATTAGATAGAATCTGGATTAGGTTGGATATAACTAGATTAGACTAGATAATATCTAATTACTTTGGATTAGATCTTGGTTGTTACTAGGGTGGGGTAAATATGCTTATTAGGACAAGATGAATCCATAAGGATAAGGTAGAATCTTTTGAGGTCAGTTAGATTTAATAGGATAGGATAGAATCTTTTCAAGATAGGATGAGTATCTTTTAAGATGAGATGGATCTGTTAAGATAAGGGAGAATCTTTTAAGATAAGATGAATTGGTTAGAATGAGATCTTTTGGGATAAGATAAATCTCTTAAGCTAGATATGTTCCAATGGGGACAATCTAGGTTGTCTAGTTATTTTATAAATATATTTTAATACCTATGTGTATATGCAGATGCAATTGTGGACATTACTCCACAACTCGTCACACTCAAACAAAGATCCAAATCAGACAAACATTCAAGCATATAAATATTTACAAAACTAGTTTTGTTTTTGTTCCTAAGAATAGGTCTCCTATTCCTAAAAGTCACTTTAGGTACAGGATTTCAAAGTGTGAAATCCATTTTTGTCTTCAGAAAAGAAAAGGTAAGAATAATCAGAGTAAAGCGGAAATAGATGAGAAATGATTAAGAAGAGTTTAGAAAAGAATCAGAGTAGCAGAGGTAAGTAAAAAATGGTTGTCCAGTTCTATCTAGGTTTCGTCCTACAGTCAACATTCCTCTGATACCACTTCTGTAACACCCGGATTTTAGGGGTCCAAAACCCGGGGTTAACATAAACACCAGGTATGCTGGGACCAAGTCTCACACATATGATGTATAGTGGCACAGGATCGAATGTCACATCTTTATATATAACAGGAGTTCTATACAAAATAAATAATTACATTATAAGGAGACAACGGTCCAGCAACCCAAAGTTGACTGGGAGACGATGACCTAGACCTCTCACGAACTCATCACAGCATCCTCCATGAGCATCATCCTGCAGTACCTGATCTTGACCTGTGGTGTATGTGAGACAGCAAGAGTGAGCTCACATACGTTCATCGCTCAACAAGTTGTGGGGAATAATGTGCATGAACTCGCCAAAGGTGGGAGCTCACGTGAAGTGTAAAGCTTACCAAAGAAGATGGTTAGAGCTGAGCATTGCTTTTAAAGTTGGTCAAAATTTTATTAGCAGTTACTAAGTATAAGTAAATACCAAACCCAATTAAGTAATAGAACAAAAGTAACAACAACATCACCTGCAATGCAATGCATATGACAAATTGAATTTAGTTCCATAAATTAATCATGTGAGGGTCCGAGCTGCTCATGACCGTGAGCACGGCTAGTATACCAGTTTTACACTCTGCAGAGGTTGCGCATCTTTACCCACAAGTCGTGTATCCCATGTCGCCAGGGTTTGCAAGGCCCTTAGACACTTCCGAGGTGAATGGCTAGGGATCCACTACGAGGCCTTTACAAAGTTCCACTAGCTTCCGAAAACCCGCTACAGTTTATAGGAAGATCCAGTGCAGGAATCCCTTGCAGGACCGCCATCGCAGCAAAATCCTCCCGAGGGCCTCCCTACACTGACCTCTCCCCTACTGCCCTTGCCCCTTTCGGGTAAGGTAGTCTTCCACTAGCTTTCCTAATTAATCAGCCAAGGGCATCCCATACTACCCTTGTGGTAGCACTGTTTTCCCGGGTGGTCGCTCCATGTTCCAATTAACATAATGATCTTAACATGAACATTAAATAACAACTGATAACAAAAGTGTAATCATGAATAATGTATCTCCATACCCAAAACTACATATAGCACTAGCAAGTACTACCCAGAAAGATCAGTGGTAAACAAGGTATAAAGATAGACAAACTAGGGTAACCTATTGGGTCCCATCAAAATTAACCTATGCAGATCATTATGATTAATCAGAACATGGCTAGGGTAAAAGAAGTGATCAAGGGCACAACTTGCCTGGGCCTTGAGATTCCAGGTACCAGGATGATCTTCAGGTGACTCGTGTCCTCACTGCTAGTCGTAGCAATTCAAACAAACATAGTATAGGCAAATTTAACATTACACCAAACATGTAAACAAAATACATAATAATAATCTACACATTAAAATAAGATTCTAGGAACAGAAATCATTAATTTTGGAGTTATAGATTTTAAGTTATGGATTTCCAAAGATTCTATGTGCTTAGTACAAGATTAATTAAGTTAACAATTTTAATGTGACTTTTATGTAAAACCAGTGGCACTAATTGATAAACAATAATATTACAAAATTATAGGAAGTGGAATGGATTAATTTGGAGTTCATATGCATTTTCTATGAATTATATAAATTCTAGGAATTATTTTTATATTAAAAACTCATTTTCTAATTCATTTAATCATTTTATTACTGCACTGGACTGGGCCTCAATTACTGGGAAGCACAGGGGGCTCGGTGTAATATTTCTAAGACTCAGTGTACAGCCGCCTAGGACGGCGGGTTGTTTTCCCTAAAACAGAGGGTTCTATTTGCAAAGTCGGCGAACCGAAAGGGTATCAGTGGTTTTCGGCCGTTGGATCACCGCGCGACGGCTAAGATTAGAAGGCTGTTTTAAACGAACCGGTATCCAATCCACGCCATCGGATTCGAATCTGACGGTGGTTATTTTATGAAAGCAAGATCGGATCGGGTCCGTCAGATCACATCCAACGGTCCACGATCAAAGTCCGAAAGGGTATCCCGGCGATCTAATCTCGACCGTCGATGATCAGATCAACGGTGACCGTGCGTCTTCTTCTTCCCACCAACCGAGCAGGGTGCTCCGCCGTCGTCGCGCGGTGGAGATAAACGGCGGTGACCCCAATCGGCCACCCCCGAGCACCATTATCAAATTAAACGAAGCTACACGGTGTGCGCGGCATCACGGTCACAATGGATGTATTCTTACCGGCATTAAGGTATGGATGAAGCTTGGCCACGGTGCACGGCGGGCCCGAGCTTGCTGCGGTCGTTGATGACGAATTGGTCGCACGGTGAGCACTGATTCCGCTCGTGGAGGCCTCGGTTGTACCCGCCGCACCCAAACAAGTTGCCAAGACCCCACAGCGATCCCGAATCGACGGTGGTCGAATGATTCACCGGCGCGGTCCTCACACTCTCGAGTTCCCTCCCTCGGTGTGGTTCACGGCGGCGCAGGGCTGTCGGCGCAAGCGGATAGGGAGGGAAGGAGGGAGCGGGGAGTCGTCTATTTATCCCCCATGGACTCGGCACCGCAAGAGGGGGGGTTCGTCCGCGATGCGGCAACGGCGGCGAGCATCGCGCGCGGGTTTGTTACGGAGGATAGGAGCACGGGAAGACGGACTTCTGACGCCGGGGCCCCACGAGGCAGCGAGACAATAGGTGAGCTAGGCGCGGGGATAACGGGCCGGCCAGCGGGTCCCGCGGAACAGAGGGAGCGGTGCGCGTGTGTGCGGTGCGGAGGCTGGCAAGTGGGCCCCGCCCGACAGCGAGAGGAGGAGCGGGCGCGGTAATGTGTCCTGGGCCGCGCGGGTTGGTCGTTTAGGTGGGCCGAAAAGCGGGATCCGAGGCCCAGGTAAGTCTTTCTTCTTTTTCTTTTTATTTTGTATTTTCTTTTCTCCATTTTAAAATCCAATTTGAATTCAAGTTTAAATTTAAACTTTGTGAATAACTTGTCCTTAGTTTGAATAGTATAATTCAATATTATAAGTGTGAAGGATGTTTATTCTAATTTTTATTTTATTTTATGTAATATTTTTCTTAGTTTCCCCCCCTTCTCTTCTATTTTCTATTTTCTATTCTCCTTTCCATTTGAATTTCAAATCAACACAAGTTTAAAGTTCAAACACTTAATTTGGATACATATATAGAACTTTAGCATAATGTGCAAAAACCTATTTTATGCATTTCTTTATTTATTTTAGTTCTTTTAGACAAGCTTTTAATCATATAGTAGAATAATCCCTACCTTATTAGTTCTAGGGAAATCAAATTTATATTGTAGACTTATATATGTTAAGAAATAGTTTAACCATAATTCTTTTATATATCCTAACCCAAAGGCAATTTAGATTATCTAAGTATCTTTAATTATGTATTTTTAACATATTCATGAGTGGAAACTCCTAAATTATGATTATCTTTAAGGAAAGGTGTTTTGATTTAAAATCTTTGAGAATTTTTCTTTGTCTTCACAAGATTGAACTTTAGGGTGTTACACGACCAGACGCTCATACACCTCACCCCACATATGTTTCCTTGTCATAGATCACATTCTTGGATTTCTGGTGGAGACCATTTCTTGGTCTAAAATCCATAGGTGTTAGCCTCTAGTATTATTGAAAATGGTCACTCATGGCTATTTTCAAGGTCGCTCATGGCTATTTTCATAAAAAATGGGGGTTGTGTGGCCATTTATCATCGACTAGAGGCTCATAAACCTCGCCCCACATATGTTTCCTTGCCATAGATCACATTCTTGGATTTCCGGCGGAGACCATTTCTTGGTTAAAAACTCGTACGTGTTAGCCTTCGGTATTATTGAAAATGGTCGTTCATGGCTATTTTCGGCAAAATGGGGGTTGTGTGACCATTCATTATCGACCAGAGGCTCGTACACCTCACCCCACATATGTTTCCTTGCCATAGATCACATTCTTGGATTTCTGGTGGAGACCATTTCTTGGTCAAAAATCCGTACGTGTTAGCCTTTGGTATTTTTGAAAATGGTCATTCATGGCTATTTTCGACTAAAATGGGGGTTGTGTGGCCATTGATCTTCGACCAGAGGCTCATACACCTCACTACACATATGTTTCCTTGCCATAGATCACATTCTTGGATTTATGGTGGAGACCATTTCTTGGTCAAAAATCCGTAGGTGTTAGCCTTCAGTGTCATTGAAAATGGTCGTTCATGGCTATTTTCGACAAAAATTAGGGTTGTGTGGCCATTGATCGTCGACCAGAGGCTCATACACCTCACCCCACATATGTTTCCTTGCCATAGATCACATTCTTGGATTTCTGGTGGAGACCATTTCTTGGTCAAAAATCCGTAGGTGTTAGCCTTCGGTATTATTGAAAATGGTCGTTAATGGCTATTTTCGACAAAAATGGGGGTTGTGTGGCCATTGATCATCGACCAGACGCTCGTATACCTCACCCCACATATGTTTCCTTGCCATAGATCACATTCTTGGATTTCTGGTGGAGACCATTTCTTGTTCTAAAATCCGTAGGTGTTAGCCTCTAGTATTATTGAAAATGGTCGCTCATGGCTATTTTCAAGGTCGCTCATGGCTATTTTCATAAAAAATGGGGGTTGTGTGGCCATTTATCATCGACTAGAGGCTCATAAACCTCACCCCACATATGTTTCCTTGCCATAGATTACATTCTTGGATTTCTGGTGGAAACCATTTCTTGGTTAAAAACTCGTACGTGTTAGCCTTCGGTATTATTGAAAATGGTCATTCATGGCTATTTTTGGCAAAATGGGGGTTGTGTGGCCATTGATCATCAACCAGAGGCTCGTACACCTCACCCCACATATATTTCCTTGCCATAGATCACATTCTTGGATTTCTGGTGGAGACCATTTCTTGGTTAAAAATCCGTACGTGTTAGCCTTTGGTATTTTTGAAAATGGTCATTCATGGCTATTTTCGACAAAAATGGGGGTTGTGTGGCCATTGATCATCGACTAGAGGCTCATACACCTCACCCCACATATGTTTCCTTGCCATAGATCACATTCTTGGATTTCTGGTGCAGACATTTCTTGGTCAAAAATCCGTAGGTGTTAGCCTTCGGTATTATTGAAAATGGTCGTTCATGGCTATTTTCGACAAAAATGGGGGTTGTGTGGCCATTGATCATCGACCAGACGCTCATACACCTCACCCCACATATGTTTCCTTGCCATAGATCACATTCTTGGATTTCTGGTGGAGACCATTTCTTGGTCTAAAATCCGTAGGTGTTAGCCTCTAGTATTATTGAAAATGGTCGCTCATGGCTATTTTCAAGGTCGCTCATGGCTATTTTCATAAAAAATGGGGGTTGTGTGGCCATTTATCATCGACTAGAGGCTCATAAACCTCACCCCACATATGTTTCCTTGCCATAGATTACATTCTTGGATTTCTGGTGGAAACCATTTCTTGGTTAAAAACTCGTACGTGTTAGCCTTCGGTATTATTGAAAATGGTCATTCATGGCTATTTTCGGCAAAATGGGGGTTGTGTGGCCATTGATCATCGACCAGAGGCTCATACACCTCACCCAACATATGTTTCCTTGCCATAGATCACATTCTTGGATTTCTGGTGGAGACCATTTCTTGGTCAAAAATCCGTAGGTGTTAGCCTTCGGTGTCATTGAAAATGGTCGTTCATGGCTATTTTCGACAAAAATTAGGGTTGTGTGGCCATTGATCGTCGACCAGAGGCTCATACACCTCACCCCACATATGTTTCCTTGCCATAGATCACATTCTTGGATTTCTGGTGGAGACCATTTCTTGGTCAAAAATCCGTAGGTGTTAGCCTTCGGTATTATTGAAAATGGTCGTTCATGGCTATTTTCGACAAAAATGGGGGTTGTGTGGCCATTGATCATCGACCAGACGCTCGTATACCTCACCCCACATATGTTTCCTTGCCATAGATCACATTCTTGGATTTCTGGTGGAGACCATTTCTTGTTCTAAAATCCGTAGGTGTTAGCCTCTAGTATTATTGAAAATGGTCGCTCATGGCTATTTTCAAGGTCGCTCATGGCTATTTTCATAAAAAATGGGGGTTGTGTGGCCATTTATCATCGACTAGAGGCTCATAAACCTCACCCCACATATGTTTCCTTGCCATAGATTACATTCTTGGATTTCTGGTGGAAACCATTTCTTGGTTAAAAACTCGTACGTGTTAGCCTTCGGTATTATTGAAAATGGTCATTCATGGCTATTTTCGGCAAAATGGGGGTTGTGTGGCCATTGATCATCAACCAGAGGCTCGTACACCTCACCCCACATATATTTCCTTGCCATAGATCACATTCTTGGATTTCTGGTGGAGACCATTTCTTGGTTAAAAATCCGTACGTGTTAGCCTTTGGTATTTTTGAAAATGGTCATTCATGGCTATTTTCGACAAAAATGGGGGTTGTGTGGCCATTGATCATCGACTAGAGGCTCATACACCTCACCCCACATATGTTTCCTTGCCATAGATCACATTCTTGGATTTCTGGTGCAGACATTTCTTGGTCAAAAATCCGTAGGTGTTAGCCTTCGGTATTATTGAAAATGGTCGTTCATGGCTATTTTCGACAAAAATGGGGGTTGTGTGGCCATTGATCATCGACCAGACGCTCATACACCTCACCCCACATATGTTTCCTTGCCATAGATCACATTCTTGGATTTCTGGTGGAGACCATTTCTTGGTCTAAAATCCGTAGGTGTTAGCCTCTAGTATTATTGAAAATGGTCGCTCATGGCTATTTTCAAGGTCGCTCATGGCTATTTTCATAAAAAATGGTGGTTGTGTGGCCATTTATCATCGACTAGAGGCTCATAAGCCTCACCCCACATATGTTTCCTTGCCATAGATTACATTCTTGGATTTCTGGTGGAAACCATTTCTTGGTTAAAAACTCGTACGTGTTAGCCTTCGGTATTATTGAAAATGGTCATTCATGGCTATTTTCGGCAAAATGGGGGTTGTGTGGCCATTGATCATCGACCAGAGGCTCATACACCTCACCCAACATATGTTTCCTTGCCATAGATCACATTCTTGGATTTCTGGTGGAGACCATTTCTTGGTCAAAAATCCGTAGGTGTTAGCCTTCGGTATTATTGAAAATGGTCGTTCATGGCTATTTTCGACAAAAATGGGGGTTGTGTGGCCATTGATCATCGACTAGAGGCTCATACACCTCACCCCACATATGTTTCCTTGCCATAGATCACATTCTTGGATTTCTGGTGGAGACCATTTCTTGGTCAAAAATCCGTAGGTGTTAGCCTTCGGTATTATTGAAAATGGTCGTTCATGGCTATTTTCGACAAAAATGGGGGTGTGTGGCCATTGATCATCGACCAGATGCTCATACACCTCACCCCACATATGTTTCCTTGCCATAGATCACATTCTTGGATTTCTGGTGGAGACCATTTCTTGGTCTAAAATCCGTAGGTCTTAGCCTCTAGTATTATTGAAAATGGTCGCTCATGGCTATTTTCATAAAAAATGGGGGTTGTGTGGCCATTTATCATCACCTAGAGGCTCATAAACCTCACCCCACATATGTTTCCTTGCCATAGATCACATTCTTGGATTTCTGGTGGAGACCATTTCTTGGTTAAACACTCGTACGTGTTAGCCTTCGGTATTATTGAAAATGGTCGTTCATGGCTATTTTCGGCAAAATGGGGGTTGTGTGGCCATTGATCACCGACCAGAGGATCATACACCTCACCCCACATATGTTTCCTTGCCATAGATCACATTCTTGGATTCCTGGTGGAGACCATTTCTTGGTCAAAAATCCATACGTGTTAGCCTTTGGTATTTTTGAAAATGGTCATTCATGGCTATTTTCGACAAAAATGGGGCTTGTGTGGCCATTGATCATCGACTAGAGGCTCATACACCTCACCCCACATATGTTTCCTTGCCATAGATCACATTCTTGGATTTCTGGTGGAGACCATTTCTTGGTCAAAAATCCGTAGGTGTTAGCCTTCGGTATTATTGAAAATGGTCGTTCATGGCTATTTTCGACAAAAATGGGGGTTGTGTGGCCATTGATCATTGACCAGACGCTCATACACCTCACCCCACATTTGTTTCCTTGCCATAGATCACATTCTTGGATTTCTGGTGGAGACCATTTCTTGGTCTAAAATCCGTAGGTGTTAGCCTCTAGTATTATTGAAAATGGTCGCTCATGGCTATTTTCAAGGTCGCTCATGGCTATTTTCAAAAAAAATGGGGGTTGTGTGGCCATTTATCATCGACTAGAGGCTCATAAACCTCACCCCACATATGTTTCCTTGCCATAGATTACATTCTTGGATTTCTAGTGGAAACCATTTCTTGGTTAAAAACGCGTACGTGTTAGCCTTCAGTATTATTGAAAATGGTCATTCATGGCTATTTTCGGCAAAATGGGGGTTGTGTGGCCATTGATCGTCTACCAGAGGCTCATACACCTCACCCCACATATGTTTCCTTGTTGTAGATCACATTCTTGGATTTCTGGTGGAGTCCATTTCTTGGTCAAAAAACCGTAGGTGTTAGCCTTCGATATTATTGAAAATGGTCGTTCATGGCTATTTTCGACAAAAATGGGGGTTGTGTGGCCATTGATCATCGACCAGAGGCTCATACACCACACCCCACATATGTTTCCTTGCCATAGATCACATTCTTGGATTTCTGGTGGAGACCATTTCTTGGTCAAAAACTCGTACGTGTTAGCCTTCGGTATTATTGAAAATGGTCGTTCATGGCTATTTTCGGCAAAATGGGGGTTCTGTGGCCATTGATCATCGACCAGAGGCTCGTACACCTCACCCCACATATGTTTCCTTGCCATAGATCACATTCTTGGATTTCTGGTGGAGACCATTTCTTGGTCAAAAATCCGTAGGTGTTAGCCTTCAGTATTATTGAAAATGGTCGTTCATGGCTATTTTCGGCAAAATGGGGGTTCTGTGGCCATTGATCATCGACCAGAGGCTCGTACACCTCACCCCACATATGTTTCCTTGCCATAGATCACATTCTTGGATTTCTGGTGGAGACCATTTCTTGGTCAAAAATCCGTAGGTGTTAGCCTTCGGTATTATTGAAAATGGTCGTTCATGGCTATTTTCGACAAAAATGGGGGTTGTGTGGCCATTGATCATCGACCAGAGGCTCATACACCTCACCCCACATATGTTTCCTCGCCATAGATCACATTCTTGGATTTCTGGTGGAGACCATTTCTTGGTCAAAAATCCGTAGGTCTTAGCCTCTAATATTATTGAAAATGGTCGCTCATGGCTATTTTCGGCAAAATGGGGGTTCTGTGGCCATTGATCGTCGACCAGAGGCTCATACACCTCACCCCACATATGTTTCCTTGTCGTAGATCACATTCTTGGATTTCTGGTGGAGACCATTTCTTGGTCAAAAATCCGTAGGTGTTAGCCTACGATATTTTTGAAAATGGTCGTTCATGGCTATTTTCGACAAAAATGGGGGTTGTGTGGCCATTGATCATCGACCAGAGGCTCATACACCTCACCCCACATATGTTTCCTTGCCATAGATCACATTCTTGGATTTCTGGTGGAGACCATTTCTTGGTCAAAAATCCGTAGGTGTTAGCCTTCGGTATTATTGAAAATGGTCGTTCATGGCTATTTTCGACAAAAATGGGGGTTGTGTGGCCATTGATCATCGACCAGAGGCTCATACACCTCACCCCACATATGTTTCCTCGCCATAGATCACATTCTTGGATTTCTGGTGGAGACCATTTCTTGGTCAAAAATCCGTAGGTCTTAGCCTCTAATATTATTGAAAATGGTCGCTCATGGCTATTTTCGGCAAAATGGGGGTTCTGTGGCCATTGATCGTCGACCAGAGGCTCATACACCTCACCCCACATATGTTTCCTTGTCGTAGATCACATTCTTGGATTTCTGGTGGAGACCATTTCTTGGTCAAAAATCCGTAGGTGTTAGCCTACGATATTTTTGAAAATGGTCGTTCATGGCTATTTTCGACAAAAATGGGGGTTGTGTGGCCATTGATCATCGACCAGAGGCTCATACACCTCACCCCACATATGTTTCCTTGCCATAGATCACATTCTTGGATTTCTGGTGGAGACCATTTCTTGGTCAAAAATCTGTAGGTGTTAGCCTTCGGTATTATTGAAAATGGTCGTTCATGGCTATTTTCGACAAAAATGGGGGTTGTGTGGCCATTGATCATCGACCAGACGCTCATACACCTCACCCCACATATGTTTCCTCGCCATAGATCACATTCTTGGATTTCTGGTGGAGACCATTTCTTGGTCAAAAATCCGTAGGTCTTAGCCTCTAATATTATTGAAAATGGTCGCTCATGGCTATTTTCGGCAAAATGGGGGTTCTGTGGCCATTGATCGTCGACCAGAGGCTCATACACCTCACCCCACATATGTTTCCTTGTCGTAGATCACATTCTTGGATTTCTGGTGGAGACCATTTCTTGGTCAAAAATCCGTAGGTGTTAGCCTACGATATTTTTGAAAATGGTCGTTCATGGCTATTTTCGACAAAAATGGGGGTTGTGTGGCCATTGATCATCGACCAGAGGCTCATACACCTCACCCCACATATGTTTCCTTGCCATAGATCACATTCTTGGATTTCTGGTGGGGACCATTTCTTGGTCTAAAATCCGTAGGTGTTAGCCTCTAGTATTATTGAAAATGGTCGCTCATGGCTATTTTCAAGGTCGCTCATGGCTATTTTCATAAAAAATGGGGGTTGTGTGGCCATTTTCATCGACTAGAGGTTCATAAACCTCACCCCACATATGTTTCCTTGCCATAGATCACATTCTTGGATTTCTGGTGGAGACCATTTCTTGGTCAAAAATCCGTACGTGTTAGCCTTTGGTATTTTTGAAAATGGTCGTTCATGGCTTGGTCGATGATCAATGGCCACACAACCCCCATTTTTTATGAAAATAGCCATGAGCGACCATTTTCAATAATACTAGAGGCTAAGACCTACGGATTTTTGACCAAGAAATGGTCTCCACCAGAAACCCAAGAATGTGATCTATGGCAAGGAAACATATCTGGGGTGAGGTGTATGAGCCTCTCGTCGATGACCAATGGCCACACAACCCCCATTTTTGTCGAAAATAGCCATGAATGACCATTTACAATAATACCGAAGGCTAACACCTACGGATTTTTGACCAAGAAATGGTCTCCACCAGAAATCCAAGAATGTGATCTATGGCAAGGAAACATATGTGGGGTGAGGTGTATGAGCCTATGGTCGATGATCAATGGCCACACAACCCCCATTTTTGTCGAAAATAGCCATGAACGACCATTTTCAATAATACCGAAGGCTAACACCTACGGATTTTTGACCAAGAAATGTCTCCACCAGAAATCCAAGAATGTGATCTATGGCAAGGAAACATATGTGGGGTGAGATTTATGAGCCTCTAGTCGATGATAAATGGCCACACAACCCCCATTTTTTATGAAAATAGCCATGAGCGACCATTTTCAATAATATTACAGGCTAAGACCTACGGATTTTTGACCAAGAAATGGTCTCCACCAGAAATCCAAGAATGTGATCTATGGCAAGGAAACATATGTGGGGTGAGGTGTATGAGCCTCTGGTCGATGATCAATGGCCACACAACCCCCATTTTTGTCGAAAATAGCCATGAACGACCATTTTCAATAATATCGAAGGCTAACACCTACGGATTTTTGACCAAGAAATGGTCTCCACCAGAAATCCAAGAATGTGATCTATGGCAAGGAAACATATGTGGGGTGAGGTGTATGAGCGTCTGGTCGATGATCAATGGCCACACAACCCCCAATTTTTATGAAAATAGCCATGAGAGACCATTTTCAATAATACTAGAGGCTAAGACCTACGGATTTTTGACCAAGAAATGGTCTCCACCAGAAATCCAAGAATGTGATCTATGGCAAGGAAACATATGTGGGGTGAGGTGTATGAGCCTCTGGTCGATGATCAATGGCCACACAACCCCCATTTTTGTCGAAAATAGCCATGAATGACCATTTACAATAATACCGAAGGCTA